>JADLZK010010641.1:0-336725 GCA_015847255.1 Hyparrhenia diplandra | reverse complement strand
GACGAACGACCAAAAGCGCAGGAAAAGACACTGGGATCGACCGATCGCCTCCTCCTTGTTTATTTCTGAATGGGTTCAGAAATAAACTTCACAACATGTCACGCCTCACAATGGCCTCTGCAACCTAGCTCGATGTGAAACAGCTGCTCGGGGAGATTAGGGTATCAGAGAATCGTCCCATGGAACAAACCAATAGTCAAGCTCTCTTCTGCTTATATTAATCCTGCACTTTGCCTGCACAAATTGAAGATCATAGTAGCAACTTGCAATGCACAAAGCCATCACTCGCCATCAGCTTAGGCCACATCTACTCACTGATCAATACTATAGGCATAAAAGGCCAAGATCCGGCGTTACTTTGAGATCGAAATACTACGTTAGATTGCTACTTTTTCACTGCCTTTTGCGATTAAATAGCTTATCACTGTGCCCTCTCGCTCGTTGATTGCAAGGTTCTTTTGATCCTATACAAGAAACAATGACGAACACAGACCGGCCATTGTTTCGATCGCCTTTTTTTTTTTTTTTAAAATTTGCATGATGTTAGCTTTTGGAGATTTGGACCCACACGCACATGCATACAAATTGTCTTGTGTGTTTTTAGTAATCTTTGTTGAAACATAACTAAACTAAGGTAGAAATGGAGGTTTATGTAGCACTGTGGATATCTATCCAGAGAAAAAAAACATGGTGTTTAGGACAAAATTTAGTCAAACCATAGAAACTACAAAGCTCAACTTTTAAATTAGAGTATTCTCAAAAAAAACTTTTAAATTAGATTAAAGTCCGATTTACCTCTTAATAACTTATATCTGAATCTCAATTTGAAAAAAAAAAAAAAAAAAAACTCAACTTTACTAAATAACATATATACAACTTTCAAAACCGGGTAAAATATTGAACGTGTGTACAATTCCACTGAAAAATAATTACAGTCTCATAAATTGTGAAGGATATTATGAATGTATTCTAGAAAAAAAAAGTGGAGCAAAATCAAATGTGAGCAGTAGTATTTTTTTTACTGGAGGAAGTAGGAGGTTGAATCACTGCTCACGTGGGAATCTTAGTCATATTCCATTATGCTTGTTGGCTCGGTAAAACGGAGTAGAACGCCTCATGTATGTCATGCATGGAGATCCAGCCTTACCGTTCCTTTGCTTTTGGTAGTGCTCCTGCAACTTAGTTTATTTTTCATCTGTGATGTTTTGAATCTTTTGATGCTAAGCTACCAAGTTGGTGATTTAGTTATAGTTCCCCCAAACACTTGAGATCACAAAGTTAATATCCATGCTCAAACAAGTACTGTACAGGTAGTAGATTTTGTATGTACATGCGTACATATCTGACCATAAAATCCCAATGCAGAGTCAGAGCTGTTTTCTGAAAAAAAGATGGCAACTTTCCAGAATGATTTTTTTTCCTGTTAGAATGGGTCCCTGAACCCTGCCTCAGCTGTTCGTTCAGGGGTAGCTTGAGCTGCCGCCCAAGCCCAGACAAGTTTGGTCCCACCAGGTCGTTCAACGCAGCATCAGATTGATCCAAATTCTTATTCCGCTTCTCCAATCTACCGCTGCCTGCCGAAAGGTAGCCAATCGGAATCCTTGACGCAGAAGAAAACCTGAAAAACTGCTTCTTGAATGCAAGCAGTTCTCTATTTCCCCCCTTCTTCAGATCAGCACAGAGGAGAGGGTACGATCTGCACTTTATGATCTTTTCAACCCTAACTTCCTTGAAAATCTGAAATCAAACGGCTGCCATCTGATGTCTGAATGGGGGATTTCTTTTTGATGAATCTGGCGCTTCCTGAACTATTTTACTCACTCAGGTCCCGATTAACTGAGGGTTTATAATTTTTTCCCCAAATCTTTTTACCAGAATTTTTCCTGAATGAAATCATACAGAACATCATGAACATCGGAAAGGAGGGCAAAAGCGGCCGGGGAAAAGAAGGGCTCAAACCAATCAAGGCAAAAGGAAAGCAAGGCGACGAAGGAATCAAGCAGCCACAGCCACGACCATTGCTGCAACGCATTCTCACTCCAAAAGGAGGCAGAAAAAAACACCCAGCTGATGTAGACATGCATCAACAGCTTCAATAATGCTGGCATCAGCAGCAAGCAGGGGCCCTTTGCAATAAGGTTCAGTAGTTTCCATATATTAGCACGACTTCATCATTGTGGCCTAATTATACTACTAATTCATCCTTCATAGTGCTTTATCTTATCTCTTCTTCTTTAGGTTGCCCGTCGAAAGGCTCCTCTTCTTTTGTGCCTTTTTGGCAAAGGAGAATTCTTCGTCGTCGCGCACCAGCGTTACGCAATTCACAAAAGAGTACGTAGGTGCCCCCACTAGGCGTAATATATTCCTCTTCGTTTTGTTTTGTTTTGTTTTGCTTTGGATCAGATTATTATGCAGTGTAATTTCCTCCTGCTTTTGGAAAGATATGGGCAATGATTGCGAATAGTGGGACGACTTAGACTCGCTAATTAGTAGACAGCATAGTATTACAAAATAAAACTCTTAAGAAACGGATGCCTTGTTTCTAGTCTTCTGACTGAATGTCCTGTTTGAATACAGTTTCATTACCAAGATATGTATTTCTACTGTATAATTAATTGACTGATCAACATGAAGTGTTCTTCTCAACATGACTATTAAGTATCGGCATAGTTTGGTAGCGAAAAATTTGGACACCAACACAACTGCAGAAAGCACTTAGGAATTGGAGACAGGTAGCATTGGAGGGAAAAAAAGAAAGATGTAAAGGATGCTTCTTTTTGGGAAGGTTGAGGAGGTCTAGTGATCAGGAGGGATACCCCAGAAATGGGAAGTTCCACGATGCACCAACTTGTGAATCTAGTGATGTCCCTTACTTGCATCATGGAATCTAACGGGACCCCATTATAGGGTCATCACAACGACAAACATTACTTAAATCCTTGTGTCCTTCTTAAGGTTCCAAGGGCACTATATCAATCGAGGTTAGTCATGATAACCTCACTTTATAAATTTGTTTGAACCTACTGGTGTCCTCCCTTCCATTGTATTCCCTATAATAACCATTTAGGTGTACATAGTTCATCTGTATCTGTGAGTAACAAGCTCACAAATGCAAGGAACATTAATCTGTAGGAGTTCGTGTGCCAAAATTAGTTCCCTTTGCACCAAAATTTCTTATATCTATGTATAATAAGTAACTATATAACACGCCTGCTGTTTTCTTGCGTGCATCTTTCTGCCTAATGAGTGACAGTGAATGTTATCTATTTAACCAGAGCTTTGTATGGTGGAGTTGAAGTACAATGTACGTGGAAACTACTTGGAATCGTGCCTTTCCAGACCACTGTCAATTTGTTGGGTTAATTGAGATTATTGGGCACCTTATGTGTCGATCTCTCTGAGTAACCAAGTGTGTGCCTGCAATGCAAGCTTCTTTTACACATGAAAGTTACCATCTTTCCTCTGTCAGAATCATGTGAATACTTTTCAGGCTCTCACTGGTTAGGTGATGGTGGATGCGTATATGTATTCTTGTGTGCAAGCAACTTAGCACATATCCAACTAGTTTACGTAAAGAATAATTAGTGCGTCGGAAGCATGAGGCCCAGGTGATAATATTAGATACTTAAAGCGCTTTATACTTGGCTCCTCCTTTTTGAAGGGAAGGCAGCTGGCTTCTTATATAACCATGCACCACTTCCTCCAGCCAACTGGTAGTGTCCTTTGGAGCTGGGCTAGAGAACAACTGTGAGAAACCTTGTGTTGGCGATTCGACGTCCTTGGCTATCCTTACTGAAGGAAGAACTTCAACCAGGTATTAAATTTCCTACTAAGTTTGTTCGTTGGTTTTGCTTGTTCATCAGTGTGTGTTGATCTTTAGTAAGCAGAAAGTAAATTCTGTTCTGTGGCTTCTCTTCATGTGGATAAGAGGTGATGAAGCTGGTGTTTTGTTAGAAATTGACAAGGAAGGCATCACACTTTTTTTTTTTCCAATCGTACAAGGCATATATTGCTTGTTCATCTCTTCATTCCTGCTAGGTTGAAACTTGAAAGCAATAAGACATATATGGTTTCCTGCGTCTAACACATGTTAGCTTCTCAGTTGCTGTGTTCTTCTAAGTACGATTCATGACTGTTTGAACTTTAGTTAATCATGCTCAATCTGTTGTTGCCTTCTTACTCTGGATGACTGCAAATTGCTGCAAGGATACAAAACGAATAACCAATAATACTGGCTTCTCCAGTAAGTCTGGAATAGCACTTCTGAACCCATGTTTATGAGAATCTTTATATTGTCACACGAATAAAGCAATCACCAATCAGGGTAAGTGATCAAACATTTGTATTTTTTAAATGAGCGTATCTTTGTTAAGAGTATTTTTCTAAGACCATATCTTCTCTCATGTTTATTCAACACTAGACAACCTAAGAGTATATGCTGAACCTTCAAGTTGCAGGGATCATTCAGCTAGTATTCTTGTTTTGGTAAATGAACTACTACTTTCTGTTTGACAGACATGCAGTGAGGTGATTAGAAATAAGTATTGATTCAAGGGAGATCATCTTGAGCATGTTATGATGGAGCTCTACTCTGGATATCTTGAAGATCATTTCAACCTCCACAAGCTAAGGTATGCATTTCCTCTGATCAGATCCCCCCGTTTCATCTGAATGCTTCATTTTGTTTTTTCATCTGATGCATAGAAAAAGTGCCAGTGTTCTCATGACTGTCCAATCAGTCAACCGAAGTAGAATGAGACGTGAAGCAAAAGAGGGAGAGCTAATAGCTTTGGTGCCACTAGCATTAGTAGACTACTAGTAGTGCAATTTGCATTAGATTTCCTTACCTATGGGTGGCACATCATGATGTAAACTGAATACTAGATTTTTTTTTTAGCGGTGCAAGTGGGACTAGTGCATCCATAGTGAGATCATGCTGGCTAAAATAAAATAAACAAAGCGAAGCGCAAAAGTAGGAAAAATAATAATTGATACGATGTCTACCGTCTTTCTTTCGGAATCAAGAATCATCAGTCAGGAACAAAATGCATTCTACATCAAGGGATACTTTGAGCCAATTAAGTCTCTCTCCAAAAGCAGGCCATGAAGGGATCGCTTGTAATCTGCCTAGCCTAGACAGCCATGAAGCCCTCTCATTTTCCAAGCTTTTCTTGCTTTAGCCGCCCACAGGTTACACTGAATTTTTGCAAAGACACATGGCTCGGCTGACGTTCCTGAATAGCACCCGTCAGTACAGTCTCTTTTAGCAGCCCATGACAGTGAGCTTTGCATCAGGTCTCCCTCGATCGGCCTTTAGCTGAGGTGCTCTGATAGTTGACCTCCTAACGGAAAGAAGCCAAGAGCCTTATTTGGCAAATAGTGCACGGGCAGTGAGGTACTAGACTCTATACTAGTACTAGTGAAGGAAAGCTGCTTTGTTTTGCATCATCTCCCACCCTGTGCGGCAGGCAGAGTAGGGGTGGGAGGGGCTGCCAAGTGATGCTGCCTGGTGCTGATCTGAAGGAAGAAAGTGGTGAGTGGTGCTGTGCATCACCAGCCTTCACTTTCACCACTGGCTTGGCCAGCCAACCAGACATTCCCTTTTGTTCTGTCATCACATTTCCTTTTCATCAGCATCACTAAGCACATACTACAACTTGCAGTATTTGGTCTTTTTATGTACTTATATATATATTATTTCACTGTGCATGCATGCATGAGCATGACATACTAGTATTTTATTCTCTCATGTTTTTCTTCTCTGCAAGCTGCAAAACCTGCTCAATATGGTTATACAGCATTAGAATCACACACAGCCCTTATAATATATATAATAACCTGGTATGGTACTGTTGGCAAAAATCACACCCACGTGTGGTGGAGGTGGAAACTATTGCACTGCACACACCCCTCACCCCTGCTGCAGCCTCAAGTCGTGTTCCAGATAAGTTGGATGGTGGGGTTGAGATGATGAAGGCCGGCGACCACTGCTTTATTTGCAACAGGGTTCCTTGCTGTGCTGGATGGAGGGAGCAGAGCCAGAGCCAGCAGCCAGAGACCAACCTAACCTGCTTTTGGCGTAAAAAAGCCAAGTGGCCTCCCCAATAATTGAGGGGCCATCCAATCCAAACCCTCTTTTGGCCGTGCTGGCTTGGCATGGCAAGCCAAACAAAAGGCCACTATGTGCGATGGCTAGCTGATGAAGCTTCTGCCTGCTCCCCGTCCTGCAGGACGCAACACGCAAGCATCTGCATCTGCATTGCACACAATAATTGAGGCCCGAGATTGCGAGCTGTTGTGTTGCCAACACGTACGCAAAAGCTTGCTTAGCATGTGGTCGGTCTATAAACCAAACAAGAGGATCATGAGCTTAATCTTGTGGTTTAGGAGCTAATAAAGCCCCGGCTTAGAATCTGTGGAGTTGTATCTCTTCAGGAGCCTTCTCTACATGTTCCTGCGGTGTGACGTCACGGCTGATGAGCCAATCGATCACCATCACTCACTGTCGCGACACTCTTTTCGTCGTCTTTGCCTGTTTATTGATCCCATAACAGATGCTTGTTAAACCTCTACTACTAAAAGTAAAATAATTGCAAGCAGTGGCCGGTGTGCATGGTGGCCGTCCTTGTCATCCTGCCAATTAAAGCTAAGGGCAGACATGTACTTGGCCGGATGATAGCGTCACCGACGGTCGGCCGGCCGGCCGGTGGTGCGCACCTGGCTATCGTCGCTGCCGCGTAGATCGGCACACGAGCTTATCCTGTGCATGTACGCGTTGCTGGTCAGCCTGCCACGCACCAAGACACGTCGTCGTCGTCGTGTATCGAGTCGATCTCGTCTCGTGTCGGACTGGCACTTGGTCCCTGCGCCGCTGGTCCCAAGGGCGGAAGGGAAGTTCGCCGGAGGGAGGCGCGCGGCAACTCGTTTGTTTCGTCATGTTTCACGGCTGTCGCCGAGGGCGCGCCGGCCGGCCGCCAATTCCTTGGTTCCCAGCACGTACGGTGGGCAGTCATGGCTGCGCTTGGCTTTCCTTTCCTAAAAGGCGAAAACCACCGGTGCGATTCCGGATTCCAGGCACTCGGCACCACTCGAGGACGGACGATCGGCGACGGCGGTTGGTTGGCGGACGAGACGACGGCATATATCCAGCCACTGGCAGCTGCCATGCCAATCTGATTCGTATCATGAGCACCTTCTTGTTGGCGGCTAGGCTAGGCTAGGCTACGCAGCACAGGTTCTCGCATCCCAGCAAGTCGTAACCGCAGCTCGCCATCGATCGGCTTCCCCCCTTTTTAGGCCGGCCGGTGGACACCCATCTTTTCCCTTGCGATTGCGGCCGTGGACCGTGGATGATAGGATTTCCTGGCGACGTGTCCGACGTGTGCTGCGCGGCGTCATCTCAGCGCGCCATCATTTGTTGCGTATGTTGTCAGCCTCCGCCGGGCTTCGTTTCGCTTTGCCCAAAGTGCTCGCCAGGGGCCTCCTTTCCGGGCCGCAGCTGCGGCCGCACTAGCTTACTTGCAGAGAGAGAGCATAGCATATTTCGCCTTTCCTCGCGCCCATTCCATTCGGTGTTAGAAAGAAAGCATAGCCTACTTGCTGCTTTTTTTTTTTCTATTTCTTTTTCCTTCTTTTCCATTCTGTACTGTTGTATAACCTGCTTGTCACCTGCACCGTTGCTCTGTCTGTCGATCCGTCGTCTGTCGTTACTCACGGCGCTTCCTTGGCCAGCATCGGAGGCAGCGCCGCCTCGCCGCCGGAGTACATGACGTCGGCGTCGCCGGCGCAGTTCGCGGCGGTGCCCCTAAGAATGGGGTACGGGAGGCCGGCGCCGTCGTCTGCGCCTTCGCCGGCGGCCGTAATGGCGGGCATGTGGAGCAGCGAGCCGTTCAAGCAGGTCGTCGACAGCGCCGGCGGCGGCCACGCCACCAGCGCGTCCACCGTCATGGAGGCCGACACCAAGTTCGAGACCAGGGTCAGTGCTTGTGATTGCTTCTTCTTGCATGTCTTCTGCTCTGACTTGTCTATCAAACAAAAAAAAGCGAAGAAGAGCGCTCATGATGTCATGTTGTTGAGCTTCGTGCAGCTAGAAGATGTTCCACAGCAGCTAGAGGTATCACTCGAGCCAGGAAGGAGTACGGATCAGGAAACGAGCAGGCCGCCAGAGAGGGTACAGAGTTTTTAAGCATCTTTTCACTTGCTTTTCTTTTCTCCTTTTTAGACTGTCACAGCTTGTTTAGTCTTTTCTTATTATGTCATACTACAACAGAGAATAGTCTCTTTTAAGTCTGAACTGTCCATTCCTAGGTTCGCCGATTTATTTTTTCAAGAGAAATAAAATGCTCGGAATGTATAAACATGATGAAATAAATGATTTGCCTCAGGTCCTGAGAAGGCTCGCGCAGAACAGAGAGGCTGCTCGGAAGAGTCGACTGCGGAAAAAGGTGAGGTGGCCACAAGAACTTTACCGATCTTTTTGTTGTTGATACCAGTAGTCCAGTACCTTACGTGTCTAATAACTGTTGGCGCCAATTTTGTTCTTGTTCAATAATAGGCCTACATCCAGCAGCTCGAGACAAGCCGGATGAAGCTGGCCCAGTTAGAGCTGGAGCTTCAACGGGCTCGACAGCAGGTACATGAACGAATCTGTTGGTTGAAGCCATTTCAACAGTCAGTGTTGCATTGACTGATCACTGATCTGCGATCTGCAGGGTGCATATGCAAATGGGAACATGGGAGACTCGGCTCTCGGATATGCAGGATCGATAGATCCAGGTCAGGCTCTGCGCTGATCGTTCTGAAGAACGAACTTTCGTTTCGTTTGTCCAATGGCAGGCATTCGGCGCAATTGATGTTCAGTCAGTCCCCCTGTGCATCTTCTAACTACTGGCGCTCGTGTGCGTGGTTCAGGTGTCAGCGCGTTCGAGATCGAGTACAGCCACTGGGTGGACGAGCAGAAGAGGCACACGGCGGAGCTCATGTCGGCGCTGCAGGGGCAGCAGACGTCGGAGCTGGAGCTGCGCCTGCTGGTGGAGACGGGGCTCAACAACTACGAGCACCTCTTCAGGATCAAGGCGATGGCCGCCAACGCGGACGTGTTCCACGTCATGTCGGGCATGTGGAAGACCCCCGCCGAGAGGTTCTTCCTCTGGATCGGCGGCTTCCGGCCGTCGGAAGTCCTCAAGGTGGGCAGCGTGGCCGGCTGTTTCTCTCCCAAACCCAAACCGTACGGATCATGGTGATTGATTGGTGCTGACGGATGGATCACTCTCGTTGTTCGTTGCTGGTGGCATGGCATGCAGATCCTGAGCCCGCAGCTGGAGCCGCTGACGGAGCCGCAGCGCATGCTGGTGGGCGGACTCCAGCACACGTCGGCGCAGGCGGAGGACGCCCTGTCGCAGGGCATGGACAAGCTGCACCAGAACCTCGCCGAGACCCTGACGGCGGAGGCCGACCCGTTCGGGCCTCCCGACACCTACATGCTGCAGATGGCCACCGCCGTGGACAGGCTGAAAGAGCTCGTCGGCTTCGTCACCCAGGTACGTAACGACATGGATCCATGGATGCAAGGCCGGTCTGGAACGCCACGCGGCGTGGCCCTGTTGCTCACCCACCCGTGCTGGTGGTTGTGCTGTGCATGCAGGCGGACCATCTCCGGCTAACGACGCTGCAGCAGATGCACAAGATCCTGACGACGCGGCAAGCGGCCAGGGGACTCCTGGCGCTCGGCGACTACTTCCAGCGCCTCCGCACGCTGAGCTCGCTGTGGGCGGCACGCCCGCGGGAGGCGGCGATTAGCTAGACGCCTGCGGTGGCCGCCAGCCAAAAGCTCACTGACCGTACCAAAGAAGAAGAAGAAGACGACGACGACGACGAAGAGTAGTAGCAGTTCGCTGTATACTTTCCCAAGGTGTAAGGGCAGTGGAGGACGAAGAAATCGATCTCGCCGGCTTCGGTTCGGACGAAGAATGCAAGGCGGTTTCTCAATCGGCGGCGGTGGCCGCGGTTCTCAGCGACAGCGAAGTGGTGTGTGTTTGTCAGGCGATTTTAGAGAATAAACAGAAATCGATTGAGGCCGTTTTTATTTGACGGGCGGAAGACGTGTACATATCTTTGTTTTGGTACCCGCCAGCCAGGGCCTTTTAGAGGCGTATGATTGGTGATGCAGGCCTCTTTATAACTAGTGTTGATGTTGAGGGTATATAGTACTTATCATATATGTAATTACATGTAACGACTAGTGTTGGTCAAATTCTCATGAGCACGAAGGGTATTGTACCTATGGAACAATTTAGTTCACTAAACCAGAGAGAGATCTCTTTTTTTTTTTGCGATTATTAAATCAGAGAGATGTCTAGATGTTCACATTTGTCAGTTGTCCCACCTTCCTACAATCCTGATTCGTTTCATCATCATCATTTCGAGTGTCAAACGAGTTTGCTTGCCTCATTTGCACAGATCCATCTGCTTGGTGTGAGTTTTATGTCATTGACTAAAACTATTATACATGCCACTTAAAAATCATATCCTAGCAAATTCATAAGTTTTAATGTCTTTCACTCCATTTCCGACTATATTTTTGATAGTCTTGACAAATAAATATGTCAAAATAACAAGTTTGTCCTTTTCACTTAGCCAGACATATTTTTTAAAAAGGTCACCGAGGCACGAACTATTCCCACCAAAATTTCATTAGCACATATGCCCACAAAAGCCGGTGATTGTAGATAGGAGTACAAGCTTAGGTCAGTTACAAGAAAGTTGAGAAAAAGAACACAACCCCGACACCACGTATAGAGAGGATCAACCAACACCATCAACCAAAGGGAGAAGCAACAATTCCCACAATTAGTGTATCTCAATGGCCACCAAACATTGCATCACCAAGAGGCTGAGCTTCGAGTGATTCCATTCCACATGCGACTGGATGACACCGAGTTGATCTTGAAATATACTCCCTCTATCAAAAAAAAAAAACGCAATCGAGGAGTTTAAAAGTGTTAAAAAAAACGCTAAAGTAGTCTACTTGGCTAGGGTGGGACCGACCAAGCTGCTGCCACCTCAAGCATGCTGACCAGGAAAATAAGCATTTTTTACGGTAAGTCCGCACAACGACAACCTTGATGTATAGTACATCTAGGATCCCATCGTCACCTACGCTCCTATAGGGAGGAAGCCTCAAGGGATGGAGGACCAACTACCAGAGAACGAGGTGATCCAAGAGAGGGGATCATAGTCTCGTTAACCCAGCATATATGGTGAAAAGATTTTTTTGAGAAGTTCGGGGGACGGGGGAGAGAGCGTCCCCACCTTTTCATTTCATAAAAGGAGCGTACATGAGCAATCTATATGCCCAAAGCTCGGCATCTTCACGACACCCCGTGAACAGCCGAGCGTAGCAAGGAGGCAGGGAATGGAACACCACATCATGTCCGTGCTTCCAGAGACGCCAACAACAAAGTAGAAGAAAGGCATTGGAATGAGCACTAGGAATGGTGGATGGCGGTTGCACACACCAAAGAGCTGCGACATCTTCTTCAATTTGCACACCAATCCAGTGCCAAAAACTTGCCGCAAAGGCGCAACCAACAATAAGGTGACTGTGCTTTCAACCTGAGCGCCGCACATTTCACATAGGTCTGAGTCAATGCAGTGCTTCTTGAGTAAATTCTCCCGAGTTTGGATGCGGTCTTGGACGAGAAGCCAGCCAAAGAACTTAACTTTGGGAGGGGCACAGTTCTCCTAAATGAACTTATAATAGTCATGTATATCATGGACGAGTTGAGGCGATGAGCTTTGTCCTCCCATGGGCAGCGGCGAACATCCTGAGCACTGGTGAGATTAATTTCTTCAAGCACAACAGACAATTGTGTGATAAAGGCAAAGATAAAGGGCACTAGACACCGTCAAGCGACCAAGATGTGCACCCGAAAAGGTTGCGGCAAGCCACAATAATGCCAATAAGTAGGACACGACGTCACCACCGTCGCCGTCTTGGTAGTACCGGGAAAGGTTTTCACCCGAGGTATGTAACAGTTATTGGGTGGAGCAGGCTAGAACATGACGCCTCCAAAAGCATCGTTGTCGATTGCATCGATGAATCAGGTATTTAAATTTTGCCTAAGGCCTCCAGAATCTTGAACTGAGGCACCACCGTTTCAGACCGGACAACAAGCCTCGGCTTCACGTTGAGCGGCAAACATGGCGCATTACCGCGCACCCCAACTACTGCAGACGATAGAAAATGGAGGGGGATCTGTCAACAATCACCGAGTAGTAGCACGAGCCCCAATCTCATGCGTCTGAGTAGGCTACATAACTGAAGTGCCCAACAGAGGCAATACTAAATATGTAGAGTGTTCCTTAGGGCACCCGCAGTGGTAACCGACTCAACGAGGAGAGAGAGGGGACAC
Source organism: Hyparrhenia diplandra (assembly GCA_015847255.1). Taxonomy (NCBI): domain Eukaryota; kingdom Viridiplantae; phylum Streptophyta; class Magnoliopsida; order Poales; family Poaceae; genus Hyparrhenia; species Hyparrhenia diplandra. The sequence continues at coordinate 324,312 of JADLZK010010641.1, read as the reverse complement.
GTGTGAGCAGCGACGAGTCGACTTTTACCTTCTCCAGTCGTTTGCGACTCAGTTACGAATAAAAAATTCCTTTAGCCTTGGATCCGGCCCACTCGCGCAATGCCTCGACGACCTGCGTGGCGCTGTATGCTGCTCGGACCACGGACCTCCCACGCTCCGTCTCCAGTGGTTGGCCGTTGCTGTTTGGAAATATTTCTTTAACCCGCACGAGTCGACTCGTCTGCATGCATCGACTCCTGACACACACCATGAGTCGGTGGTTCTCCAATGGGCATGAGTCGACTCATCGACTGCCACCTCAGCCCATTGAGTCGGTTTGAGGAGGCCACTGGAGAAGCCCTTAACATAGGATGCTTAGCTAGCACCTTTTGTTGAAGGTTATAGTTTAACAAAAATATATGGGAATCGTATATCCTTCCAATTGGCGTAGCACTTTGGCATCTGAAAGGTCCCTAGTGGTTTTTGGTAATTGAGTGACAACATTAGGTGAACTAATATGTGTGATTGAGATAATACACAGGAGATTAGTTCACATGTGATGACGCAATGAAGGAGCTTTATTGCATATGAGACATGACATGGAGTCATGTGACCAAGGTGGTGAAGATCAAGACAAGGCTTGGCTTGATGGACCGGTTGCAAGTGTGAAGGGCAAGTCGAGGCTTTGAAGTCATGGACCGCGAGGCGGTGGTGAAGCTTGGGCAAGACTTGGCGCCGACGGACCGACGAACGGTGAAGAGCAAGTGAGGTCAAGATCGATGGACCAAGAAGGTCATGTGATGATATGAAGTGGATCATATCATTCTTGATCGTGTTGGTGCATGTGTTGCATCGGCACTTGGAGATGGAGCGGAATGGAAATGCGCAAGGCAAAGGTATAACCTATAGGACATTTCATTTCGCCGGTCATTGGTGAGTAGAGAAGGTTATGACTGGATTTAGGTTTGATAACCGTACTATAAAGAGGGGAAAACTTCAATCGCTTTACTCACCTAGTGCCACTAATTTGAATTGCAAATTGCATATGCATATGGGTTAGTGACACGGTGACTTGACGAGAATCTCCTTGGAAAGAAAATGCTATCAAATATGGTCTTGAGGTTTGACATATTTCTGGATGAGATAGCAAAATATTTGGATCAAGAGATATTGTTTTCTTGGAAAAGGAAAAGAAAGAGCAATATATATACACATATATATGGTGTGCACATGCACGTTCTTGCTTGGACGTCGGAATTACTTATATGTGCACGAGCTGTATATACGTGTATATATATGGCAATTGGCTGCTTCCTGTTTAAGAAAAGAAATAGGAAATGCTATGCTCGAGCGGCTGATGGTATTTAGAAAAAAAAAAAAAAAAAAAGAAAAGGCAAATGAGGACAGGCTGCCGCTGTTGCCTCCTGATGGAAATTGTACGCGCGCTGCTGGACCAACATTGCCGCTCGTGGGCAACTGGTTGCTGGCGCGTCGACTTGGCCCAGGTGCACAGGATGCTGAGCGAGGCCCAGGCGGAGGGTGCAGCTGGTTCAGTTCCCCGTCGAAGAAAATTTCAGTCGCCTCTGCTGCTCGGGCGTACAGGAAAATAGAGGCCGCCGCTGAGGCTTGGTTCGAGAGCGAACAGAGAAAAGGGCGAGCGCTCCTGCTGCCGCCCGTTGGAAAGGAGAGCAGCGAGCTGCAGCCGACCGTTGGAGGGGTTGGCCCCGTCGGCCAGCAGCAAGGTAAAATGGGTGCCGGTTCCCTTCCTGGTGCACTAACCCAAGCTGAGCATAGTGAGCCCTCTCTCCCCCATTCTTTCTCTTGGAGAGAAAAGTTAGGGTTCTTCCTCTCCTCTTTCTCTCCCATGATTTGAGGCAAAATTGATATGAGAGATTGAGAGCCCTTGATGGGTGTGTATGAGAGGTTGAAGATTCACTCATTCCCCATTTGATTTCACTCAAGATTAGAGCTAATTTGAGAGGGGATTGGGAAACCTAGTGTGCATGCATTTGTGATTCAATTTGGTGGCACTAGGTGGTGATTGCAATTGTTGATTTCCTATTTCTCTTGGTGATTGCCATCACCTAGACGGTTTGAGATTGTGACTCCGTTGAAGCACGCAATGGAGATTGTGCGGTGCTCCCGGAGGAGGATTTGTGAGAGGTTCGTGCTCACCTTGCGGGGATCGCGAAGAGCGACACTACTAGAGCGTGTCGGGTGAGTACCTCCCTTGTGCGTGTGGTGTCTTGCGGTGCCTTGAGAGGCTCACTTGAGAGTGGTGTCTTCTTGCCTTTGCGGGACGTGCCTTGAGGGGCAAGTGATCGGAGAATCACACCGAAGAACCATCTAGGTGAAACACCAAAGGAACCACCTAAGGTGTTGGTCGACACAACGAGGAGTAGGGGGAAGTTGGCAAGCTTCCCGATACCTCGGTAAAAAATCACCGGTGTCAACTTGTCTACTCTTCTCGGTGGTTTGCATTCTCCAAACCACAAGATTTGTATTTACATTTATATATACCTTGTGCTTGTGCTTGTGGAGTAGCTCTACTAGCTTGTGTAGCTTGAGTAGTTGCTTTGCTTAGTTTGTGTAGCTAAGTAATTTGAGCCTTTGGGTTAGGCGTGTGTCGCCTTATCCATTGTGCATCAACCGAGCTTAGCTTAGGTTGGCTTTGTGCTTTTGCTCATTAGAATTGTGTAGGAGCTCACCCTTGTTTGTTTGTACTTAGTGCATAGGTTTGTGTGATTTTGCAATAAAACGGTTAGGAGCTCAAGCTAGGCTTATCATCTCATTTGCTTTGTGTAGGATCTTTTGTGAGGTGATTTAGAGTCGTAGCTAGAGGGGTGAAGTCTTGACTAAACGAATAGTTTCAATTCCGCATTTATATTTGTTTAGCCGGCGCAATTAGTTTTAATAATATAAGGACTATTCACCCCCTCTAGTCCCCATCTCGACCCTACAGCATCGTACATCAGTTGTTTGTGCAACCACGGCCAGCTCGTAATTCACGAGGAATCAAATCAAAATCGAAAACTAAAGCAAAAGACTAAAGTGAAGAAAACGGGAAAGAAAGAAAAAAAAATCCGCTTGGATCGGGGGTTTGAACCCGACGTGAATCGAACACGCAACCTTCTGATCTGGAGTCAGACGCGCTACCACTGCGCCACGGATCCGTTGGTGCCTGTCTTGATACTTTAAAGTATATATTTACTATTATATAACTAGACTATTATCTTTACCAAGATGCTGAGAATATTTGACTGCCCATCAGGTGGTTGCGTAGATTTGCTCCTTGGTTACAGTTAGGAGGAATTGCGGCGTAAAAGAGTATAAACCGTGCGATACTCAGGTTCTCCAGTTATTCTGTTTCCTTTTTCTTTCTCCATTCATGTGAACAACAAAAGTTGTTGGATTCGGCTGCACGATCCAATCAGAAATTTAGCAGTGCCATCGCTCGCACGGAGCATCAAAGCAATTGAAGGAACTTTCAATCTGTCCACTTCACTTCCCAGCAAGCAGCAACAGGCCGGGACGGGACGGGACCATGCGTCGTCCATGCATGCCTATTGGATTCTACTCGTAGCTTTAAACCACCGAGGCAGGCAGGCAGCGAGCTACGTGATGACTGATGAAGCACGGACGAGTTCAGAGAGTTTGCCACAGTTGAGCTCCCATCGCTCGTGAGTGAGCACCGCAGAGCTGAGCTCAGATCATGCAGGAACGGCTGAACTCCGTCGTCCCTGGCACTGTGCCTGTGCGTGGAATAATCACGAAACGCAGAGCGAGCGCGGAAGGAATAAATGGCGGCTTCATTCAAAGCCGCCGCAGGCTCCCCACCGGCCACCGCGCGACTGCGGCAGTCCGACCACCAGTCCCCGCTCCGGCCGGTTCACGAATCCTTCAGGCAGGGCAGAGGTCTCGGGCAGTCGGGCTCTCTCGGCATGCAGTCGGCAGGCAGACCCTTCGCAAGTCGCGACACGCCAGTCGCCATTCAAAACTTGGCGCTTTTGCCGTATCCCTCGTCGCGATCACTGCAGCGCGCGCGCGGTGCGTCTGCAGCAGCAGGGCCGGCCTTGAATGGCCACGTCGCGTCTCGCCCCGGACGGGACCCCGGTGCTGCGTGCCTGCCTTGTGCGTGCCCTGCTCGAGGCTCCAGCGGCAGGGGGTGTCATTGAATCCATGTGAGGGGCCGAGGATCATGTGACGCACAATCAAAGGTCCCCCGCGCTGCCGCTGCGCCTCTCATCAATGGGCCGCGCTAGCTGCCTCTGCCTGCCGCGCGAGATCGGTCATGCTGGCATACTGGCTAGCTGCCTGCGGCTATATATATGTTTTCGCTCGGCGCGGCAACGACGTACGTGCAGGTGCAGCAACAAAGGAGAAACTGCTCGCCTCGTTCGTTCTTACTCTCAGTGCTCCGTCGCCGCCACGCCGCAGCAGCCAACACTGCCAAGCGCGCCGGCCACGTCTCTTTGGACTGATGGTGATGGGGAGGCACGCTGGCGTCGTCGTCCTTCTTGTTCTGACGGTACTGCTGCTGCTCGCCGCTGCAAGTAATGGCATCAGACCAGCTCCTGGTAAGTGCATGCAGCTACTACATTGCTGATGATACGAATCGATCCACGTTTCTCCCATATACGTACACATTATCGATTTGATTGATCGAGTTCGTTCTTCATTTGAGCAGCAGCTGGTGGGGCGAACGAACTGGCGCATGGATCAACGACGACGGAGATGGTCGTAGCTGCACCGTCAGCTGCACAGGTATATATATATATTCCACTCAAATGAACAGGACGTTGGCTCGATCTGCTGAATAGATCATCAACACAGATCGACGACTGATCATCATGTGACTCGTTTAGCTGCAGGGGAGGAATAATAATAGGAGCAGGGGCGGCAAGGACGACGACCTGGTGCTGCGGGAGGAGGTGGCGCGCGCGACGGGGTCGAGCCTCCCGGACTGCTCGCACGCGTGCGGGGCGTGCTCGCCGTGCAGCCGTGTCATGGTCAGCTTCAAGTGCTCCGCGTCCGAGCCGCTGCCTTGCCCCATGGTGTACCGATGCATGTGCAGGGGCAAGTGCTACCCCGTGCCATCTAGCTGACCATCCCATCGAGTTGCCGCGCGCCGTCGGGAGAATGGCCGGTGACCTGCCAAAAATTAAGCCACGAGAGCTGGAGACTTCTCCGTCTGAGCTAATCACGGTGTATTACGGGGCAGTTTTTGTAAATCGCGATGAGTAGTTACCTAGCGCTAGCTAGTTAGTAAGTATAATATGTGTGCTGTGGAGGAGAGATCCTGTGATGTCATTTTTGTGTAGGTGTCTGAGTCCGAGGGCTGTTGCATTGTGCTTTAGGATGCACGAACAGCTAGCAGTCAGGAGGACAAGGTCTTTTGAGACACACGCTAAGTAAGTTGCAGTGTGCTCGATCTGTCTTTAGTAGATGTACGCGAGGCTTATTTGCTAATTTATTTAAGTAAAACTTTGATGTAGGCAACATGCCATGTCTATCTAATGGTTTTACAAGATTGGATGACATTATTTGGGGTGGGTGGGTTTTTTTTAGATCCCGCCTAGGTGCGGTGGGTGGTTGGGTTGGGGTGGTGGGTGGGTGTACGAGGATTTCTCGTTTCATTTGGGGTGCCACGGTACCTAAAGCATAGCTACTTTTACGAACAGACGAACAGTTGCAAACTTGCAAGGTTCATGGAGAGACAAGCCATATTTAGTGAGAACATATGAGGCGACCTACGATGCTTAAGATATTCATCCTTTTGTGGTGCCACAGTTTGCATTGTGGCAAGACAAATTAATGAGCGTCACATCGGAAGGCGAGGAAAATCAATCAACGACACATAGGGCTTTACTCCTTTCGAAAAAAACACATAAGGCTCTGAGATTTGTGAAGTTTTTGCCAGGGAAGTATTTGTAGGTGCCTGACATGTGTTTCATCAACAACCAAGCACACGACAGTTGCCGTAAAAAAACCAAGCACATGACAGAATATATATGGTATTGCCACACTAGCTTTTGAAGGCCAGGAACAAATAAACAACCTCATAATTCCTTTTGCGATCACGAAGGGAACTTTTTAAATATGATATTGCTTTATACTTCTATATTCCTGCATCTAGTTATTTCCACACCAACATTGCTTGTTCTTGGTTTCCTGAATGTTTTGCGAGTGACAAATATATGTTGTGGTTTCAACATAGCGTAAAAACTCTAAAATTTTTTTATATTATGTACTGTTTGACACTGCCCAACGCCAGTTTATTGTTGTATCTAGCTTATTTTGTTTGATCCTTTAAGCATGTTTGGCACAAACTTCTCGTGGTTCCAACTCCTCTTCTACCAGCAATTGTAGCACCATCGTTCGCATGAGTCATTTTCCTCTCTCCTAGTGAAAGAACTAGGAACCCATAGAAGCCATGTTTGTGAATCTTGCAGCTCAATTCTCCCCCGATGCTGCAGCAAAGAGCCGGACCTACAAGCCCAACCAAACAAAGACGGTTTATGCTACCAAATATTATAATGCTTTGGGATGAAAGGAAGAGTAGTTGCCTAGTAAATCAATAATCGCTTACCTAAAAAGAATGAGAATTAACCTTTCAACTAACGCATGTGCCCACCATGTTCCGCGATTAGGAGGTCCACCAACCTAATTAATCTCTCAAAATCATCCACCAAACGTAAATAAACAACCATAACACCCACACCGGACACACCAAAAAGAAACAACACACACAAAAAGACCAATATTGCCAGACACGCTGGTGGCGGCCACGGTGTGCACGTAGCACAAAAGGGCCCGGGGGTCCCGCCCCCGTGTTCCTGGTCCCTGTCCCTGTCCCCACTTGGCAGCCGCGACGCGAGAGGCGGAGGCACAGATACGATTCCGGATTCCACCGTTGGTGCTGGCGTAAACCCTGCCTGCCTCTCCCTATCCCCCTCCCTCTCCACGAGTCCGCGTCTCCCAACTAGCTGCCCCCCTCCTCCTCCTCCCGCCGCCGCTTCCCGCTACGCTCCATTCGCCTGCCGCCGCCGCCGCCGCCGAATGCCCGCGCCCAGCGTCACCCGCTCTCAACCCTAGACGTTGTGCTTGGCCTCGCCCGCGCCGCGCGGTGTGGTCCAACACGGCGCCCTGCGGGCTCGGCTGCGGCGGCGGGGGGAGTGGGGGGGGGGGCGGGAGGTTGAGGCGGCTCGTCGGGTCCATGGCGATGGCCGGGGAGCGCCCGCACCGGCGCCAACGCTGCTACGGCGGTGCCCGTGCTCCGCGCCTCTCTGGGCTCCCTCGCCCTTCCGCTACCGCTCCCGTCGCGGCCGCTCCATGATGTCGCCGTTCACTGGCGCCAGAAGGTAATGCTCCTCTGCTATTTAGCGGTTCAATGCTCGTTCCGGTGACCTCTAGAGCTTATGGCGCTGCGTGGTTAGGTCGTAGCGGCGGTGATGATAGGCCATTTGATTAGATAGAGAGAGGTTTGCACGCCAACTGGCCTACACCCTTTGGTTAGAGCTTATGGCGCTGCGTGGTTAGGTCGTAGCGGCGGTGATGATAGAACATTTGATAGATATAGAGAGGTTTGCACGCCAACTGGCCTACGCCCTTTGGTTAGCTCGATGCTGTGTTGATATTCTGGTGATTGGTGTCGTGTTTTGGGAACCTTGTGTGTCGTGTTCTGGATTGATGTTACTATTCTCTATCTGTGAACCAATCGGGGGATGGGTGAGCATAATTTGTCTGTTCTGTAATTTTTCTCTGCATCCATAGCCTGCAAGGCAGAGCTCTTGCTTCTGGTGGTGGTGTTTGTTTGCTGAATATTGTTAGTGAATCACATGTGATGATGTCCATCCAGAGTATCTACCTATTAGCCTAATAGTATAGCCATTAAAAAGTGTCAATCACTTTGGTGTTTCGCCTCTGACTTTTAGAATGGCTGATTGCCAGGCAGGAATACTCCCATAGCTCAGTCCTTGGATTTCAAGACAACCGTGCTCTTAAGCTTGCAGTATGTGTCAACTTTAATGTGCAAAGTAGCGGCACACAAGAATGGGCTGAGGAGACCAGGAGGTTATCCTTGAGCAAAGCCAGCAATAGTAATGGTTCCACTCATCTAGGGACGGGTATGTTCCATCATGAACCCTTGGAAGATTTCAAGAGCTCCAACCAATCTCTATTGCACAATGTAAGGCAAAGAATGGCCCCAAATTCTCTTGCGAATAGGCATGCCAACACTGAATTGGCAAAGCATCATGCGATTAATCGTGCCGCAGTTGCTGTGACAGCACTGACCAGTGTTGCTAACGATGACATGAAACTGGTGAAGAGGCCTAAGGAATCTGAAGCGGAGTCTCATTGGCCTAATGGTCCCAAGTTTCATTCTCCTCTTCCAAAAATCTCTGAAGTTGAAACAAGCTTGCCATTCGAAGATGTGAATGAATGCTCACCCGAGGAGACAGTACAACCTTCTCCAGCTAGAGCGCCCTTATCCCAGGAGTCCATCGATGCGCGGAAGGCACTTAGTACCATCTATGACAAAATTCTGGTGGTTGACAATGTCGTGTCAGCTAGGAGTGTTGTTCAACTGCTTACTACGAAGTACAGAAATTATATTCATGCATGTGACACAGAGGTAAGCCATTAAAGCCTTTTGTGATTCTTCAAACATCTCAAATGCTTTATATGTAATTATGTTTGTTTACATCGGTCATGGATTTGCCTAAATCTAATATTTCAACATATTCAATCAGATAGCATATACTCCTCCTTTTAGCATTCGTTAATCAGGGTTCAACATATGACTAGATACCCACCCATTTTTACTCCAGTGTCTGCTTATTTCTGCAACTTCTGTTCATTATGCATCATTTATGCCTACCTGTTCCTTTGTTGTTCACTATGACATCCATGAAAAATGAGGGGAAAAGGTATCACTATTGTCATGTATCTTGAACAGCGAGTAGAATAGTAGATACCCATATCTTCTTCTTGGTTCAGTGGTATGTACTACTGGGTCGGGATGCACACGGGTACCCAAATGGTGTTTTCTGGGTTAGCTAATTAATTATCTAGCATACTTTTTTGGTCGTTTCTTTCCCTAAATTAATGAAGCGGCATGTTATTTTAGTTCATTTTAGCAAGTTTTGGGTCGGATCAATGACAGAAAAAAAAGTGGGACTTGCATCTCTATTACTGAGCAATTGAGTTATATGTTGGGAAACTTTGTTCCCCTTTGAATGCATATCAATTCTTTGGTGTTATAATTCAGGAGAATTCAATGCTATGCAGGTAGCTGATATTGATGTTAAACAAGAGACACCAGTTGGGCATGGAAAGGTCACATGCTTTAGCATCTACTCTGGCACTAAAGGTGCTGAAGCTGATTTTGGAAATGGAAAGACATGCATTTGGGTGGATGTGCTGGATGGTGGACCAGATGTACTCATGGAGTTTGCCCCATTTTTTGAGGATTCATCAATCAGGAAGGTGAAATGCAGCGTACTTCCTTGTTCTTTTGTTTGGAGAACTGGCATCTGCTCTGTTCTGTAAACTGTATCTGGCTACTGCAGTATAAATTGAAATCATTGCAATTATTTAAGGAAGTAAACAATATATTACAGTCAAATCTAAACTCATGCTTACAACTTTACTATGTGTTGCATGCTGAATTATCTTTTTCATTGACTTTACCCTTTTTTTTTTGCCATCTCTAGTCAAACTTTTGCTATTTATGGAATGTATAGGTATAGGATAAAACAAATACCTCCGTTGTCTTATCATTTGAGTCTTAAGCAAGTATCTATTTTTCTTATGTAGGTTTGGCACAACTATAGTTTTGATAGTCATGTCATAGAGAACTATGGAATTAAAGTTGCTGGATTTCATGCTGATACAATGCATCTTGCAAGACTCTGGGATTCTTCAAGAAGAATGGATGGAGGGTATTCTCTTGAGGGACTTACAAATGATCATAGGGTCATGGGTGTTGTCTCAAAGGAATTGCGAAAGATTGGGAAGAGATCAATGAAAACCATCTTTGGTAGGAAAAAGATAAAAAAGGATGGATCAGAAGGGAAGATTACTGCAATCGAGACTGTTGAAACTTTACAAAAAGAAGACAGAGAAATGTTTATCTGCTATTCTTCATTAGACTCCATTAGTACCTTGAAGCTTTATGAAAGCTTGAAAAGCAAGCTTGAAAAGAAGCCTTGGACTTTTGACGGTTGCCCCAGAGGTTCATTGTACGATTTCTACGAGGAGTATTGGCGTCCTTTTGGTGCTATTCTTGTAAAAATGGAAACAGCTGGAATGCTTGTTGACCGTGCTTACCTTTCAGAGATTGAAAAGGTTGCTGTTGCACAGCGCAAATTAGCTGCAGATAAATTTCGGAAGTGGGCATCTAAGTATTGCCCCGATGCAAAATATATGAACGTTAACAGTGACACTCAGATTCGACAACTCTTCTTTGGTGGTATAGAGAACAGGTATAATCCTCACCATCATATATTCTCTCTTCAAAGTTCTTTTTGGGTATCCAGATTTTGTGTATTCTTCATCATCCATCTGTCACTTAGAGTGCAAAAAAGGTTCCTGTATGTCTATTAGGTATAAAACAAAAGGGAAAAAAAAACTTTAGCCGACGTATGTTTAAGTCTGTATCCTAGATATTTCTTGCACTTAATCACTAGAAATCTTGACGTTTTTAATCATTGTATGTACAGATGCAAGCCTGGTGATTTTTTGCCGAAGAGTAAAGCTATTAAGGTGCCTAACGATGAAACTGCAGTTTCAGAAGGCAAGAAGGTTCCAAAATATCGCACAATTGAACTTTTCAGCATTGTAGAAGACCTGAAAACTGATATATTTACTGCAAGTGGCTGGCCTTCAGTTAGTGGGGACGCATTGAGAAATTTGGCTGGGAAGGTTCCATCAGATCTTGTTTACTCAACAGATGATGAATGTGGTATTCATTCTGATCTAGAAGACACCTCTTCTTATGGAACTGCATACGATGCATTTGGAGGAGGAAAGGAAGGAAAAGAAGCATGCCATGCCATTGCAGCTTTGTGCGAGATCTGTTCTATTGACTCATTAATATCCAACTTCATTCTTCCTCTACAGGTGAGCTGGCTCCACTTGCTCTAATGTGGATTGCGTTGCAGCAGTCATTGTACACATGGCTATGCGAGCAATCACTTACTAGTCTTAGTTATCTATCTGTATCTTTATCCTGTTTATATTTGTTATATCATTTTGTTGCCCTGTCAGGGAAATCATATATCATGTAAGGAAGGGCGGATCCACTGTTCCTTAAATATCAACACAGAAACAGGACGTTTATCGGCAAGGGCACCAAATTTACAGGTTGGCATTATGATTTTAGGGAGTTTGCACGTGTTTTGCAAAATGACATTCTAGAGGTCAAGAATTATACAGGATTTGAGCCGTCTCATATTAGACCATTTCAGAAAAGGATCAACAGGAAGTGTCATACTTTTTTTTTTTTTTTGAAACTGGGCAACACTTTCATTACTCATCAACTAATAAATCATTAGCGATGATCACAGTTACATTTTCAGGCAGAGAGTTGGAAATCACCTCTTCACCCTCATTACACACGTAACCCAGTACGGCTAGCTGATGAGCAGCTCTATTACATTCTCTAACAACGAACACACACTCAGAGAAAACAAAATTCAAAACCAATAAAGACTTGATTTCATCAACTAAATGACCCACAGCCGAGGCATCGCATGAGCTGGACTTTATAGCCTTCACCACTTCCTGTGCATCAGTCTCAACAATGATCCGACTAATTCCCAGGTTACTTACAAAGCAATAGATGAGGTTCAAGCTAATGTACTCAAATAGACAATAATCTGTTACCCAAATGTATTCTGCAGTTAGATACTTAGATTGTCAGGTTCCATATTCTTAATATGTGTGGACTGGATGAACATAGAACTGGTACTGATATTATTAAAATAAGCTCTGGTTTGTTTCTGCCAAAATAGGTTGCCCAGGTTGTTGCAGTATTTAATATGATAGCCAAAAAGATGAGAAATGTTTTGTCAAGTGTTGCAAGTTGTGAGCTGGTTGCTTTAAATATTGTAGTACTGTTATACCAACATCAGGTAATTTGTTGAACTTATGATCTAAATTACTCCATGACAGAACCAACCTGCGCTTGAAAAGGATAGGTATAAAATCCGCCAAGCTTTTGTTGCAGCTCCAGGGAACACTCTTATTGTTGCTGATTATGGTCAGGTATGCTTGTGTGCAGTAGAGTTTTTGAATCTTTTTATGCTGCTGATACTAGTTCCAAGTAAAAAGACAAATTTGTTTTGTGTGCAGCTTGAACTCAGGATCTTAGCGCATCTTGCTGATTGTAAAAGCATGTTAGATGCTTTCAGAGCTGGCGGTGACTTCCATTCCAGGACAGCCATGAATATGTATCAGCATATTCGTGAGGCTGTTGAAGAAGAGAAAGTAATTCTTGAGTGGCATCCTCAACCTGGTCAAGAGAAACCTCCCGTGCCGTTGTTGAAGGTATAGCTTTAAGAGAATTATGTTGATTCCTTCTAATTGTTATTATGTTCAGCGCTACTAGGTTATTAGTTTTTGTACTGCACTTCCATGCACATACAATTTCCTTTCCTTTTCCTTTTACTTTCCATGTCGTCTAGTCCAGAACTTGTACACTTTACATGGGAATATACATGCCGTGTATGAAAAAAAATGTACTCTAATGCTTTTCTTGTGATATATAGGATGCTTTTGGCGCTGAGAGGAGGAAAGCTAAGATGCTAAATTTCTCCATTGCATATGGGAAAACGCCCCATGGGCTTGCTCGTGATTGGAAGGTACAAACTTATCAAATAAACATAACCCTAAGTTAAGCGGCAACTCAACTTTAGTGTGCATTACACTTAAGACTGAGTTTTGGATTACTGGGTTTGTGCCAGTCAGCAACACACTTGCTGAGTAACCCTTCCTCTCTTGTCAGGTTTCTGTTAAGGAAGCAAAAGATACACTGAAACTCTGGTATAGCGATAGAAAGGAGGTTCTAGCTTGGCAAATGAAACAGAAACAGCTAGCACATGAGAAGTGTGAAGTTTATACTTTGCTTGGGCGATCACGCCGTTTTCCGAATATGGCTAATGCAACTTCTGGCCAAAGGGGTCACATTGAGCGTGCTGCTATCAATGCTCCTGTACAGGTGATTACTATCTATTGCAAATTGTTGTTGAAATTAGTGCTGTGCTGAAATTATTTTCTTTGAACACCACAGGGCAGTGCAGCTGATGTTGCTATGTGTGCAATGCTTGAGATAGACAGGAATACTCGTCTTAAGGAGCTTGGTTGGACGCTACTCTTGCAGGTAGTTCTCTGATCACTGCTTAAATGTTGGCATACTTTTTCTCCTTTGAAACAGAAAAGGACATTGCTTTTTTATGACTCCTGTAACTAGAGTACTTGACCTTTGGTCTCCCGTGTTGAGTCCAGATGGATGTTTTGATGGTTGCAGTTTTTTTTTTCAGAATACTATATTGTACTCCCTCAATTCCAAATTGTAAGTCATTCCAAGAATCTTGGAGAGTCAAAGCATCTAAAGTTGGACTTACAATTTGGAATGGATGGAGTAGTTTGTAGCCTGTTTTATAAAAAAAAATAAATGCAACATAATTTTAGACCTAGCAGAACTGACAGCTCCATCTTTCAGGTGCATGATGAAGTGATACTGGAAGGGCCTTCAGAGTCTGCGGAGCTGGCCAAGTCCATAGTGGTTGAGTGTATGTCTAAGCCCTTCTATGGCACCAATATCCTGAAGGTCGACCTTGCTGTTGATGCCAAGTGTGCACGGAATTGGTATGCGGCCAAGTAGACCATAGTACTTTCCTCCCTTTCCTGTTCAGTGTTCACTACCAAACACGTCAAAGGTTTGTGGTCCCAGAAGGGCGTCAATTCCTTAGGGGAAATTCAGTGCATTTTGAACTGGTATCTACTGCTAGTAGCCTAGTGAGCTCGTCTCCAGTTAGATGCCATGCACTAGTTATTTCGCCGTGAGCAGAGGCAACTGGACATTGAAGGGTCAGCACTAAGCAGACAAGGCATTGTACACTATTCCGTAGAGGTCTCATAGCTTGACCTTCTGCACTCCCTGTTAGGATCTGTCGACCATTCATGCCTGATGTAGTTGATCGGCCTGTATAGTAGTGAAGACTAAGCATGCCTTGTTCATAAGATTTGTTTAGCATGCTGAGGTGTTGTGTTAGCTGACGTGTTCTGACGATTTCTAACACTGCAGTACGTACTGCAACAATGTTTTGGCCACGAGAGAACGTAATTGATTGTGAGCGTTCTTAATCTCTTTATTTCTGCTGTTGAATTGTGCTGTCTGGTTGATTGTCTCTTCTCTGAACATTGTCCGCACAGCAGGGCTGGGCAAATGTTCCAGTTCGTCATAAATTTAAATGTGCTCCTGATAGCTTGGCATCATTTGAACCGGCCCTGGCCTGTGCCTAAGATCATCTCCGAATGTCTCAAGTGATGATAAAGGTGGCAAAACAATGACGGCGTAGCAATGAACTGAGCAGTGAAGAATATTGCTCACATTCCGAATGTGAAGCAGCAGATAACGGCAAAGCCAAAACAAAATTATATGCTTAGTTTGTTGTTAATGAATAAGCGTCTGTTCTGCTCAAATCATGTTAAAACAATGGTCCCTGTCAGTCTCTAAATCTGATGAAACAGTCTAAATCTGATGAAACAACGAACACACATTGTTTCACTACCTCTGCATAAACCTTGCCTCCGGCTTTCTCAAGATGGTCACCAGCCGCTCCTTGCCGACGTCCACGCCTCTGGCCTTCAAGGCCTCGATGGCGTGGCACCGCGGCTCCATCCGCTTGCTGAGGCTGTACGTCAGCAACACGGGGTTCCTGACAATGTCGTCGGCGACGCACCCGACGGTGCCTATCAGGAACTCAACCTTGCGGCGCAGCAGCACCGCGGACATTTTCACGAAGTATGGCGCGCGCCCGAACATGGCGAGGAACTCCTGCTCCGTGCACCCGGCCGCGCGCGTCACGGCGGCCATCTTGGCCCGGAACACGCCGTCGCTGATGCTGTGCAGCAACAGTAGCGCCCACGCGTACATCCAGGAGCCGCGCGGCACCCCGCACGCGTCGACGCGCGCGGCCAGCACCCGGAGCCTGGCGAGCGACCGCATGATCAACGACGGCTTCGGCCACTCCTCGGGAACGCCGTAGCCGCGGAGCGTGGACATGTTGTCCTTGAGCACGTCGACGCTGGCATTTCATCAGTAACCTGGTGGAGCCGAGGAGATCGAGCCAGAACAGGAGGCGTGGGTGGAGGACGTGGCGAGCGAATCGCCGCAGCGCGCCGCCATGGATGCGCTCGACTGGGCACCAACAGACAGGGCGGCAGCCAGGCCGGGAGGACGACGACCATGTCGGACAAGTGTTCGGGACTTCGGGCCAAAAAGGCCTCGTCCAAACTATAAATTCGTTTTGAAAATATTTGCAAAAAATATTAGAAATGTACTCTTCTCACCAGCTGGACTGGTCATATTTAAATTTCAAATCACCAAATTAAATCTCACCATTTCAAACGTTGACATATCCCTTCTCTACCGCAGATCTTAAGAATTTATAACCTTCATAATATTTTCATTTTTTTTTTTTTTGAGCAAAACATAATATTTTCATATGAGCTGTATTAGAATGATATCGCAACAGCTCAATACATTTTTCAGTATTTCAGCACTAAAATTGCTTCAAATGAAATTGTACTGTCCTACAAAAGCTGTAGATCTTGTTAAACTCTACAATCTCTCTATAAATTTTCTCTCCATCTATTCTCGTATGGAATGGTTTTTTTAAGATATGCTATGAAGAAATGGGAGATTTCACCATTTTAATTGGCAAAATTTTAAATCTTGCCATTTCAATTCGCAAGAGGAGTATATTTATACAAAGTTTTTGACAGTTAGTTTTTGCAAAAGATAAAATTAAAAAATAGGGAGGGTCTCATATATACTACTCCCTCCGTTCCAAATTATAAGACGTTTTGGCTTTTCTAAATACATTTCTTTTGCTATGCATCTAGTTATACACTATGTCTAGTAGATATATAGTAAAAGAAAAGTATCTAGAAAAGTCAAAACGTCTTATAATTTGGAAAATTTGAATGGAGGTAATATACTTGTGGAAGATGATTATGGTTGGAACAAAGTTGCGCTTTTGCGGCTTGCCAAGCTCACTATTGAAAATTCGAGACCTGCAGTGGAACCATAATCATGTTACAAGTTTAGGGCTTGTTTAGAACGAAAAAAAATACAAAATAGAGGAATGAAAAAAAAACATAAAATAAACTTAATATAGTGGAAACTATAGGATTCCACTGGAATAGATACTATGATGTACAGGAACATAAGCAAAGGATAGTAGGAGAGAGAGCAAAGTTTCTTCCTCTTGTGGTATGAAAGTTTTATTTTCTCTATTTTGCACATCTCTCATGAGCTCAATTTTCCTTCATTCCAAACACCATGATGTGGTTCCTTTTGTTTAAAAAATTTATCTATTCAAAAAAATTTAATAAACCGTCGATTGAAGTAGGGCCTGACAAATACAAAGGTCTAATTTTAATTAATGCCCCCCCCCCCCCCCTCAAGGATGACCTTAGCGCATACAAAGTACTGTTAAGTGGAATCCTCTGTGTGGCAGATCTAGGATATGGATGATTAGGGGGAGGAGGGGTAAACTTTGTTTCTTTTAGAGAAGGGTAGGTCTCCATTGTTCAAGCTCGCCCTACTAGATCAACCGTACCCTTCCACCACAATTTTTTTTCAATGTAGCGCTTCATCAACAAGCGGAGCAAGAATCAATGGACCCGCACTCACGAATAGTAAAGCTTTGAATACGAATGATTCATTAAGTGAAAGATGTCGCAAGTAAGGATTATATAGCCTATTGACTGCAAGATGAGTAAGCTATGATGCTCTTTAATTAAAATGGTTATATGTATGCTCTTTGGCATGGCTAATAGTGGGATTTCAACTTCAGCTTACGAAATGGCAGCTCCTAAAATGACTCTACAAAAGAAGCTATCTATCTGGCATTATTTTGGCTTAAATGGCTTCTCTAGTTTTTTTTTTAGGTGGAGTGGTTTGCACAGAAGACCTGCCAAATAGGTTTGATATTCCAATGGTTGTCGCATTAGCTCTTGAAAGGCTCTTGCAAAAGTATAGGAGTAGTTACAATCAAATCTCCTCAGGTGAGCAATTCTTTGTAAACAGCGTGCACGTGGAGCACGGCGTGACGTGACCTCTCCACGCCAAAACGCCATGAGCGTGGAATGCTGAGTTCAATGCGATGCAACTCCACCAACGGACGCAACATCGTCAACCGACTCAACCGAGTAGCTTGATTATATAACCTGAGTTACACAGAATTAGTTATATGTATAAGTTAGATATAACTTTGTTAGATGTATAAGTTATATAACCCGAGTTACACATAAAAAAAGTTATATGTATAAGTTAACCTGAGTTACACATATAAGTTATGTGCATAAGTTATATAACCTGAGTTACACATAATAAGTTATATATAATAAGTTAGATGTAATTGTTTGATAAAAATTTAAAATAGAAACTTTCCAAAAAATAAAATTTTTTGGGAATAAATTCTTTCCTATTTAGAAAAGTTTGTTTTTGATCCGGGATCGACCACGAGTTAACCTAATTTGCGGTCGTCTGTGATTTAGTGGCTTTGTTAGAGTGGGGATATGGTTACTCTATCGTCCCAGTTAGGTTGCCAGGTAGTTTGAGAATCTAGAAGGGGCAGGCCAAGCATGTCCAATGGTGTTTAGCATTTATTTTTCCCAAATCTTGTTGTTAATTTGTCAACTCTCAAAATAATTTGTGTGTGTGTGTGTGTGTGTGTGTGGGGGGGGGGGGAGCATACGATGGTTGTTCCATGGAAGTCATGGTACAACAGGCACAAAGAACAATTTTGGGAGATACGATGGTTGTTCCATGGAAGTCATGGTACAACAGGCACAAAGAACAATTTTGGGAGATACGATGGTTGTTCCATGGAAGTCATGGTACAACAGGCACAAAGAACAATTTTGGGAGATGTGCTCCACCCCCCACCCCCTAGGTAGCTACAATCATTTATATTGTGCTAGAAAATTAAGTTAGGTTCACATATCTAATATTGTACGAAGTGGAGACCAATGTGACATGATTATTCCTTGCTACATCCTTGTAACGTCTACTCCCTCCATCTTTGATAAAAAGAGTATCAATACGAAATTAGTACGGGTCAAATTCCTTAGCGGTTGCTGTGGATGAGCTCCAGCTTCGTTTTGGATCTGAAGCTTCCCTAGTGGGGGGAAGGGGAGCCGCCGTTGCTTGGTGAGGATGCAAGTGTTGTTGAGTTGCTTCTCATGGTCGATCGCGCCGGCATGCCCGCACCATCTCCTTGTTGTTGAGCGGCTTTTGGGCTTTGAAGTTGAGGTGCCCAAAGCGCCATGCCCCACCGCTAGGCGTCGTCGTCGCAACGAGCTGCAAGACACGGGTTGCGCCTCTTGCACATGGAGAACATAGAGGTGATTGCTGCCTTTGTTCACCTTGGCAAGAAATCATCGACGCCGATCACAAATGCATAGTACGATGTGCTCGATATCCACACATGAGGCATTCTCATCTAGATGTCCCAAGCTATTGATGGAGTTCCTCAGCGCGGGGATGTAGTCCTGTAGTAGATATCGGTCGGCGCCGCGACGAGCCCCGTCAAACCCGCCCGTGGCTGCTCGCGGGCCTTCCCGGCCGGCGGTGCTAGGCTGCGTGCCTCGATGTGGCTCTAGAAGAATCCCGTGAAGAAACGCGGCGGAAATGCATGCCTTGTATCTCGGCCGGCTCCTTCCTATCGCGTGGACTCCCTTCCTTCGACTTTCCCTCCCCGTGAGATTCGGTGATGCCGGTGAGCATCTCCGCCCCCACGCGGCACCTTTGCTTCTCACCGGCGGCAAGGGAAGGGTCCCGAGATCCAACGAGGCAGCCAAAGGCGGTGGCCGGAGGTGCTCTGCGGCGACCTCGCCGCCCGAACTGGCTCTCGCCCACTCCACCACGACGCCTCCCTACGTGCCTACCACTATGGGTGCCGGAGGTTTGCGTCTTGGGCGAGAGACGACGCAAATAAGCGTCCTAGTTCGCCTCGTATCCAAAATGGGTGCTTTGTTTGCGTCTTACGTTGGAGAGTGTTCTTTTTAGCTAAAACACTGTGCATAACTTATTTTCCGCGCTTTTAATATCGCTTGTTGGTGACAGTCTAAGGTGTTGACATACTCCCTTCGGGATGGTATTAGAAGTCGTTTTTGGACAAGGTTTGGGTCAAACATCGGGAATATAAATCATCAATAACTTTTAAGTTGTTGAATTTGTAAATGTAAAAATTATATGAGTAAATTTGCCTTAAAAAAATACTTTAATAAAAGTATACATATATCACATCTTCATAAATATTTTTATAATAATAAGAGGTCAAAGTTGTGTTTTGGAGACCGTGTCGCTGTCCTAAACGACTTCTAATACCATCCCGAGGGGAGTATGCACCATGGACTACAACATCTAATACAAAGTAAATCCTAGCCACAAGGCTTATTGTTATCACACATCTCTATTTGAATATTATCTTATGCATATCGTTAATGATTGATTGTTTTATTTTTTATGAAAAATCAGCTGAGCAAGTTGAAAGCTGTTTGGAGCCCATATGACAATTGGATTTTCTGCAAGATTTGTCTCGAAGAGATAAAGAAAGGAAGTAAATTTCCTAATACTCTCAAAGAAAAAAGGCTTTCCTAATAAGTTCTTCAGTCAGACTGGCAAACTGTTTTAGTTTCGACAATTTTTCGAACAAATGGAAATATTTTAGCTAAGTATGGAACATCTAATAATAGTTCTTCAGTCAGACTGACAAATTGTTTCAGTTTCGACAATTTTTCGAACAAATGGAAATATTTCAGCTAAGTATGGAACATCTAATAATAAATGGTAGTAAATTTCATTCACCAACCAACAACATGAAGGACTATGCCCCTATTTATAGTTTACAAACAAGTAGGGATGCTGAGTTACAACTCTACCCCTCTTGATTCTTGGCATATTCGGTCTTAGTCCCCACAAATGCGGGGCTTTTGCGTGTCCCCTATTTATAGTTTACAAACAAGTAGGGATGCTGATCAGTTACAACTCTACCCCTCTTGATTCTTGGCATATTCGGTCTTAGTCCCCACCCATATGGAGCTTTTAAGCGTCCTTTCATGTTTTGAACCGCCTTAACTATTTAAGGCTGACAAATTGTTTCAGTTTCGACAATTTTTTGAACAAATGGAAATATTTCAGCTAAGTATGGAACATCTAATAATAAATGGTACTACCTCCATTTCTTTTTATAAGGCGTTTTGGTTTGTGTTAGTAGTTAGCCCGAATCGACTTATAAAAGGGAATTGAGGTAGTAGTAAATTTCATTCACCAACCAACAACATGAAGGACTATGCCCCTATTTATAGTTTACAAACCCTCTTGATTCTTGGCATATTCGGTCTTAGTCCCCCTATTTATAGTTTACAAACAAGTAGGGATGCTGAGTTACAACTCTACCCCTCTTGATTCTTGACATATTCGGTCTTAGTCCCCCCACGCGGGGGCTTTTGCGTGCCCCCTATTTATAGTTTACAAACAAGTAGGGATGCTAATTCTTGGCATATTCGGTCTTAAGCCCCTATTTATAGTTTACAAACAAGTAGGGATGCTAATTCTTGGCATATTCGGTCTTAGTCCCCACAGTCGCGGAGCTTTTGCGTCCTTTCATGTCTTGGCGCCTTAACTATTTAAGGCTCGACTTTGCTCCTTTGGTTCACGGGCAGGTGTCTTATGGGCGCCGACACCCACAACACAAAAGAAGTCATTCTGATGAGGGTGGGTGATTTTGGATGACCTTGCCCCAGTGTGTGCTTCAACTCCCGTGTGTATTAGCAAAACCAAGGCTCGACTTTGCTCCTTTGGTTCACCGGGCAGTGTCTTATGGACGCCGACACCCACAACACAAAAGAAGTCATTCTGATGAGGGTGGGTGATTTTGGATGACCTTGCCCCAGTGTGTGCTTCAACTCCCGTGTGTATTAGCAAAACCAAGTTGCAAAGAATTGGGAGGCAACGAGGGATCGAACCAGCACCGCTATGGTCCCTGTGCGCCCACCATGCTTGGCTAGCCAGTTCGCCGTTGATTTGTTCTCATATGAAACAAACCGCAACAACATTAAATAGGGGCAGATATGGAAAAATTAACCCTAATTAATGACTCCTTGGTATGCAAAATTATGTCAAAAAAATGACTTCTAATACCAATACGGAGGGAGTACACCCTCCGTCCTAAAAAGAAGGACGTTTGACTTGATTTGTACAAAATACTTGGAACATTTGTCTCTCCAAACAAATTTAATAAAAATCTTTCCAACGATACTAATTATTTAGCATAATTATTTATATATTTTAATATATAATTGCCGACATATTTATATCTCGGGAAGCAAAAAGTCTTTCTTTTTGAGATAGAGGGAATACGTAGCAAAAATATTTGGACTTGTCACGTATCATTAATTCATTATAGTACATAGTATATCTACATATTCTGCATATAGTATATTTCTTCCGAGAAATGTGTCACGTACAAAATATTAAGCATGGTTACGTTACGTGTGCGTGTTTTTTAGTTGTAGATGAATGCACGTTCGGCTTAGTTCACATTAAGAAATGTAAAAAAATTGTCACTTTAGATGTCACGGCCAAATCCAAAATAATGCTAATCAAGTTATGTCATAGCCCAAAGTTACAAAATTAAAGGATGTGCCATATTTAATAGATTATCTAAAAACTATTTTTATATCTTAAACTTTCCTTACTAATCCTATTTTATGAAATTAAAAAAAAAATAAATAGATATATATTTCATCTATTATCTCCTATGAAATAATAGTTGATATCAACCCTCCGATCTAGTATATTTCATCTATTATCTCCTATGAAATAATAGTTGATATCAACCCTCCGATCTAATTAAATAAACGGCTCACAGTTATCTGGAGAAACTTGATCTAGGCTTGGTGGGTTCTGCCTACGAGTCAATGTGCCCCTAACATAGACAGAGGGAGCACACATATAAGTTCTGAGTTGGAGACAACGCCACCTGTTTCTTTTTCCTCTCAATCACGCAAAAGGCTTGCTCGTATTTGTATTACTAGAAAATATGCTCGTGCGTTGCTACGATAAAAAAAACATGAGTTGTAATTATCTAGTGCTTTTTGGAACATATAATTACCTGTTGAATTTATTTAAAATACAATATCACATCTAGCTAGTAACTTGCCCGTTGAATTTATTTAAAATACAATATCACATCTAGCTAGTAACTTGCCCATGCACATATAATATAACAGCTTATCGCATCATTATATATTGATGAGTAACATCGTTCACAGAATCACAGGCAAATACCAAATACTAATTGCCAAATCAAAAATTGTACTAAACTAATTATCAGCTCCAAAGAAATCAGAGGTATGTATGCTAATACACATCCAGACAAGGAATTAAGATGAAACTATTTCATGACTCCTCACCTTGCGTCCATTTGTGTTTGAAGCAGGAAATATAGTTGTCCTATTGTATAATTATTCAAGGCCTCACTCAAATTGTACTTGTATTGCACTCCTGTTAGTTTCAGTCTTTCAAAATTCAGATGCATTATGTCAGGTTCAGAATGCACTCTTGCATTCAGATACAGAGTGCATCATCAATCATTGCTTGACGACACAAGATGCGATTTTTAATGGTACGGTAGCAAGGTCCTGCAATTCGACACGCATTCATATTACAAAAAGCCTTTGTTGCTTTACAAACAACAATAAAAAAAAAATCCTTCAAACGTTTTTTTAAAGCATACTAAATCTGTACGTCAGAATCTGTGCAAGTGCAAAAGCCCCGCCTTTTTCCGTAAACAAGAACCCAACCAGCACAACAGTAAGGATAAAAGAAACCCCAATTTGATTTGATGAGTTATATAGTTGTCCTATTGAGGTAGTCTGATTTAGTTTGCTTACCAGATTTGGATTCAATTCTATCTATTCGGGATGTTAGACAACGGTTTGGTCTCTTATAACATTGCTTGGTTTGGATTTGGACAAGGAAAGTCTGGAGTCTACTTTTAGGAGGTGAAAAAAATGAAAATGATGGTGAAAAAATGATAGAAATTTTCGTGTTTTATTAGTAGGTATAGGTATAGATATAGATGAGAGATGAAATTGTTTTAATTAATAATTAATACAAATGGGTGCCATATAATCTCAATACGCTCTCCGCATCCCCGAAGGAACTTACTCTCTGTTGATTAAAAAAACGTATTACTCTATGCATTATCCCCGCTAAACGTATCATGTTGCAACATCATCCAGAGTACCCTGAGGAAGTAAGACTTGAACGAGTCCAAATTGTAGTTCACTTTGGTTTTCTAGATCTATTTCTTTTGCTATGTATCTAGACATAGTGTATAACTAGGTGCGTAGCAAAGTTAATGTATTTAGAAAAGCCAAAGTGAACTACAATTTGGAACGGAGAGAGTACCAGCCAAATAGGTTTTCCTAAAAAAAAAACCAGCCAAATAGGTTTGATATTCCAATGTTGTCGCATTGACGTCATATCTCTTGAAAGGCTCTTGCAAAAGTAGTTAGAGCCCGTTTGGTACTCTTCACCAGTAGCTTCCCGAGCAGCTTCACAACTTCCATAGCCAAGCGGCCGGCTCTCACCGTTAGCTCTCTCAGCTCTCCTGAAATCGCGGTGAGAGAAGAGCTATGAAGCTCTGTGAAGCTGCAAAACCAGCTTTCCACCCGCTTCTTCTGACATGGCAGGACCCATTGTACCTAGAAGACGAAGAGCGCCCCCGTCGCGCAAAGGCCGACGCTGCGGCGGGCCACCGGCAGCCAAGGGTCGCACGGTGCTCAGGGCGGAGCGAGATGGGGCACGGGCAAGCACGGCGCGTCGCCGCCGGCCGGCACCTCGCACCGCCGCCTGGCCGGGCGCGGCCGCCGCCGGCACGAAGCCGCCGCGACGGGCCTGCGAGGTGCGAGCACCGCAACCACGGCGCGAAGCTACGCGACGCCGGGCATGGCATAAGCGGCGCGACCTCGGCCGGGCACAAGGTGAGAGCGACGCGTGGGGCGGGTCGCCGTTGCCGAGGCACGGCGAAGCCCGGGCGCCGTCGCCGGCGGGGGACGGGCGCGTACCGTTCCACCGTGGCGGAGAGAGCCGCCGCCGAGCATGGGATTTCGGGAGGGGCGCCGCCGTGGAGGCGCGAGCCGCCGGAGAGGCGCCCGCCCGCCGTGGAGTCGCGGTCTTCTTCTTTTTTTTTTTTTTTTTTTTTTTTTTTTTTGTACTGGGGCTGTGTTGCAATGCGAAGGACGACCAGGACAAAACGAAAAGAAAAGCCTAGGGGGTATAGTTGTAAATCATTCTAAGTGAAGCTGTTTTTGGCCTGTTTTTACAGAGTTGTTTTGTCAAACAAAATTCCTAAAACAACAACTCAGCTTCATTAGAGAGTCTGTATTTTGTAAAAAAATGCTTCACTAGTGAAGCCGAGCCGTACAAACAGGCCCTTACAATATAGGAGAGCAATTCTTTGTAAACGGCGCATTACACGTGGAGCCCGACGTGACGTGACCTCTCCACGCCAAAACGCCATGAGCGCCATGAGCGTGGAATGCAGAGTTCAATGCGATGCAATAAGCCGATAATGGAACTCGACCAACGGACGCAAACATTATCAACCGAGTAGCTTGAGGAACTTTTTTTTTTTGAGAACACGACTTCACGCCGTATTTCATTAAGAAGAAGAGCGATAGAACGGCAAGGTAACCACGATACAAAGGATTCGCAAGTAATCCAAGGATTACCAACGGTCCAAAACATAAACGAAAGCAAGAAATGCGAGGGGGGAGACCCTCCACCTAACAACCCCCGCACGCCATGCCCAAAACAAAAGAATACTCAACACCAAGAGAGCCCGTGGCGAACGGCCGTAGAAGAACGGTGAATCGAGGTGCTCCTCCGAAGTCACTAAGGGCGAGGACCACGGACGAAGCGTCGACATGAAGATACACCTCCGAGTCACTTGGGCGGGACCACGGGCGAGGAGCACCAATCATGAAGATACCCTCCCGAGTCACGGAGCCGGGACCACGGGCGGAGCACGAAAATGGCTACGACAGCGAACCCAGGCGCCGGCGGGGCGGAGAGCAGCAATAAGCACAAAGGACATTGCCGCCCGAGCGGCCACGACCGAGCGGCAAAAACAAGGCCCGCCCCGAGCCGGCGCCACGCAAGGTGAAGAGGCGGCCGTCGCGGGTCACCCCACCACCGCGGTGGAGCTAGTGCAACAACCCGCGAACTCAACCAACAGCGTCACCCGCGGCGGCGTTGGTGAGTGCTGAGGTAACCATGCTGCGAGACCACCATGGCTTGCCGCGGAACCTCCGCTGCGAGGGGACCCACGCCACGGACGACGGATGACGGTTCCCAGCGGCGCCTTGAGAGGTAGTGACGCAAGGCGCCACCGTCGTTAGCCCATGGCAAAACGCTGGGCACAGGTTTCCCATGTCCGAAACAAAATCCTTGGGGGCGCCCGGCCGAAGACTAACCCGGCCGGGCGGCAATAAGGTGAAAAACCGCCTTGTCGGCGCGAAAGAGGCGCCGCCAGCGGGGCGACCGCCGAACGTCGGAAGCCAGCCGGCACCGAGCGCAAACCACGGCGCGAAGACCGCCGCCCGTATCTTGGGAGACGCCGCCCCCTCGAGCCGGAGGCGGGTTCTCAGAAGAATCAGCCCCAAAAGGGGCCCAAACCGGAGTCTCACCGCCATCGGGCGAAGTCAAGCCCCAAGGCGGGCTAGAGGGGAGGGGGCGGGGAGGGAGGGAGCAGATCCCGGCGCCCGGGAGGCCGGATGCGCCACCAGAGTCCGGATCCACCGCCCCGGTCGCGGGAGTCACCGAGCCGCCACCCCTTGAGGGGTTGGGTGGAGGGAGGGGAAGCTTCCGCGGAGGGGGTGGAAGAGCCCCGGGGGCGCGGTTGCCGCTTTTTAGGCGAGCCGCCGCTGCCGCCCGTCGCCAGCGACGAGGGGCGACGGCGGGCCGGAGGAGAGCCGGAAGCGGGGGCTTAATGGCGACGGGATGGAGCCCTCGTGCCGCCCTATGGGGCGAGCGGGCGGGAAGTGGTTGTAGCAGGAACTCGGACTTGAGCAGCGTCCAAAGTGCCTGGCGGAGCATGGACAGGCCGCTGCACCGTCGCCGTCCACGGCGCGGACCGGGCGCCATTTGCCCGTGTGGTTCATCCTGATCGGCTCGTCCGCCTCGGTCTCCCCATCGAAGTCGACCGCAAATGCGCCACGAAGCCGGCGCCCGACCGCGTTCATAAAGCGTTAGAGGCAGGCGTCGGTTAATGCCAAGCAAGCGAAGAACTCCCACCGCAGGTAGCAACGGCGGGTCCTCCACCATCTTGAACAGCGCCTGCACGCCCGGCGCGCGGACACTAAGCGCGCCCGCCCATGGGCGCTCAGCGGGTAGCCTGCGAGGCATCGGTGAGCAGGTGCCGTGTAGTCCGCCCCGGCGGGAGGTCAGCGATTCGCGGGCATCGGCCCGAAAAGAAAAAAAAAAGAGAACACGTCCTCGTCAGCGGTGAAAGCCTGCAGCGGACAAAGCACGTCAGGCCAGCCAGCGGCGATGGCGGCGAAGCTGGGCGACGGGGAGCGGCGCAGGCGCGCCCGTGCGCTTCGCCAGGCGGGGCGATGCGCTGCTTCAGACGCTTCATGTCCGGGGTGTCTACGGTGAATGTCCGGCGGGTGAACCGCAGGCGGTCTTCTTGCATAATCTTGGGCATGCTAGCCTGGTGGTGGTGGTGGGAGCACCGAAAAGTGAAAAAACAACCGGAGACATTTGGAGACTGTGCTCGTCGTGGGAACGTACACACGCACCTTTGGCAAATCTGGCGCGTACTTCCGCAGGATGCTCGTCACGTACCTACCTTCTATTATCCACATGGGTGTCGTCCTACATTTGCCTTCGGGGGCGGATAAGGTTTAGGGAAATAGAGTGGACATATTGTCTTCTTCGTCTCTCTGACGTGATTGGATTAAGGTTAGAGTGGGGATATGGTTACTGTATCGTCCCCAGTTAGGTTGGCAGGTAATTTGAGAGTCTAGAAGGGGCAGGCCAAGCATCTCCAACGGTAGTGTTTAGCATTTCTTGTTTCCCAAATCATGTTGTTTATTTGTCAACTCCTAAAATAATTTGGGGAGGAAAAAAAAGCACATCTCTAAGAGTCACGCATAATTCACTCCCCAAAATCTTTCTCTGTGCTTGTTGTACCCTGACATCCATGGAACAACCATCGTATGCCCCCCAGCAATCATTTATAGTGTGTTAGAAAATTAAGTTAGGTTCGTGCACGCTTGCTGTATTTTCGTTATCTAATGGAAATGGAGAATCCTCAAGTTTAAAAAAAAATTAAGTTAGGTTCACATGATCTAATATTCTCAAGTATGCATGTCCGAAGTGGAGACCAATGTGACTTGACTATTCCTTGCTACATCCATCCTTGTAACGTCTACCCCCTCCATCTCAAAAAGAGTTTCAATATGAAATTAGTAGAGGTCAAATTTTGTTAAATTTAAATATGTTTACAAAAAACAATAGAAACGTTTGTATTTCCAAATAAGTTTTCCACAAAACAAGGGCTTTGCTATGGTACAAACATTACCTCTTGGGGTGGGGGGGTGGGTGGGTGGGGGGTGGAGTTTGAATAAATCACAATTGTTAAATTTTAGAACATTTTAGATAATTAAATTTTAGGGGGTATCACATGGTTCATTAGGATTAGCTTCCAAAGGCC
This sequence comes from Hyparrhenia diplandra, assembly GCA_015847255.1. Lineage (NCBI taxonomy): Eukaryota > Viridiplantae > Streptophyta > Magnoliopsida > Poales > Poaceae > Hyparrhenia > Hyparrhenia diplandra. The sequence goes on along the minus strand of JADLZK010010641.1, from coordinate 296,305 downwards.
GGTTTCAAACCTACCGATCAAAAAGACGAAGAGAAGGCCTAGGCAGCCGCCACCGCCGCTCTCTACCACCGGCACCGCTGGTCCTCCTCCCTTCCCTCCGGCATGCGGGCCGGAGGTCAAGGGAGTGGGGGATCCATTGTTTTTCCATAAGTTTTTCCTATTAGATCGAGTTTTTAGGGTTAGTGTCTCTCCATGTCTGATGGAGTTTAGGGTTCCGGCGGTGGTGTCGCCACCGCACGGCAAATAAAGTTTCGGGTACCGGTGGATGTTGTGTGCTTCCGTGGCCGGCGAATAATTGGTGTCGGGTATGTGAGCTCTTCGGTAATCCTCATGGGTTCGTGGTTCTTCCTCGCCGCTTGGTTTCCTCGGTGGCGGTGGATTGTTTTCGGTCGTTGGTCTTCGGGCCCGCATGCGGCGGATTTTTTTCCTCTTTTCTTTTTGCCAAGGGGCGCTGGCGATTTTTTTCAACGAAATCGATTACGTGATCCGGGCCGATGGATGATGCGGCTTTTCCAATGCTTGGTGTTTCTTGGCGGAAGCAAAGGTGGACATGGATCGTCGTGGTGGTGTCGATGGCGAAATGGAGATCGAGAGACGAAGAAGATGAGATTGGATTTTGAGGACTCAATTATAATTTTCTTTTTCTTTAAAATTTAGTTTGTAACGGGGAGGATGTACTGTGCTGATCCTTAATATATCTTCCTTCTCGCATAAGGGGGGTGGGGGGGTGGGGGGTTATCACGTTGCACCATCATCCGAGTAGCTTGAGGAACTCAGACTTGAAAGCGTCAACGTGCTTCTGCTGGAGCATGGACACCGATGCCTGCACCCCGTCGCCGTCCCTGGAGCGGACCAGCGCCAGCTGCCCGTCGTGGTTCATCCTGATCGGCTCCGTCCGCCTCGGTCTCCCCATCCGAAGTCGGCGACCTCGTACGCCCTGAAGCCCGACGATCCCGACACGTTCATAAACTGTTCAGGCCGAAGTGTTGGGTCGCCGCCAGTCATCATCCTAAAGAACTCCCACCCGGGGTAGCAACCGAGTGGGTCCTCCACCATCTTCTGGACCGCGGCCTGAACCGCCGACGCCGCGGCCGCCAGCGCGCCCTCGCCGTGGAGCTCTCGCGCAGGCAGTCTCATGAGGCATCCGCTGAGGCAGGCACCGAAGTAGTCCTCCCCCCGGCGGGAGGGTCGAGCCTGTCGCGTGCGTCGGCGAAGAAGAACAGGAACACGTCCCGGTCCGCGGCGAGAGCCCTGCCGCGGACGAAGCACGTCCAGGCCAATGCGACGACGGCGACGAAGCTGGACGGGGATCGGCGCAGTGGCACGCCGTGCGCTTCGCCGAGGTGGACGATGCGCTGCTTCAGACGCTTCATGTCCTGGGTGTCCAGGGTGAACGTCCGGCGGGTGAACCGCAGGCGATCTTCTTGCATAATCGTGGGCATGCTAGCCTGGTGGTGGTGGGGAGAGAGCACGAAAAAAGTTGGAAAACAACCGTTTTCACGAAAGACTGTGCTCGTTGGGGGAACGCACACGCACCTTAGGCAAATCTGGCGCGTACTTCCGCAGGATGCTCCGGGCCAGTTCCTCGCCGCCGGGCAGGCTGACACGGGAGCGATCGAACACCGGCGGCGCGGGCGGCGTGTCTCCACGGCACGCCGCAGCCCACGCCTCGACGAACCTCCACAACGAGCGGCCGTCGGCAACGCCGTGGTGCACGCTGACACCGAGCGCCAGCCCACCTCCCGCAAGCCGCGTTGCCTGGACAGCCAGCACCGGCGCCGGCAGCAGGCTCATGTCGAGCTCCGGAACGAGGCGCTCGAACGTGAGCACGTCGTGGTCTTCGTCGTTTGCGAGGCAGTGGACGTCGGCGTCGCACTCCGCGGCGACGAACCTGACGCCGCGGTCGTCGTCGCCGCCGGTGGAGCGGCAGATGGCGACGTCGCCCGTGTCCGCGAGGTAGTGGAGCTTGCCTGCGAGCGGGGCGTGGGTGGCCAGTGTCGCCGCGAGGGAGGACTGGAGGGAGCGGAGGATGGCGTCGAAGGGCGGCAGATGGTCGCCCTCGAAGAGCAGGAGGTGCTGCAGTAGAGGAATCACGACCCACTGCGCCTCCATGGCGTTGAGCTTGATGACACGCTCGGGAGGCAGCGCGCCAGCCGGCGGAGCAACGTAGCTGACGTCGGTGACCGTCACAAGCGGAGCCATGGGTTCTGGCGGACCTGACTGCCTGATGAGTGATTAGCAAGAACTGTGCTGGTTTAGCGTCGTTGCTTGTGTTTCTTGCCCTGGAGCCTCGAGTGTGTGGAAGTTATGGAAGAACCTGTAGCTGATGATGCTCGTACAAGAAAGCCATCTTCATTCATCAACGAAACTCTTGACAGAGTCACGTACGTCAGGTTGGTCCAATCGCTGCCGGATGGATTTCGTAAGGTGTGTTTGCATCCCCTGAACCACATGAGCGACTGTCTAGTACTGTTCCTCAATCAATCTGGAGTAGTCTCCACTCCACGAGCATTCTTTTTATTTTTTTTAACCAATGGATGAACGTCACGTACCTAGCTTCTATTATCCACATGGGTGTCGTCCTACGTTTGCCTTCGTCTCTGGCGGATAAGGTTTAGGGAAATAGAGTGTGCATATTGTCTTCTTCATCTCTCTGACGTGATTGAGTTAAGGTTAGAGTGGGGATATGGTTACTCTATCGTCCCCAGTTAGGTTGGCAGGTAATTTGAGAATCTAGATGGGGCAGGCCAAGCATCTCCAACGGTGTTTAGCACTTCTTGTTTTCCAAATCATGTTGTTTATTTGTCAACTCCCAAAATAATTTGGGGAGGAAAAAAAAAACATCTCTAAGAGTCATGCATAATTCACTGCCCAAAGTTGTTCTCTGTGCTTGTTGTACCCTAACATCCATGGAACAACCATCGTATGCTGCCCACCCCGCCACCCCCACCCCAGCTAGCTACAATCATATCTATAGTGTGTTAGAAAATTAAGTTAGGTTCGTGAACGCTTGCTATATTTTCGTTATCTAATGGAAATGGAGAATCCTCAAGTTTAAAAAAAATTAAGTTAGATTCACATGATCTAATATTCTCAAGTATGCATGTCCGAAGTGGAGACCAATGTGACATGACTATTCCTTGCTACATCCTTGTAACGTCTACCCCCTCCATCTCAAAAAGAGTTTCAATATGAAATTAGTACGGGTCAAATTTTGTTAAATTTAAATATGTTTATAGAAAAACAATAGAAACGTTTGTATCTCCAAATAAGTTTTCTACAAAAACATATCAAACAAGGGCTTTGCTATGGTACAAACATTACCTCTGGGGAGGGAGGAGAGAGAGTTTGAATAAACCACAATTGTTAGATTTTAGAACATTTAGATAAATTTTAGGGGTATCACGTTGCAACATCATCCGAGTAGCTTGAGGAACTCAGACTTGAAAGCGTCAACGTGCTTCTGCTGGAGCATGGACACCGATGCCTGCACCCCGTCGCCGTCCCTGGAGCGGACCAGCGCCAGCTGCCCGTCGTGGTTCATCCTGATTGGCTCCGTCCGCCTCGGTCTCCCCATCCGAAGTCGGCGACCTCGTACGCCCTGAAGCCCGACGATCCCGACACGTTCATAAACTGTTCAGGCCGAAGTGTTGGGTCGCCGCCGGTCATCATCCTAAAGAACTCCCACCCGGGGTAGCAACCGAGTGGGTCCTCCACCATCTTCTGGACCGCGGCCTGAACCGCCGACGCCGCGGCCGCCAGCGCGCCCTCGCCGTGGAGCTCCCGCGCGGGCAGCCTCACGAGGCATCCGCTGAGGCAGGCGCCAAAGTAGTCCTCCCCGGCGGGAGGGTCGAGCCGGTCGCGGGCGTCGGCGAAGAAGAACAGGAACACGTCCCGGTCCGCGGCGAGGGCCCTGCCGCGGACGAAGCACGTCCAGGCCAATGCGACGACGGCGACGAAGCTGGACGGGGATCGGCGCAGCGGCACGCCGTGCGCTTCGCCGAGGCGGACAATGCTCTGCTTCAGACGCTTCATGTCCTGGGTGTCCAGGGTGAACGTCCGGCGGGTGAACCGCAGGCGGTCTTCTTGCATAATCGTGGGCATGCTAGCCTGGTGGTGGTGAGGAGAGAGAGCACGAAAAAAAGTTGGGAAACCAACAGGGATAGACAAAGAAATTGACTGTACTCACCGGGGAAGGTACACGAACCTTTGGCAAATCTGGCGCGTACTTCCGTAGGATGCTCCGGGCCAGTTCCTCGCAGCCGGGCAGGCTGACACGGGAGCGATCGAACACCGGCGGCGCGGGCGGCGTGTCTCCACGGCACGCCGCAGCCCACGCCTCGACGAACCTCCACAACGAGCGGCCGTCGGCAACGCCGTGGTGCACGCTGACACCGAGCGCCATCCCACCTCCCGCAAGCCGCGTTGCCTGGACAGCCAGCACCGGCGCCGGCAGCAGGCTCATGTCGAGCTCCGGAACGAGGCGCTCGAACGTGGGCACGTCGTGGTCTTCGGCGCCTGCGAGGCAGTGGACGTCGGCGTCGCACTCCGCGGCGACGAACCTGACGCCGCGGTCGTCGTCGTCGCCAGTGGAGCGGCAGAGGGCGACGTCGCCGGTGTCCGCGAGGTAGTGGAGCTTGCCGGCGAGCGGGGCGTGGGTGGCCAGTGTCGCCGCGAGGGAGGACCGGAGGGAGCGGAGGATGGCGTCGAAGGGCGGCAGATGGTCTCCTTCGAAGAGAAGGAGGTGCTGCAGTAGCGGAATCACGACCCACTGCGCCTCCATGGCGTTGAGCTTGATGACAGGCTCGGGCGGCAGCGCGGCATCCGGCGCAGGGACGTAGGCGACGTCGGTGATTGTCACAACAGGAGCCATGTGGGCTCTGGGCGTGCCTGAGTTGTGCCGGATTGGGCTTAGCGTCTTTGTGGTGTTTGCTTGCTCTCGAGCCGGCCTCGAGTGTGTGAAAGACGTGGAAGAGCCCTTAGCTGGCACTGAGAAGCCCATCTATGACAGCGCGAGCGTCATGTTGCGTTCGTCGCGTCGCTGGCGGCTGGGATCCTGTGAAGTGTGTTCCACGTGGGTCATGCATGACTCCCATGAGTGGCTGTCTAGTGCTTTGAACAATAACTTTCCTCAGTAACGCTAGAATATGCTAGTCTCCACGAGCACACAACACTACTACAAAATTTCTTTTGTGAGTCACTTCCAAAACATTAACCGTGATGGTTATTTAGAAAACCGTCATGGTAAATTATTTGATTTACCGAGTCGATTTTTTTGAATTAACTGCGTGGCGGTTTTAAGAACTACCACGGTAAATATATTAACCATGGCGGTTCTTTTAGTTGGCCACTTATAGAAAATTGGGCCCAGCCCATCAACCCAAAAAGGCCATTTTTGTGGCCACAAATATATATGCGAGCATTTCACCCACACGCCTCCCTCACTAGGGTTCCACTTCTCTCAATCTCTCCCCCCCGCCCCACCCTCTCCCCTTTCGAGCCCCAGCCCTCCCTCTCTCCCCTCCCGAGCCGAAGTCGGCGGCGCCCACTCCCCTGAGCACGCATCGGGCTTCCCCGAGCACGGATCCGGCGTCCTCGAGCACGTCGGGCGCATCCCCAAGCACGTCGGCGGCGTCCCCCGGCACCCGGCAGCGATGACGCCCGAGCATGGTGGCGGCCTTGAGCTCGGCGGCGCTTCGTCCACCTCGAGCTCTATGGTGGTGGCGTCCTCGAGCTCGTCGGGCGCTGCGGCCACCCCACCTCTCTCCCCGCCACCTCGAGCTCCATGGCGAATCCGCTCATGACGGTGGCGTAGGCCAACAAATACCACCGGTGGCTCCTCGGCCGCTGGGTCCATCTTGGCGGCGGCGCCGCCTCCCCCTAACCGTAACGGGTCGCCGCGGGTGGATCCGACGGCGGAGCCCGATCGTGGGCCCGTTAGGGGTAGGGTTGGGTTTTTTTTTATTATTTTTTATTTTTCGGTGGCGCTTTTTAAAACCGCCACGGTTAGTCCCTCGATTTATGGTGACCCTAGCTCCACCAAAAAATGAAAAAACACCACCACAAAAAAAAAATATGTAGTTGTGCAAGTACTACTCCCTCTGTGAATAGATTTCGAGAATTACTGTAAGTCAAGTTTTTAACTTTGACTGAATATCTAGGGAAAAAAACATTAATATTTATGTTATCAAATTAGTATAATTAGATTTCTCATAGAAATATTTTCATAAGATGCTCATTTTATATCATAAATGTTGTTACTTTTTTTCTGTGAGATCACCAGACGATGATCCTGAAGAAAAATGAAAGACAAACGTATCTGAATCCAGACTAAACCAACCAGTGAATCTTCTTCAGTTCTTCAGGTGCTCCCCTAAACCAGCGAATCATCTTCTGTTGCCCAGAAGCCCATCCATATGCGGCCATGAGTGCCACCGGAGCAGCAGGGTGAGTAGCAGAGCCAAGCAATCCGAAGCCGACGCTGGGAGAGGATTGGTCAGCTCGGCGCCGGCGCCGTCGACGTCGACGTCGATGGTGGCCATCCCCCACATCTCCTGGGGACGATTAAGCAGCGGCCACTGAGTCACATCTCCTGGGGTCCACGAAGATGGAGCGAACAGGGGCGTGGACGGGGAGCTCCGTGGACGGTGGCGCAACCAACCGCGTGGTTGCCGCCGAGCCGCTTGATGCACCACATGTCCTCGGTGCACGACAGGTGCCGCCAGTGCGAGATGCCGTGCGCCTGCCTAGGGGTTCCATACATGGCCTTCACCTCCACTGTCACGGCTGCCGCCCTTCCACGAACCATGTTGACGATCGACACCAACACCGCCTCCGGCAGCCAGCGCGGCTTCGCGGTCGCTCCCCGCGAGGCCGTGCACGAACGCCCCCTCGAACGGGCGGAACAAGCCGGGCACGGACGGCAACCGCAGCCACTTGGCCACACGGTCCAGAACTGCGCACCTCGAGCCGGAACACGCGCCGCAGTCCCACGAGCGCGGTCGCCACGGCGCACGACGCTGGCGGGGACGCCAGGAAGCGGCCGGTCCAACGATCGCCAGGAACGTGCCGTGGGAGAGCGTGTTGTCCAGGACGTGGCCGATATCAACGGGGAACAACTCGACGTGCGCGAACCGGCTGCAGTACAGCCGCTCGGCATCGAGGGCGCTGGCGAACGATCGTGGCGCGGCGCGGCACCTTGAGCCGGTACGAGTGCACTAGGTGCACGAGCACGGACAGCGTCCGGAACTCGGTGTAGTCGCGGCTGCCGGTGAACTGGTGAATAGACGCAGCGACGCCTCGTTGGACTTGTCGGTGGCCATGTACGCGTACTCGGCGCTCATGAGCTCGAACCACTGCTCAATCTTACGCACCAGCTGCAGCGCGATGCCCATCTGCGCTGCCCTGCCCTGCCAGCATGTATGCGCTTCTTCAGTTTCTTGACTTGATGACAACACATCAGCAACTTTATCGGTGTAGCCGACTGTGGCGAGGCGGGTGCGCCAGGGCGGCTCTTGCCGGAGGCGACGGACTCGGATGAGGCCGACGATCCAGCTCGGCTCGCACGTCTCAGCCACCTGTTCTGCTCCTGCAAGACGGGATCAAACTAGTTCGCAGGTCGGCGTGCAGCGACATCCTACGGGCCGGCCCGGGGCGACGTCGCGCTCCCGGTCAACGGCCTCCGTGCCGTCGCGGTCAGTCTCGGGATTGTACTCCCGGATCGCCACCCCTCGTTCCTCTTGATCACTCATGCATGGCACCCATCGATCTTATGCAGCCGCGTATCTTCTTTCCTCGCGCCAAAGCACGCCGTCGAGTGGAGGAGTCTGCCGATGCACGCCGTTGGCAGTGGCATGGTGCGCAGCACCTCGCTGGCCTTCCTCGACGACCTGGTGCTCGCCACAGGGGGCTTCCAGCTCCTTGTTCGCGCGCGGGCGGCAAAATCGCGCCGACCACCCCATTTTGGGCGGCCCAAGGCCCGCCAGCCCACGGCCCTCTTCTTCCTCTTCGACGAGCACGACGACGTGGTAACGGTCCAGCGAAGTTAGGGTTCCGGCGGCGGTGGTTTGGGTTTCGATTTCCTACCCCTGCTATAGAATGCGCCCGGCCGGCCGGCCCGACGTCGACGACACGGCGGTGGCGGTGGTGGCGAGGCGGCGGGCGCCGCCGAGCCGGGCTGGGCTGGACCCATTTGGCGGGTATCGGGTAGCGCGGGCGTCGAGCTCGACAATGGCGCGGCGGTGGCGGTGGCGAAGGAGAATGGGGAAGGGGGGAGAAGGGGGCGCTGCGGCGGGCGGGCGGCGGCGACACAAGGAAGAAGATGACGGAGGAAGGCCGTTAGGTGGGCCCGGCTCTTTGGCTCGCCGGCGCCCGGATGCCCCGTCGGGCGCGGGCACGAACAACGACATCGGACACCAAGTCGTAAAGGCGCGGCCGCACCGCCGCTGTCGGCGAGCAACAGCACCGCGGGCGGCGGGTCCTACTGCACAACGTGTACTAATACGAGCGTGAAAATACCGAAATACCGTGACGGGGTGCGTGCGCTTGGCCTATCTAAAAGGTGATGGTGGTGCCAAGATTCGTGTGGAGGTACCATGCAGGAAGAAAAGCAACTGTCCACTACTATAAGGTCGAAATTGGACGCATATATAGTTTGTTTTGACCAACAGCGGGCCGGGGAACCCCTGATGAATATGTTCCAAATTATAAGATCTACTACTCATTAACCGTGCTTGAACTTTTGTACATGCACCTCACCTCAGCAACAAAAATTAAAACCTAAGGCCTCGTTATTTACCAAATTAAAACCCTTGGGTTGGGTGTTTGCGTTCTTCAAATTTGCCAAAAACATGAAAAAAGGGTCTCCAACAGTTTTTGCATTTTGGATTGGCATTTTGGGCAAACTCTTGGCATAAACCATCCTCAACTTAGCAAATATGCCAAGCTGAGAGGGACTTGGCAAATCCTCTCCTTGCTTGCATGTTGCGTATTGACCGTGAAAATAAAATCATCTCCCTACTTGCATGTTGCATGTTGCCTTTTTTCTTTTGCCGAGCTAAATTTGCAAAACTATTGAAGAACCACATCTTTTTCACTTGGCATATATTTTTGTGACTTGCGAAATCACAAGTTTTTGCTAAGTTTATTTTGCAAAACTGTTGGAGATGCTCATGTCTTAAACATCACAAATCACTACTTCGAATAGTCTCATTTGAAGTTCACGTCAGACAATGCAAGCATAGGTAAATTACACATCAGGCTTTAGAGCCACATGCACAGGAACATTTGTACCAGGTTCGATTTCAAGACGTGCTACACATATAGAGACGGCGGCAGATCTCTTATCTCTGAAAGGCAACAGGCGCAGCGCAGACGCCCTGCACCAAGCTAGATGCATGGTCAGTGGTGTCGATCAGAGTCAGTGGTGTGCGCCTCCATGGCCACCGCTCCCTTCTCTCGCGTGGTCCGGCGGCCGCGGCGCCCTCACCGCGACCGCCCACACGCGAGTGATAACCTCCTGGATGTAGAAACCCTGCGGCAGCGGCGGCGGCGGCGGCTGCTGCATGCACATTCAGTTGAGCTAGTCAATGAAACATCCATCGATCCGTTACCCATCGGCAAACTAATCAAGCGGCGATCGATCCACTTTACGTTAGCATTCGCCGCCTTCTCGCCGCCGGCATCTTCTTTTTGGGACGATCTCGCCGCCACCGTCGTTGCGGCTTCAGTTGAAGCAGCCGCCGGCGGCTTCTGGTCGCCGCAACAGCCGAGTAGGCCCAGGCAGCCGGCGCAGGCGCGGAGCAGCGACCAAGGGTGCGCGAAGGGTGGCGGCGCCGAGGCTTCTTCAGAGCCCACCACGTCGTCCTCGAGCTGGCCCGTCGATTCGTCGACTTTATACCCGTCGTCCTTGCGCTGGTCCATTGATTCCTCGGACGTGTCCTCGCCCTCCTCCGCCGCAGTCTCTTCGGCCTGATCCGCCGCCGCAGAAGCCGATTCTTGGTAGTTGTCCTCCTCCTTTTTTCCCCGTGCTGATCCATCGCACGTTTGTTGCTGTCGCTCTGGCCGCTCTAGACGCCGGGATCGTAGCTTCTCGTCGTTGGAGTTTTGTTGAGATTTACGTACGATCGCTTCTCTACGAGATAGACACCAACTAGAGATATATTCTTATTAGAGATAGAGATAGTAGGTCAAACCTTTTAAAGTTTTGTAAAAAAAAAAAATTAACAGTCCATGAACACGGATCAATAAGAAGATGCACGCAAAATCTTTATAGAACCGGAAGGCGGTATATTTTTTTTTCTTATAACCCCAATATTTCTATCTCTCTCTATCTGTACCGAAAAGATCAAAAACCAGTAAAACAGTGTTTGGGACTGCTCCACGAACTCTACTCTATAAACTCTAGCGTGGAGCAACTTTACGAAAAACTGGAGTCTGTGGAGTACCACTTTAAGTGCTCTCACAACTCCGCTCTTTTCCTTTAAATAGAGTGCGTGCAGCTAGAACTATTTAGCCACAAAAAAGTGGAGCAGAGCTGAAATATGTGCAACAAAAGTAGTCCCAAATGCCCTCTAAACACAAGGACCCTTGAACGCTACCCGGAGGTTTTTATCCCTTGATTTTTCCTGGTTTTTATCCATCAATCTCAAACCGGTTTTTTCCCCTCCATCCAAGGTTTTTTTTTTTTCTTCGGTTTTATCCACACAAGGTTTTTCTTCTTCTAGTTGTATCCACGCATACTCAAACTAATCGAAACCCAAGTACTAACACGAGAGAAACACCAAGTCACCAACACTTGGGAGTTGGGTCAATTGAAATTGGTATTTATAAAAAAATTTTGGTGTCCTTGACATGCCTAAGTTGACTCTAGCTGACTCCTATCATGATGTTCTTATGTCTAGAAGTTTAGGCGTACCTTGATAGTCATAACATCTACTTTGTGATTTTACAGTATTTAATTATACCCCACCTCCACGCATTTGAAGGGTTGATTACAAAGAAAAGGCCTCTCTAGCTCTTATTCTTTGTTTTGTGAGAATTCAAGTCAAATCTTATGAGTTGGGTTGAGAGGGTAAGCAGTTTGGCACTTTGTGAGCACAATAAGAACCCAAATACTTGCACTTATGGGCTTCGTCAAGCAATTCTTGAAGTATTTGTTACTCTTGGAGGTAAAACTCCTAGACGGCTAACATCGCCCGTTCAAGCCCTATGCTTGTGATGAGCCATCGAAAAGTTTTTGGAGTCCCCAATTTTGATTTGCAAAGAAAGATATCAACATTGTAGATCAAGGAAAGTGCAGCCAAAACTTGATCCTTGTGTTGCTTGGAGCTTCTTCAATGGAGACCTAGGTCCTTCTTGGAAAGAGGCGAACTCTGGGAAACAAATCCTTATGTCCTGTGATGGATTGAGGACAAAAGTTCATGGGAGGCTAGAGTTCATCTTCAACCTCCAACCACTCCTTAAAACAATCATGGCAAAAATTCTTAAAGGGGCTTTAGGTGGGCTCAATAGAAGCAGTAGGGGGCTGAGCCCTTGACCCCTCCCTACCCTAGCTTCATCGCTAGATCCATCCCTGCTTGTGTGTCCACTTTAGTTTTATTACTTTTGAGTCCTTGCTTTGATTTGTATTTTCTACTTGATCTATTTAGTTATGTGCATTTGTGAGTGTAGGTAGTTCATGAACTTGCTTGTGCAACCAAGCTAGAAACTCTCAAGGCGCTAGTTTCATTTCAAAGGCTTGCTAACCTCGAGAACTTCATAAGGTCTCATGATAACACATTTGAGGAACATCATAAGCCTAAACTAATCCACTAATTTAACCGTAAAAAGAATTTTAGATAAGCTAACTCAAATCCCCTCCTCTTTAGGCCATATATAAACCTCTTTTTAGTTTTTAGTTGAGTAATTTTCTACTAGACACTTCAATTATTAGAATAATAATCTTCACGAGTAGAGGGGAGAAAAAGTTCAAAGTGACCATAATGCCTCAGTAGTTATCCAAATGAGTTATATTTTTCACATATGAAATCAGATAAAGGTGAACGTTATATCAAAAAGAGTAGAGCTCAATAAAATCTAAAACTTTGTTGTTGATAAGTTTTTTTTTTAAAAATATTTAAGTCCAAAAGTTCTTTAAATTCTCCAAATTTGAGATTCAAAACTTAGAATTTTTTTAGCTACTTTGGACATTGACATGGCCCATACAAAATTGCAGTTGTCGGTGCAATATCTTACTCAGTTGTCGATAAGACTTTGTTTGGAATACAAGATTTTCTTTTTATTCCAACGTTTTCCCTACGAAATCAAACCGACGTCATTCTTGTGAAATTCATGTGTTCTGAACAAGTCTTAAAATTTTTATATATGATATATTTTCATATAGATTTATTGGGATACATAAATGTTAATACTATTTGTTACAAATTTAGTCAAACTTGAGCTAATTTGTTCAGCATGTTTCCCATAATTTCATTCTTTTTATGGAGAGAGAGAGAGAAATGTAAGAGAGAGAATGTAAGAGAGAGAGAGAGAGAGAGGGAGAGAGAGAGAATGTACTGCTGGTATCGACCATAAATCCGTAATTCCATGATCCTCTTCTACGGAGTACAAACTATCAAATACTACAGTACAATAACTTTAGTTCAGATGTCTACCTACAGTTGCCATGAGCCCATGATTGTATTATTTACAGCACTATTTGCTCCAATAAATGCATATAATATATAGTCTTTCTTCTGTGGGGAATTGGGATACATTGCTGTTATTCACGACACGCTGCCATGGCTCTAATTCACGACACAGTTGACAATCTCAGTGAGTAGCGGGAGGTGCTCGGTAAGCGAAAGGATAAAAACTTGGAAACAGAGTGAAGAGGCTATATATATAGATAAAGGGGTAGGAAAATTGTTTCCTGGCCTCAGTTTTGGGTCTTCTCCACCTTGGCCTTGATCTTCTGCTCCATGATCGCCTTCTCTGTGTCAAGGCTGAACATCCGGTTGAGGGCATGCATGTTCTCGAGCGTCTCGTCGAGGGTGCGGCTGTCACTGCCATCGCACCTCAGGTGCTGCAGCGGGCCATGGAGAAGCTTGTTAACAATGCCAGTGCTCAGCTCCTCGATGGCTCTCCTCATCTTCTTGGTGAGGGCGTCTTCACCAACCTTCTGCAAGCACTTCTCGAGCTCCGAGGCCCTGATCCTGTCAGCATATGATCTCAGCTTCTTGATGGTCGGAACGGTCTCCAATGAGTCCCTCCACGCCTCAAATCGTTTCAGTTCTTCTGTGATGATTGTCTGCGCTTCCATTGCTTTCCTGAGCCGGTCCTCCTTGTTGGCTTCCACCACCTCTTTCAAGTCATCGACATTGTATACTCGTGCAGTGCCAACTTCAGACAAACATGCGCCGACATTTCTAGGGACAGATATGTCGACAAACAGGCGAACACCTCCCATACTATCAGAAACAGGGGGGAGTGCCTCTGCGTGTTCTTTAGTGAACAATGTTGTTTCAGATGCGGTGCTTGTGAACACAACGTCGGCCTCAGCAGCGGCTTCATACATCTCTGAGAGAGGTCTGTACACAATTTCGATATCTTTCATCTCCCCACGAATGGCATCCACTCTTTCCACTGAGCGGTTCACCACAACAACCTTCTTGCATCCTTTGGCAATCAGATGTTTGATCACTAATTTTCCCATTTTCCCTGCACCAATCAAAAGCATCCTAGCTGACAGGGCTTCAGACTTTGGAAGTTTCATCAGGGCCAATTCAACTGCCGCTGAACTGACAGAAACAGCACCAGATGATATGTTGGTCTCAAAGCGGACACGCTTTCCAGCAGTGATTGCATCCTTGAACATCCTATCAATGTTCTTTCCCAAGCCGCCACTGTTTTGTCCGCTCCTCACGACTTGTTTAACTTGAGCAAGGATTTGTCCTTCACCGAGAACCAAAGAGTCAAGGCCAGCTGACACCTCAAACAGATGGCGTGTAGCATCGCTGCTTCGCAATATGAACAGGTGCTCCCTAAGCTCAGAAGCTGGAATACCACTTTTCTGCAAAACCACAAAGATACACACATTAGGGGAATCTTTAATAAACTGGATCCTTGAGCAACCAAAATGCTGGGCCAAAAGACTACTACAGACTGAACAAAGAGGGTTTAACAAATAGCACTCACCTTTGACATCCAGTCCACTACTTCTCTGATACCTCGGTTCCATGATAGGGCCACTACATATATTTCCATTCTATTACAGGTGCTAAGAACAGCAGCCTCTTCGATATGGTTCAGACTAGTGAGTTCTTGAATAGCACGAGGCCACAGTTCCTCTGGAACAGCAAGTTTTTCACGCATCTCCACTGGCGCTGTGTGTACACTGAGGCCTATCACAGCTATGGTACTCCTTTCCCTCATGTATCCTGGTAGCGAATATAATAGTCAAAACATTGTTAAACACTGCACAGAGACAATTTGTTTCTGAAAGAAAGAAACTGGATATAGCTGCACTTTAATATAAGCTTCCTCAATTAGTTGCTGTAAAGTTCAATTGGAGAAGTTATTAAAGAAAATTCAAAGGGGAGATAGGAGCATATCTACATTAGAAGAGTGTGACTGGAACAAAGAGATTCCACAACCCCCAAGAAAACGTGCAAAATAAGTTTGACTGGAACAAGAGATTCCAAAGTGAACAATCTGCAGTACATGAATATAATTATTTGGCATCTTTGTTAAATTAGACTTATCCTTCCTAAAGGACTACACAGTTCATTATGCATACACTAGCATTTGGCTTCTCACAAAATGTTATTTTGGTGGATATAGATAAAGATAACCGTTTAATTTTACACCAAAGAACATACGCATAGAAACAAAAGCTCCACAAGACTTTGAAACTTACTCCTATATCTCCACTATCACAGCCAATTTAACACTTGAACCAATCCCCAAAATGTAGCTTGCCACTCCCTATCGTCTGCCTGAGCCTAACTGACTTCAGAAAGAAAACTAATCAATGTTTCAAATGGGAAACCAAGAAGTTTCCTTATCCCCACAACAACAATTCTTCTATGATGTCATGTCACCTGTTGGTGTCCTTCTCCACATACTAATCTTACTCAGGAACAAGTTAGTCCGTTCACATTTTCAGTGAACAGCAGTAACTGGAAAGTTAAAACGCTTGGTGAAGGCAAAGTTGCAACAGGGCAATGCAAAGTTCACATCTACGATTCCCCATTCTTCCCCAAACCACCCACAAGTTAAGCTTGTACCAAAACCAAACCTAATCCCAACTGCAGCAGTAACCACGACGCCACGCAAAAAAGATTCCTCAAATCGCGCACGAGAATCCACTTCACCAGACCGGCACAATCCCCGCATCCCAGAGCTTAACGGAGGCAAGGCAACAACGGCGGCGGATTTCAAGAGGCGAGGGGGGGTAAGGGACTCACGGTCGGCGGATATCTTGAACTGCTCGAGCGCGGCGACGCTGGCCGCCTTGGCCACTGCCTGCGCCTGGGCCTCCACGCCGGCGGCGTCGCACCGCACCACCCCCCGGAGCGCCGCCTACCTCCGGCGGACACCCTCGGGCAGAGGGCCGACGACGACCCCGCGGCGGTGGCGGCGGCGGCCGTAGCGGCGGTGGTCGCCGACGTCGTGCTCGCCATCATCTAGAATTCTAGATTGATCAGGGAAGACACAAAGCCGAACGCCTCCTTTCTCGAGGGAACGAAACCAATGCGACGAGAATCGCAGACAGATAAGGGAGAAACACTCTTGTGCGCACTGCTTCCCTCTCTAGCACTGTTCCCGCTCAGTTCTTGGCTCGAGGGTCCTCGGTGGGAGAGGGAGGAAGGAGGTGCGGGATTTCACGCAGCATTGGCGAAATCGGAGGCCTTGGAAGCTTCCCAGGCTCCTCTTATTTAGCATGCGTAGCCATTTTTTTGTGCCGCATGGTGGGCTGCTTGGGCGTGGTGTGGGGTGGCATCAGGGGAGGGAGGAGATGAGCCGGAGGATGAGAGCGTAGCGGGAGTGGTGGCCTGTGATTGGCTGCGGCCGCACCGGTCTATCCACAGCTTATCTCCCACTTCACTGACACCGGATGCAGCGGCTTCGATTTTGCGACGGCGAGGTGGGGACTGGTGCTCCCGTGGCTACCTCACGCCTCCTGCGCCTGATGGAGAAGCGTGTCGACGTGGTGGCCACACTCTCCTCCTCGCTACCTCACGCGCAGGCACAAATTTTATTTTTCCCTCAAAAAAAAAAGGCACAGATTTTATGTTTTCTAGAAAGACTAGGAAGGTTCAGGCGAGATGTTTGAAGGGCTGTCAAAACATGGTAACTGCTGTGTGATGTGTTAAATGCAGAGATCTATGCGCGCAGCAAGAGAGCCACAGTGTATCTCATGATCAATTATGATTTTCAGTTGGTGGTGTGTTCAGGAGATCACCCGGGATTAATAATCCCCACATAAATATCATTACCTAGATTCCAAGATCATGTTTTGTTATGATTTTCAGTTGGTGGTGTGTTCAGGAGATCACCCGGGATGAATTATCCCCACCTAAATATCATTATCTGTAAACTTATCATAGATTAGTTGGTTAGGTCCTTTATGGTGGAACCTACCCAACCGGGTTAAGTCATTGATCATGTGCTCTTATTTTTCTAGATTTATTTTAATATTTTCTTACGTTATGCTTTAAATGATAAATGACATTCGCGTCAACGATGACGCGCCGGTGATGACTTTAGGAATCTCCGTGATCCGCATTCCGCTTTTAGAGATGCTCATAAGGGTGCGTTTTTACGCACATGTGTTCATGGAGGGTGAGTGTACATGCGTGTTGTAGGCGTCGTGTTATACTATGTAATCTAAAAAATATCATTACCTAGATTCCAATAAAAGACAGTAATGGTAGTTATATTGTTGGGTCTTAAATCTATAGAGTTACAATGCAAGAAAGATGAGAAAAAGAACGCAAACACCACCACACAATGCCTCATACAAAGAGAAATACCATCACAAATAACGACATATATAGAAGCAATAAAGCTGCAACTCCAAGACAGAGGCTTCCTGATGATCACTAAACATTGCAACACCAATACTTACAAATCTTTGATGAACTCCATATCTCTATTCCATTATCAACAGTAAGACACTAAGTCAAGGTGACAAGTAGCGATATGCATCCTATAGCTATGGACTTCATTCAGGATCCAATCGCCCTCCACCTATATCCGAAAGAAAGCCACAAGGGTTGTAGGACTAACGATTGGAGAATGAAGAGATCATATAGAGGGTATCATGGTTCCCTAACTCGGTTTATGGTGTGAATATGCAATCAAGGAGCCTAGAGGATGTAAGGGCAAAGACACTAGCAGCAAACATCATCCACTGCTCGTCTTCGTCCCGAAGAACGACTACGCTGCCAACAATTGGCCACCGCCCATCGAGCTTCCATATCCATTGGAGGAAGAGGGCATTAAACCAAGAGTGGTAGGGCACAGTCCGGGTCGTGAAGGCATGGATTTGACTCATCGCCGACGCTTGTTCACCCTATAGAAGCGAGAGGAAAGAGGATAAAGGAGGGGAGTGGAGGCGAGAGGGAGTTGCGGCTAGATGCCTTGTTAAGCGCTATCGCCGGTGATCACGCGACATCGCTTAGCCGGGCGAGCAGTACCGCAGCTAGTGGGGGGTACCGGAACAAGAGACCATTCGCAAATGCAGAGGGTCACTTTTAGACCCGAAAGCATTTTTCGGTCGGGTCGGGTTCGGGCCGGGCGAAAACCCGGTTTATTTCGGGCGAAAAATCTTGCCCATGACGTCCCACCGGGCAAGTCGGGCTTAACTTTTTTGGCCGGGCCCGGGCTTGGGCGCTACGCGTGCATTTTACACTACAAAATAGATAGAAATGTATTTTCGGACCAAGAAAAATTTTTACCGGGCTTCAAAATCTCGCCCGAGGCCCCCCCCGATGTAAGGGTCATGGGCGGCCAAAACCCATCGGGCTCGGACCGGGCTGGGCTGCTTGGCCGGGCTAGTTTTGCTCAGTCTAGTCACTTTTGTAGTCCTCGGACTTTCATGTTGATCGGTTGGTGGTGTTCTTATATTCATGATTTTTACTAGAGCTAATATAATCTATGTGACATGGTCTAATTAATTGGTATGCTAGTGTGGTGGACCCAAGTCGGTTTTATATTTGGAACGATACCCTCTTAGAGACTGTAAATTTTGTGGTGGCTTACTGTTTAAATGGACCTCTAATGATAATGCAAACGAAAATGTAATGGAGGTTGTAAAAATATTCTAATTCGAAAGATGAAAAACCACGTGCAATCCATTCCTTTGAAGTTGTCATGCCTCGAAAAGAACCTTGTTGGATAGCGCCGTCTATATCCAAGGCTCAAAAGCCAACAATAAGAACACGCCCGACTCTCACGGGTCGCTCCCGAGGCGATTTCGGCGGCGATTCCTTCCCGACCACGATCTGATCATCGCCGCCACCGGCGGGCCCGACCAAGCTATACCGTTAACCACCCGATTCACGGTGGCCACGCCCACGATTTCAACACCGCAGCTTGAGTCGGCCCGCATATCGTCGGCAGCGGTCCAGCGCCCGCCGACCACGTATTGCCGCTTAGGGCTTTGCCGCTTAGGTTTTTTTTCCTAGGTCGGGGATTGTTGTTGGTGGCTGGGCAGCTGTTGCGCAGTGCACCTACCTGTGTGTCTCTGTCGATCCTTGATGGCTTCGGCAGGAGAAGATGGTGTGAGGGGGAGGGCGGTGGTCTAAAACCCTAGCATGGAGGATATGTTCCGTAATCTCAACCCGACGGAAGAGGAAGGAGCGGTGATGGATTTCGCAGACGAGGATGATGAGGAGGAGATGGAGCCAACTGAATGGGCGCTGGTGGGAAAGATCCTCTCGCCGGCGCCGGTCAGCTCTGAGATGGTGCGCTCGGCGATGAGGCCGGCATGGGGTAACCCAAATCGGCTTCAAGCTCGCGGCAATTGGTGAGAAGGGGGATAACATGTTCGTTGCCGAGTTCGGTAATGCCAGGGATCTGGATCGGGTGATGAATGGATCGCCCTGGTTGTTTGGCAAATATGCAATCCTGCTCAAGGAGTATGATAAGAAGTTGAGGCCCTCGGAGTACGTCTTCGACCGGCTAGAGTTGTGGGTTCGGATCCTCAACCTCCCTCTAGGGGTTGGATGAATCGCACCAAGGGATCCAAAGCCGTGGGCTTGATTGGAGATGTCATAAAGATGGATGTTGATACTGATGGGAAGGCCAGTGGAGCCTTTCTTCGGGCTCGTGTGGCGATCGAAGTGGAGAAAACCTATTAGAAGGGGGGGTACTCCTTCAGATGAGAAGAGATGAGGAACCGATGTGGTTTCCTGCGGTATGAGAAGCTTCCTTTCATCCTTTTTCGTGAAAACTTGGCCACCGGAGATCGAATGCCCTACCCCTACTGGGAGAAACGAGGAGGGTAAGCTTCCATATGATACCCAAATGCGAAAGCACCGGATGAGCGGCGTCAACGCCTCCCCCGCCTTGCAAGCGCCACTGCAGGCCCGGCAAAATCCTCCCTCGCGATCCGTGCCACCAAAACATCGCGGGCAATATGGGGAGAAGGGAGTCAGGTCCGCTCTCACCGCTCCGAGGGGTTTGCTGAAACTGAAGAGCAAGAGGTTCAGTCACCTCTGAAAAACAAGGGGGCTGCGAGAACGACTGAAGAGGAGGAAGCTAGAGGAGGGGTTAGCAAACGCCTTGATGTTGATGAGGCGGATGCTAGCCGAAAGAAGGATCGTAAGAGGAAATCGAAGGTGGCAAGCCAAGGCACACATATGCCGGACCTAAATCGCTGGCGGGTCCGCTGAGCGCTTTGTCCCGCTGGGGGGTGAGTTCCGTGATGAGCCAACTTGCCGCCGACAGAGAAGGGAGTGGCTCAAGTATGATTGAGAAGTCAAGAAGCAACGAAGAGGTAGTAACCAAAATGAGAGATCGGGCGGCGGCCGCGAGGGCGCGCCGCGGAGCCATGAATCTCTTAAGCGTGAATCGCCCGTGGGCGGTCCGAGGCGGTTCAGAACACCGCCATCCCGGTGGAGGAAAAGAGACCCATGGTGGTGTTCTTGATGGAGACAAGGATGGGAGAGGAGCGGCCCTTGGCTTGAAAAACGACCTTGGCTTTCCTAACGCTATTGTCGTCAAGCCGGAGGGATTGAGTGGGGTCTTGTGATGCTATGGCATCATGGGGTCATTGTTTCGAGATGTCCAAGTCTAGATCACATATTGACGTGATTCTTTCCCCGTGATCGCCACGGGTTTCACATTGAGGGTGACCGCTTTTTATGGTGAGCCTAGGCGGAGAGATGAAAGGCGAGCCGGGTACCTCATGAGGTTTTTGAGGGCACAATCTTCTGTACCATGGTTGTGTCTCGGAGATTTCAATGAAGTTCTGGCGATTGAAGAACATATGGGTGGTAACGAAATGAGACCGATGGGCGTGATGGCGGCTCCAAAGTGCGGTCGATGATCGCCAAAATAACCGATCTCGCTTCCATGGCCTACCCTATAATGTGGGACAACCGGGCAAGGCGGGCCTCGACAATGTGAAAGCACGCCCGGATCGGGCATTTGGGGATCACAGATTCATGGCGTAAATGGGCGAAGTCCGAGGTGTACCATCTCGCCGGGCCGAAGCCTACCATACGCCGGGTTTGTTGGTGGAGGTGCGACAACCGGATCTGCCGGGTGAACGAAAGAAGAGAAAACCAAGGCCTTTTAGATACGAAAATATGTGGAAATCCCATGGCGAGTATATGGAATTCATTAATACCTCTTGGGATCCCGGACCGGGGGGTGGCAGCCTGTCTGCTGTTGCTTCAGCTCTCACATCCTTACAATCATCTCTGAAAACTTGGGATAAAGAGGTGTTTGGCTCTGTGAAAGAGCGCGTGAAGGATGTACGGCTGGAACTTGAGTTGGAGAGGAACAACACGTAGTACAGGGGGCCGACGGATCGTGAACGAAATATCATGGCGCAGCTGTCGGAGACTCTAGCCAGGGAAGAAGTGATGGAAGCGGCGATCCGATCCCAGACGCATGGTCGCGCAAGGGGATCGGAATACTGAATTCTTTCAGGCAAAAGCAAAGGCTCATACCCGGACAAACCGGATCAAGACCTTAGTTGATGACCATGGCCAGGTGTTCAGTGATCAAGAAAATATTGAAAGGCTAGCAACTGAATTCTATCACCGTTTATTCACGGCACAGGATGACCTACAAAATGAGCTGTCTGTACTCATGTGCCTCGCAAGGTAACGAAAAAGACATGTGTGAAGTTCGGAGAAACCGTTCTCGGAGAGTGAGGTGGAGACGGCCTTGTTCGGATGGCTCCAAGCAAATCTCCTGGGTGGATGGCTTCAATGCCGGATTTTTCGGACTCACCGGGATTTAATTAAGCCGTGTGTGGTGCCAAATTTCTATCCTTCCCGAATGGTGGTGAATTACCGGAGGAGATTAATAAAACTCTACTCGTCCTAATCCCAAAGGTATGTAACCCGCAGAGCTAGCACGATACCGCCTATTTCACTCGCAATGTGCTATACAAACCGTGTTCAAAGACTTTAGCCAACCGTTACGACTCATTCTTGATGATGTGATATCGGTGGAACAAAGTGCCTTTGTCCCGGACGGTTGATTATCGACAATGTCCTAATTGCCTACTTAATGCATCCATTACTTGAGGAATAAGAAAGGCAAAATGGGTAGTTGTGCAATCAAACTTGATATGGCAAAAAGCATATGATCGGGTTGAATGGAAATACCGGAGACAATCTTGAGAACTTTGGGGTTTCCTAATTCTTGGTGTGACCGGATCATGAAATGTGTTACCACAAAGTGTCCTTTTCTCGTTCGGGTAAATGGTGTTTTTTTTTAGAGCTTTAAACCTTCAAGAGGAATAAGGCAAGGGGGGATCCAATCTCACCCTACCTTTCTCTGGTGTGCGGAAGGATTATCTTGTATGCTCAAGAATATTGGCCCACAATATGTATCAAGGGAGTGAGGGTGAGTAGGCACGCGCAATGGGTGTCTCACCTTCTCTTTGCCGACGATTGTTTGATATAAGTATGTACCAGCAAAGGTCAGAGGTTTGATCGGTGGCTACGCTGAGAGGAATTTGAGTCGTATGGCGGCTAGAGAAGTGCTAATAAAGGCCAATATTCATTCGGTTCCTACTTATCCGATGTCGTGTTTCAAGCTACCACACGGTGACTTGCCAAAAATGACATCGGCCGTCACTAACTATTGGTGGGGAGCTCTCTCGATAACCACAAACTTCATTGGCGGCGTGAGAAGCTCACTAGACCAAAAGATGATGGAGGTATGGGTTTTTAGAGATTTTCTTTGTTTAATAAAACTTTGTTGGGGAAACAAGGTTGGAGACTTCTTACCGACCGGACTCCTTGTGTGCTAAAGTCCTGAAAGGAAAATACTACCCTAGTTGCGATTTCCTTTCTGCGACTAAGAAAAAGAGGAGCTCGGCGACGTGGAAAGCGATTCTTCACGGTCGGGATGTATTGTCAAGAGGCATGATCAGGAGGGTTGGACCGGGAGAGATTTCGGTCTGGAATGATAACTGGATCCCTGGTTTGAGGTCACTCAAACCGCTAGTCCGATTGCCTCGGGCAACAGTGGAGAGAGTGCATGAATTATTCATACCAGGGACCAGGATTTGGGACATGGAGGCCGTGAATAATAACTTCATGGCTGTGGAGGCGAGTGAAGTGCTGAAGATCAAACCGAGCTGGAGACTAGAAGATGATATTCTCGCCTGGGCTCCTGAAAAGCATGGTGCATACTCGATGCGACCGCTTATAAGCTATTGAAACAGAATGGTCGGCCGCCGCTATGGCAAAATACGGTGAGACATCGTGCTCGGAAAATGCTAAGTTTTGGGAAATATTATGGAAGATGGAAGTCCCGCCTAAAATCAGGGTTTTTTGGTGGCGAGTGATTCACAATTCTCTGCCGTCGAAAGCTGAGTTAAAGAGGAGGCACATTGAAAAGGAATGCTTCTGTGAGGCTTGCGGGGACCCGGAGGAATCGCTATTTCATGTACTCTTCCTGTCCCGCTGGGCAAGAAGGTTCCGCAGGTGGTGAAGGACCCGATGGGGGTTTCAATCCCTAACCTACACCCTTGCTCGTGGTCTACCGATGTGTTCAACCCCAAGATTTGCTCGGCACAGGTAGCTCCGGTTTTACTATGCGGGTCATGGGCAATTTGGTCTGGCAGAAACGCCCGCCGGCATGGCCGAAAGGTATGGGAGCCAGTGCGGACGGCGAGGTTTATATCCAAGCTCATGGAGGACTTGGCATCGCTGAAAGTTCCTAAGCAGCAAGCAAAGAAGATTGGACGAAAGGAGAAGTGGCGTAATCCTGAGATTGGGTGGACAAAGTCAATACCGACGCCGGCTTTGATCGGACATCATACACAGGTCAGCCGGGTGGTTATTCGTAATGCCAATGGCGTGGTGATTGAGCTGCTGCCCGGTGGTTCGACGAGGTTCCCCGGCGCGCCTGATGGCAGAGGCGTTGGCGGCACGGCAGAAGGCCCGAGCTTGCAATAGAATTGGGCATAGAACGTGTTGTGCTGGAAGTTGATTGTCGAGCCTCACCGCTCTTCTTCTCGATGGAGCCATCAGCGCAAAAGATCCAGCGTTGGAGGTGTTTGTTTTGATATCACAGAGCTTAGTAAAGGTTTTTCAGATTTTAAAATTAGTTGGGTTCGTAGGGAGGCGAATTCGCCTGCTCATGTCTGTCTTTAATTGTTTTTAGCTACCATACGTTCTTATTTCGGAGAGATTGTAACCCGGACTGGCTAGTTAAGCTTAGCGTCCGTAGATTGTAATCAGGTTATGAATGATTAATGGAAAAGCTCTGTTACTCAAAAAAAGCCAACAATAAGCACAAAGACGACGATTTACAAAATTATATATCCGGTTATATACTTTTTTTGACGGGTGGGAACTGGGAAGCATTGGTGGATAGTGGGCTAGGTTTGTGACGGAAAGCCCAGACACAGACAGACCTCTCACTTTGCGGCTATGCGGGCCAGACGCACAACGCTGGAGACCCATGGACTTTTTTTTTTTTTTTTTTTTTATTACTGCTAAGCAGCTGCTCGTGGCCCCCAACATGGGCCGGATGAGCGGCTCGGGCCGCCGTGCGTTCTTGAACCTTCTTGTGTGCGGGTCGCGTGCATTTTCCAGTCCGAAAAACAGATCCCGTCCGTGCGGGTCGGACCTTGTCCTTGTGTGCATGCGCACGTTTACCGACTAACCCGTCGCCTGCCGCCGTCCCGTGGGCGCTGGCCGGCTGCTGCCTGCTGGCTGGGCACTGGGCACGCGTTCGGGCACCCGGCCGGGGACGCCACGGCCCATATCATCTACTCTTCTCTTTGTTCGTAGAATGAAATAGTCAAATAGGTTTATGTACGGTCACTATTCCTCGTTGGTTAATAAATAGGCCTAGTATGAAATATGATGTTATTATTATTTTACTAAATTTGAAGAACACACTCATTATGCACCACCTCATCTAGGATGGAGGGGATTTTCCAAGCCACGTAGCGACAACACATACGAAGTTAAACCACGCGTGTTGTTTTAAGTGTTCCACGTGATATAAATAACTATTATTCTTTTTTTTTTTTTGACCGAACCAACTATTATTCTTATTCTTATTCCTCTTTCCTAATGTGGAACAAACATCCTATCTATTAATGGATGACAAGATACACGATTTTAGAAGATGCTTTGCTCTTTTAAAATGTTCCACATGATATAAATAAATTATTCTTATTCCTCTTTCCAAATATTCCACGTGATATAAATGAGTATTGAAGATACGGCGTGTCGACTCCCCTCCCACCAATTAGCTATGGGATCATAGTAGTTATCTAGCTAATGTCGTACATGTTGCTCAACAAACCCTAGCCTCCATTTTGTTCTCTTCTTTTACTCAGGCCCTTACAAGGCTGTGCATGCAAACATATATATACACACTACTGGAAACTTTTAAAATTCCTGTCGGTAAGTGAGCAACCGACAAAAAAGATGGTAATTATTGGTAGTACTAAAACACACAGGGGAATATGAAAACCGACAGAAAAAAACAATACAAAGTGAAGCGGTATATCGACAACCATCCTCTCTCTCCCACTTCACACCTCAGAACACACTGTTCTTATAGAGAGAAAGACATTTTCCCATCTTCTTAACCCGAAATGAAATGGCTGAGGAGAAGAAGGTTCCTTTTTTGGGTATCCCCGAAAGAGATCCAGTGGAGACGGGATGGACCTGTAGCTCGAGGGATTAGAGCACGTGGCTACGAACCACGGTGTCGGGGGTTCGAATCCCTCCTCGCCCACAACCTTCCAAAGGGGAAGGACCTGCTCATACTGGAACCATTTTGGCGAACAATGCTCAAGCACTCCAGCAGCGCGTAGAGTCCGTGTGGCACCAAACTTGACAGACAAAAAAAAAAAAAAAAACAAGAAAAAAAATAACAGTTTCAATCCACACCCAGCGACCATAAATTACCGAATGTACTAGCATGCTTTTCTAATACAAGTGTCACGTCGCTCAATGTCTTGATCACACAAATACCTGTACAATACTTTCACACTTCTGTTTTCTCGTTTCGTGGACAACATATAATCACGTTCGCATAGTGTAAAACATTACTAAAAGTATCATTCCAATAACATTGCTGATAAGTTTTGGAGTTCAGATCAAAGAATGAAGCCTACGCCCTGCTACGTGCGCAAAAGTTTCAGATCGAGAGATACCCACACGCGTACTTATTTAATTACTCCCTCCGTTCCAAATTATAGTTTATTTTAGCTTTTTCTAGATCTATTTATGTTCTTTATGTATCTGCAGGCGTAGTGTATAACTGGTGCGTAAAGAAAAATCAATGTATTTAGAAAAGCCAAAAGTGAACTACAATTTGGAGCGAAGATCGACTAACTGACGTAAAGCACGCCTCTGCTGTACAAATTTACAGGAAGCTATACGTACGTACGATGTACGAAGGCATGCAAGAGATCGATCACCGTTTGCCTAGCTAGTTGTGGCTCCCTCCATTGCCACCGGAACCCTCTCCCGGATACTGCGGCGGCGGCGGCGGCGGCCCTCATCGCCGCCAACACCTGAGTGACCACTTCCTGCACGTATTAGTACACACTGCAACGGTTGCACAGGGCCGGCTACAGTACCGAAAGATGAGACGGTGATCTCGAACACTTACGCTGCCAGCAGCCGCCGCCTTGTCGTCGTCGTCGCCAAAGCCGCCTTCTCCTTCCTGCGTCGGCGACTCCGCGACCGCCGCCGCCGCCACAGCAGCAGCAGCAACGTCGTCGTTGTCGGCAGCCGGCTTGGAGTCGTCGTTATCGCTGCTGGAGTAGCCGTGCAGCAGCCGGCTTCTCACCAGGCAGGCAGCGCAGGCGCGGAGCAGGAGCTGGAGCATCGAGCACGGGTGCGCGAGGGCGGCGGCGCCGAGGCTTGTTCTTCTTCAATCACCTCCACCTGCTCCTTGATCACACCAAGGGTCTCAGTATCAGCGTCGTCGCGCTGATCGGTGGTGGACTCTCCGTGGACGCCGCCCTCCGACACCGCCGCCGCGTCGGCTCTGTGCTTGCGCCGATGATCCGACGATTCCTGGGAGCTGTGCTCCTCCTCGTCCTCCCCGAGCTGATCCATTGCAGCCGCTCTAGGTAGCTAGCTGGACGCTGGGAGTTTATGGAGAGCGGAGTGGGGATGGTGTCTCTAGCTCGTCGTCAGTGACACTACTTTTGTGTTTCCCTTTGCTCATCAGCTTTTGTGTGGACTGCACCTGCACTTTCCCGGATGTCGGAGCCCGGAGGTCTCCCTTTCCCGAGGTCTGAGGCAGTGAGGCTCCTGATCGATCAGAGGATGCTTGAATTGCTGAAGATGTGGTCAGCAGGTGGTAATGCGGCACAGACTCACCCGGCGTCGACCACCAAATTCTCCCAGGGTCATTCCGGACAATGCTTTGTGGCCCGCACATGTTCTATGACGGAAGGCCCAGAAGCGGGCTGAGCAGGCACTCATCAGCCCTGCACCCCCAACACGGGCAGGCCGGCCGCATTGACCTGCCGAGCCGCCGCTCCCGCGCGTTCTTCCCCAGCCATCGCGTTTCGTTCACCGGCCGTTTTTCCAGTCCGGAAACGCTTCCGTCCGTGCAGGTGCACGACTGCACGGTGCAGCTTTTGAGCTTGCCGTTTGTGCACACAGGCAGCTGCGGGCACGCGCGGCTGCCCCTCACCCGCCGGCACGTTCCGCACAAACACCCGTGGCGCGCGGCTGGCGTGCCGCTTGCTCGCTGCGCACACGTCCGGGAGGCGCTCGGCTGCAACTGTAGCGCCGCGGCGCACGTACCCGGCACACGTACGTCGCCGCGTCGCGTGGTTCAAAAGTAGTTTTGGTCATGGGCCAGGGCGTGTCATGCAAACAAGGCCCGTGGCCGTGTGGAACCATTGAAGTCACGACTCACGGAGGAGATTTGGCGCTGTCGTGTACGTTTCTGCTATTTTTCGCCTATTTCTGCCCTCGGTATGCGCTTGTGCCTTTATTTTTTTTGGTTACGCTTGTGCCTTTATTTGGCCTCTTTTCCTTTTTTCGTTTCTAAAAACATCCGAGGTACGTGCTCCGAAGTGATTTTATCAGAGCTCAGTTCAACCGTGTGTGACGCACGCAGAGCAGGGGATGCAACCAACCAAACCGCGCCGGACTGACTACCGGATCTGCTCCTTTGGTCTCTTCAGCATGACTTTATTGCCAGCTGGTTGCCGCTATTTCAATAATGTTCTGTAGTAATGTTCTGTGATAGAGATTTAGCTGCTGCTGCGCGGCTGAAAATCGGCTGAAAAGTTTCAAACACTCCTATAGGGCACCAAACTTGACAGACGGTAATAACAAAAAACTCTTTTTAGTCCACACCACCAAGCAGCAAACAAATTGCCAACTCCACAAGTACTGCAGAACACATTCAATTGCAAAACTATACACAACACTTTTGACACAGTCTTGTTTGGAGTTCAGATCATCGAAGCCTCGGTAAAACTCGGATCGAGCCACATGCTCCCATTCGGGTACTAGTAGTATTTGCTAGCGTGCTTTCTACTAGAAAGTTATAAGAAAGCTACTACGTACTTGGAACAACCGAATAAGTATTGATGGGCATGCACATATGCATGTTCCGATGTCGTCTACTAGTGGTGGTTCCCTCCATTGCCACCGGGACCTTCTCTCGGACGACGGCCGGGCGGCGGCGGCCTCCTCACGGCCCGCACCTGAGTAACCACCTCCTGCACGTACAAGTACTGTGCAAAGGTTACACGAGAGAGCTAGTTAACGAGTTCCTCCGAGACCGGCCTACCGTACCGAGAAAATCAAGCGGTGGTCTCGAACACTTACGCTAGCCGCCTTGTCGCCGCCGCCCTGACCATCTCCTTCCTCCTGCGGCGAGTCCGCGGCCGCCGTCGCCGGAGGAACGTCATCGTCGGCGGCAACCGGCTTGGTGGAGTCATCGTTGTCGTCGCTGCTGTAGCCGCGCAGGTTCAAGCAGCCGGCACATGCGCGGAGCAGGAGCTGCAGCAGCGAGCACGGGTGCGCTAGGGCGGCGACGCCGAGGCTTCTTCTTCAGAGCCGCCGACCACCTCCTTGAGCACACTACCCGGCGGGGTCTCCTCCTCCGCTTCTTCGTAGTACCCGCCGTCGTCGCGCGGCGGCTGATCCATGGAGTTGCCGTGGTTGTTCGTGCCCGGCCCTTCACCATCCGCCGCCGCGTCGACGTCGTCTTTGCGCCGATGAACCGACGAATCCTCGGAGTCGTGCTCCTCCTCCCGCGCCTGCCGATCCATTGCGCCGGCCTTTGGAGATCGATTGACGACGTACGCTGACCTCAGTTGTGCTTGTTGCCTTTGTCTCCGGCGGCTCTCAGCGCGCGGCCGCCGCTCTAGCTAGACGCTGGGAGTTTCTGGAGAGCGTAGTTGGGAGCAAGAACAAACCCGTCAGGTTCTCTTTGCTCGTCAACCTTTTGGCGCACTTTCGTTTTCGAGGCCTGAGGTCCCCTTTCCTGAGGTCAGTGGCAGTGAGGATGCTGATGGTAATTACTCCTCCGTGGCAGGCAGGTGGAGCACCAAATTTATTCGGCTACGTACTATGGAATCGGGACTGGTGGTGGCAACAAAGCATTGCCCAGAATGCCCCCTGACGTGTACCATGCTGAGCATGCGAGCAAAATGTGTGGAGAGAGCCTAAACAAGGGTAATCCCGTAAATATAATGGCCAGCCTTTGTGCCATGGCAGATGCACGCTGGTAGCCAACAAGAGGAAACCGACGAACGCGGGCAGAGGCTGCATGCGATCGAGGGCATTGAATTGAAACACACACCTCACGCACCCATGTTTAGTTTCCAGTACAACCAATCTGACCGGTCAACATCTCGTCACAATCAGGAGTAGTAAGTTTTTTTTTTTTGATAATAAGTTATCAGTTGGAGTATTAATTCATTGGGATTTATATATATTGTTGATATCTAATCGGCACGCTCATGCACTGAGAGAGGAGTTTTGTCAATCATATTTGTCATCTCTAGAGGAATGAGAATCTGGCCCGGCCGCGACAGACAGAACAAGAACAAGACCGAGATTCTGTGAGCAAAAAAAGCACCAAACTGCTTTGAGCTCCTTTTTCCTTTGATCCCACGATCAGTCAGTCCGGAGGATTATTATACAAGATAACCTAGCTGCAGGCCCGGCCTTGGGGCAGTGCGGCAGGAGCAGCCGAACTGGGCACTTGAGGCCAGGGGGCCCAACCCCAAGTATGCAGCAAATAAAGGTATATAGACGTATACAGGCCTGGATGTATAGTATACACGCTCGTCGCTCACGCACACAAGGCAGCCCAACAGGCAGCAGGCCAGCAGCCATCGTACGTGCACTGCACACGAGAGATCGGCAGGTTTGGGATCAGATCGCGGGCGAGTTCGCGACTCCGCCGCCGGCCACTCCGTCCGTCCGTCTCCGTGCCATCAAGGTAATACATCAAGATGTATAACTTGGTTTGTAAGATTTTTATACATTAGAATCATCATTATATTATTAGAGTTGTATTAAAGGGCACATTGCTTGTATCTTCGCTCCAGGTCGCTTGTTCGACAGGGCCGGGCCTGCCTAGCTGGGCGTATCAAATACCACATTATATGCTCCGTTAACGCTGATCACCACCTCTCAAAAACGATTAATAATAAATTGTAGCTCGTGGCAATGTTAGATGTGTCTCGCTGCTTGCTGCAATGCAAAACCTGCTTTGCTTGCATGCTCCCCGGCCGATCTTATTAGCTGGCCTGCAATGCAACTATGCGCAACACCTGCATGCATGTGTAGGTTTTTGATCCGACTGCACTGCACCCAACAACTGTTCTCATGTACTGTACGTTGACAACAATACTGTACGTGTGGAAGTGATCTAAAACGGGCCAGGCAGGGTACACAGGATGACAGGATGGTAGTCGCTGCTGCCTGCCTTCGTCTGGTGGCAACTGACAACTCCCTTCCAGCCACGTTCTTCCTCGTCGAGTGGTTGGACGAGGATCGGAAAAAGCAATAAAAGCGGCGTTGAGGCGAGGCAACAACCGCGTTTCCAATGGGCTAGGCCGAAACCGCCAATCCACTACAGGAAGCACTTTGGGCCTCCGCATGCCAGCGCCTAAACTTGCTAAGAGGCGCCTACGGTGGCTTCGAGAATCTCCGAATCTGCCCACCCAAATCGCCCTTCCTGGTGCTCATAGGGGTAGGGTTTGCGTGCGTGTGTTCATAGGGGTGAGTGTGCGTGCGTGTTGTGAGTGTAGCGTTGTCTTTGTGTCATTCTCAAAAAAAAAAAAAAAAAAACCTAGAAGTTCTCGTGTTTTTTTTATATATTACAACTTGATAAGTACTATATCGATAACATGAGCAAGATGATAGATTCGACAGAGACATTAAATATATGACATGGTTTATTTACTTCGCAAATCGGTTTTCATTTTATACCAGTGTCAACAGGTATCGAAAAAAAAAGGTCGACAGTTTAATAAAAACAAGATGGGTTCTTTTGGATCATTATCTCTTTTATGCCTATATTCGAACCATCATCATTTAAACTATTTAATATTATAAGGATGTTTAGGACCGCTCCACAAACTACTGCTCCACACAATGCTCCACTAAAACCTAGAGTTTGTGGAGCACCTCTTTTTGGTGCTTTCACAACTCCAGCTTTTTTCTCGAACCAAGTACGTGCCGTTTGTGCGAAAAGTATGGGAGTGAGCTGAAAAATGTGGAGCAGAAAGCAGTGTCAAACACCGCTATATACGGATGTTTTCAACTTAATCTTCAAATTTAACACTAATTTGTGTTTTTAATCCATGTATATCGAACTCCCTCCCTTTGTCTCAAAATAAATGCTCGAGGAGTCAACCAATCTAAATTTTAGCTGAAGATATATATATATATATATATATATATATATATATATATATAAAATAGTATCAACGTTCATATCTCTAAATAGATTTCCTTGAAAATATATGACGCGATTATTCAAATGACATAGTATTTTGTATCATAGCAATATTACTTCTATGTACGTACCCCATCGAGGAACGAGGTCCTCTGAAGTCGTACGTCGCGACTTCCCTCTCCAGTCGCTCATCCGCGTCGTCCACTTTGTATCCAACGGTGACTCCGTGCAAACACCAGAAACATCAGGCCTAGTGACGGCCCATACAAGCCCAGTCCTGACTGAACTTTGCAGCGTGGGGTCTGCTTCCATCGATGGCGCCTGAAACTTCCAGC
Organism: Hyparrhenia diplandra; assembly: GCA_015847255.1. NCBI lineage: Eukaryota > Viridiplantae > Streptophyta > Magnoliopsida > Poales > Poaceae > Hyparrhenia > Hyparrhenia diplandra. The sequence goes on along the minus strand of JADLZK010010641.1, from coordinate 264,377 downwards.
GCGCCGCCGCCGCCACTTCCAGCACCGGTGAGACGAGTAGGGGTTCCGAGTAGGGGAGGGATGGACGGCGACCTCGACAACGCGTGGGAGGACGCCACCGCGACGCTGGGCGGCGGATCCCTACCTTGACAACGCGTTGCCGACGGCGTCCAGGCCGTTGCATGACGAGCCGTAGCCGAGCAAGGTACAGGGTAGGTGATGCTAGCTGTCTCCGATCTTGCTTATGTCTGGCGCGTTGGGGTTGACGACGCACCACTGGCAGGGCAGGTACTGAACGCCACTTGCCGTCCCCGAGCGCCATGTTCTGGCTTTGCCGTCGTAGCGCATGATGCCCCAGTGGCGCTCCAAGTTGCAGGTGGCCGACGGCGAGAGGCTAAGGCGCTCATGCAGCTCATCGTCATCCTCCTTCTCCATGTCTAACAGCAGCTTCAATTTCGCGGTGTAGCGCCGCCGACGGGAATTGGCGTGCACACAACGCGCCCTGCATGCCGCGTCGCCAGAGTCCGCCCTCCATGTTTGCACGAGTGCCCGATGTTTGAGAGAAGGAGCGAGATGGAGGAGAACGGGAGAGAAGAACGAGCTGGAGGGGAGCGCCGGCGTAAACCGGAGCACGGCCGCCGGAGCGCGACTCGCTGGGGCACCGCCAGCCGGGGGCGAGGCCGTTGCAGAGCAAACGTCTGGGGCACTGGATCGCCGGGGCGACGCCGGGGAGCTGGCTTGCAGACCGCAGGGGCGAGTAGGTAGGACGGCGGCGGCCGTTCGGTGAAGCGGCGAAGTAGAAGGCGTGCCAGCCATGGAGCAGAGTCACGGAGACGTTGTGGGCTTGAATGGGCCAAGTACAAGCCTGGTTTGTTTACGGTGTTTTGGTTTCACGGTTGGATCAAAATCGAACGGTCGAGATCGTGACTGGAGAGAGCAGTCGTTCCGTACAACTTTAGAGGATCTCGTTCCCGGATGGAGTACTGCAACTTGATATCTCAACACATTTAATTAGCAAACTACACAACACTTTTACAGTCTTATTCGGAGTTCATGATCATCGAAGCCTATACGTAAACCTCATAGCCACGCACGTACTAGTACTACTTACTTTGTACAAAGTTAGAAGAAGGCAAAGTAGCTACGAAGCGTCGTACTTGGAAGAAGTAGAGGGCATATGTTCGGCACTTTGGGCCAACACCAAAATACACATAAGCTGCGCGGCGCCCGTTCATGGCCAATGCAAGCGAAGGCAAGAGATCACCGTTGCAGCGTTGCCTAGTTGTGTTGTCCTCCACCGCCACCGGGGCCTTCTCTCGGAGTGCCGGGCGGCGACGGCGTCGTCCTCCTCACCCGAGTGGCCACCTCCTGCGGGTACAAGTACTGCAACGGTTGCATATTTACACGACGAGCTAGTTAACGAGCTCCAACCGGCCGTTCCCGTACCAACAAATCTAGTGGTGATATGATCTCGAACACTTACGCTAGCCGCCTCGTCGCCGGCGCCGGCGGCCTCTCCTTCCTGCGGCGTTTCTGCGACCGCCGGCGTAGCCGTGTCGTCGTCGTCGTCGGCAGCCGGTTTCAGGTCGTCGACGACGGCAGCCGGGTCATCGTCGCTGCAGTAGCCGCGCAGGCCCAGACAGCCGGTGCAGGCGGCGAGCAGGAGCTGTAGCAACGAGCACGGGTGCGCGAGGAGCGGCGGCGCCGAGGTTTCTTCAGATTCAGAGCCGCCGACCACCTCCGCCTCCACCTCCTTGACCTTGAGCACGCCCGCAGTCTCCCTCGCCGGCTGATCCATTGTCGCCTTTGGTGATCGATCTCTCGCCTTCGTCTCTGGCTCCATCGATCTCCGCGCAGCCGCAATAGCTAAGCTAGATGCGAGACTGCGAGTGCTAGATGCTGGGAGTTTCTGGAGAGCGGAGTTGGGACGTAAGTGACACTCTCCTCTCCTGACTCCTTTTGCTCCTCAACTTTTTTTCAGGAGGGTCTCCTTTTGCTGAGGTCTGAGGCAGTGAGGTCAGTATCAGCTGAGCTGTAGTAGCTGAGACGAGAGGATGCTGATGATGCATGCGTTCAGGGGTATTGTGTCGTGTGGCACTCAGGCAGAGTCACACGGTACGGTGCCGAACACAAATTTATCGTGCCCAACACAAATTTATTATTGCCTGTGGAACCGGGACAGGTCGGGGCCACAAAACATTGGCCGGAATGCCCCTGGAGAGTTGGACCATAGGAGTACATAAGGTATACGTACATCTTACATTACAGGTGTACGTATGTATGCTGATATTGTTTTCGTAAACTCAGAGGTTCGCTTGAACGTACAGTGTGCTCCGTTCCACGCTGCCTGTGCGACTGTGCCTGGGTTCCGGCGTCATCAGCCCGCCACTGCTACACACTACACGTCTACACTCCCCAACAGCGTGTCAGTATATACAATACAGTACTCGTACAATGCAGTAGCACCATGCATGCGATCCAAGGATAGTCCTGTAAATGTAATGACCAGCCTTTGGTAGCCATGGCAGACTGGTAGGGCCTTCTCCAGAGTTAACACCAGGAAACCGACACGGGCAATCGTAACCAGCTGCGAGGGGCATTACTCACCTCACCTACCCATGTTTAATTTCTACGTACTGTCACTGCTACATGATTGATTTTGGTGTTCGGATTTTATTTTCCGTGGCGGGCATTTGAGAAACCGTCCACGAAAAAATCGGTGGCTGGCACCCCCCGGCCGAGGAAAAACCGCCCCGCGGTTATCGATTAACCGTGGCGGTTTTTAACAATGCCCGCCAAGGTTAATCCCTATTTTTCGTGACGGACATTATTAAAAAACCGCCACGGTTAATCAAAAATAATCGTCACGGTAAATCAGGCCCAGTCCAGCAGCCCACTCAGGCCACTAGCAACTTGTTACATATATATACAATCTCAACCCTAGTTTCACAGTCCACCACTCATCCCCAAAACTACGCCCGCCGCCCCCTCCCCTTTCTCCCTCTGCTTTCGGAACGGTGGGTGCCTCGGTGCCGGGTAATAAAGAATTTATGAGCCGTGTGCCCCTCCCTCGATGGCGTGGCGCAAAGATGGACACGGGGCGCGGCCGGTTTTATCCCCGTTCAGCCAACGGGGCCCCACGTCCCAGCCGGGGTGTGTCCCTACTCGTGTTACCTCGCTCAAAGGTGAGCCCGCAGTAGGGGTTCTGGGCGGCCGCGGGGAGAGACAGCGGGTCTCAAGCCCCACGATCGTGGTTATGGTGGTGGTGGTGTGCGGTTTTCTCCGTGTGAACCGGAGTTGAGCGGGCTCGAATCCAATCCAATGAGGCATTACTCCCCCTTTTTATAGGAGAAGGAGAGAGATAATGTTTACACACGGTGGGCGCCTAGGTGGCTAATTCGAGCTACACCGGTTGCATGTCACGCCTTGGGGGGTGGGCTGGCTTGGATGTTGCTTTTGGACGAAGACACGCTGGCCCCTGATCGATGGTGGGCGTGCCGTCCCGGCGCGGCCCTCGGTTACGGAGGCGTCCCTCACGTCTGCATGGCGGAGGGGCCGGTCCCGAGAGGTTGCTGGCTATGCGTGTCAAGTGCCTGAAAGTCCGCCCAACGTGGCGTTTTGACGGTGCTCCGGGAAATGAACAATGTCATTTCGGTTTCCGTCTTCGGAGTGGTGTAACACGCCACCGGGTTCGCTTTGCGCCCCATCAGTCGGATTGGGGAGACGATTCGGCAGTTGATTTGACGGGCGTAATCGATGGCACCGGCGCCTGCTTTGTCGTGCGACCGCATTGAATGCGGCGGTTTCCCTCCGGACGGAACCTCCCACGCCAGGGTCGGCGACCCTCAGACGGGCTAGTTGGGTCGCCTCACCCGAGGATGGAGAGTCGGTCTCCTCGGCGAAGTGGAGTTCTTGCGCCCAGGGTGGTGAGCTAGGCCACCCTCGGACGGCGAGATTTCTCCCGGGGCTGGTGAGCTAGGCCGGCCTCGGGCTAAAATGGAGATGCGTGGTCGAGTCCCAGCCATGGTTTTGGCTGGCTGTCGGCGTGGAGCGTCATGGTTAGTTGTTTGGCGGAGGTCCTTGACCTTGTCCTTCGTGGCGTGATGAGCTCTTTACGTCGTGGTGACTCCATTTGGGCCGCTTTGTGGGCCGTCCGGGTAGGCGATTTCGTCGTTATGTGGCGTCGTGGCCAATGGCACAGTCCATCGTCCGTCGGGCCGTCCCTCCGTGCGGGATGATAGCGAGCTAGGTTTTCTTGGGCCTTGGCAGGCCGGCCCAATTCTCATAGTTTGGAGAATGTCTCGGGGCCCAATATTTAGGTCCCCGACAAGTAGCCCCGAGCCCCCGGCAGTGAGGACTTCGCCCCGGGTTCCGCCATTCCCCCCGCCTTGTTGTTTCTCGGGGTGGTTCGTCTACAAGGGGTGCTTGGGCGCACCCGTTTGGGTGTAGCCCCAGGGCCTCGAATGGAATGGCGGATTCCTTTGGTCTTTTTATGTCTCGCCGCCGGCAAGACCCAAAATGACTCTTAAATTGCGCTTGTTTGTGCGGAGCGCGTGTTTGTTTTGCGTGGGCAGCCCGAGGCCCGCGCTTATGTCTTATAAGGTCGACCCGGGCCTCCTCGACTTTGATCATACGCTTCTCTGTCGCCCTCTGAAAGGGAGGAGGAGGGGAGACACGTCACAATGCCCCTCGTAAGCGAATGTGTCGTGCTCGGTGGCGTTAGGCGGTGCATTTAAGCGGGGGTGCCCGTGCCCTTGCGGGCAAAGGGTCGGCTATGTGATCCGTGATTCACCCCATGAGAACACTGCCCGGACCGCTTAGCGGATCCCGGGGTTTGGGCGGACCAACTCCAGAGGGCCTCGTGGGCCTCCCACGGATAGGGACATCTCTATAAGCAAAGCGCTGGCCTTAAACACGTTCGGGAAATCCAGAGCCCGGGGGCGAGGGTATAGCTGGTTGTGCATTTCCCCCTCGCCCTGGCTCGGGTTATCCTGAGGCGACTGTAGAAACCTCGTGGCCCCGGCCGCAAACTGCGAACGTAGGGTGTGTCGGCCGGTGCTCGTTTGGTTCCGTAGGGGCGAGGAAACATTTCGCGGACTGACTTTTTGCCCCGGGTGGGCGGGCGCCTAGCTGGATATGGGTGGCCGGACGGTTTTACCTGGCCCCGGAAGACGAGGCGTCTAGTCGCCACGCCGGAGTGGCGCGGCATTGCGGCGATGGGGACGCGGCCTTCGTCTTCTTGGCGAGCGGGAGATCGAGGGACTCGTCAAGGTGCATTAATGCGCTGACGGTTCCACCGCGCGGCTTGGCCGTTGGATGGCGGTTCTCGCTCCATCATGGGCCGTCCATTCCCGGGAGTTCGTTCGATTGCCCGGCCCGGCGGTTTGCCTTCCCCTTCCCTATAAATATGGGGGTCGCCCGGCGGAATAGTTGCTCCCTTGCTCTTTGCCATCGCCTTCTTGCCTTCTTCTTTGCCGCAAAGAATCGGGAGATAGAGATAGTGTGGGAGAGATTAAGGGAGAGATTCACTGCCTTGGCGCTCGTGTGATCGGGGGTTGCTAGCGGTTGCCACCCTTCGCCTCCCTTTCATCCATGGCGTAGTCGGGTAGCGGTGGCGGCGTGAAGGAGGTGCTCGATCTTTGAGCCATGGCCGAGGGGGACAGCGGCGGAGGAGAAGCTCGGCGTCTCGTCGATGAAGGGCTTCTTCGTCCCCTTGCACCGATGAAGCGGCCGGAGTGGATTGCTCCGGATTGGGCCGGAGGAGGAGCCTAACCCTCGATGGCTACGTGGTGAGCTTGATGGATCTTCACCGGCGTGGCGGTATCTTGCGGCAGGCGGTTCATTCGGGCGATCCTCCACTACTATGAAATCGAGCTTCATCATACGCCCCAGAACTCGATCTCCCGGGCCGCCATCTTCGTCACCCTTTTGTGAGGGATTCACGGGGATCGAGCGCGTTGGGACCTCTGGTTGTGGTTCTTCAAAGGCGGACCTTACCACTGCCCTGTGTTACTATTACTAAAACAGGCCATGTCATCATGATCATTGTAAAGCATGCATAATTAGAAAATTTGAAATGCATTGAATTAAAATGAGTTTATATTTTTTTAGAGATATGTTTGTGCTTAAGAAAATTTAGAGTGATTTAATTTTAATTTATGTTTTTGATCCTAAGTGTGTTGTTGGAATGATGGTTTGATAGTATAGGTTGGGAATCTGAATTTTGAATCAAATTCAAGTTTGAATTGAACTTTGAAAAACCCTAAATCCATTCTCTCTTTTACCCCTTTCTCCATAATTCAAAATCTAAGCAAAATTTGCAAAAAACTTTCAAAAAGCCAAGTTGTAGATCTTGTTTTGATGTACAAAAGAGGTGTACAAAGTTTTTGAAGTTTTTGAATAAATTTGAAAGTAATTTTGAATTCAAAATTGTCCCTTTTGACTCCATTTCAAAAGTCATATTTAGAGGCCGAATTTGAAAATCTTCCAATTGTGAAAATTGTAGATCTTGAAAAATTAGCCTAAGTCACTTTTTGGAATTTTTCGAGTTCAGTTCAAATTTGGGGTGAATTTGATGAAATTCAGAAAAGATAGGATTTTTAGGGCTCTACGATGAGCGGGGAAACCCCTGTTCTTCCTCCATACTGGCGTGTCGCCGGGCGTCGCCGTGGCGTTCTCGCCCGCCCGCCCTCGTCGCGTCGTCACCGGCTACCTAGCGGCTTTCGCGGCGACGCCATCCACCACCATGTATCCCTTTGCCCTATAAAGCCAGCGTCGGCGCCGTCGTCGATTTTTTTTCTCCTCCTCCATCGTCGTGGAAACCGCCTCCGCCCCCTTTCCTTTGCCGTCGTCCTCAAGCTCCAATCCATCCATTTAACTTTGCCATCGTGTTCGCTTTTGTTGCTTTCGCCTTTCAAACCCTGCTTCGCGTCGTGGTTCGTCGACGGTTCGCCCGTGCGGCGTCGTCTCCACCGCCCGGGAGCCGCCGCCCATCATCTCACCGTCGTCCCGCGTGTTTCGGTGAGATTCAATGACAAACCATCTAGTGATTTGGGATCGCCTTGATGTAGTCAATGGTCATCTCGCTGCGCTGCCTTTGCTTTGCGGGACTCAGCTGGAACGCCGATCTTGCCACCGGGGGCGCCGCCGCCGCCGCCATCCGTCGTCGATCCATCTCCGCCTCGTCCCCGTCGCAACCATCGTGAGCACCCGGCCGTGGTGGTGGTGCTACACATGTCTTGGTTCGTCGGTTCTTGTTTAGTGCGCCGTGAGCGTCGTCGCTTGCGCCCGGCAGACGTTCGTTTTCGCTCCGCCGTGTGAGCGCGTCTTAGCTCGGTTTGGGTTTGGGTTCGATTAAGTGGGGAAATAGGATCGCTGGAGTTCTTTGGAGATGATCTTTTCACTCGCCCGTCGTCGGGGAAGCTCAGGGGAGCTCTTCCGCCGTTGCGTGGCAGCGCCGCCAATCCGCCATGGCCGTCGGCAAAGGTGCTTCGGTGCCCTAGGTGTTGGGTTTAATATGTCCGGAGGTGCGCGAGAGGGAGAGGAGCAAGATGAGGTAGGTCTCGTCGCCGGGGACCTCACCGCCGGTGAGTTGTCGCCGGTCAAAGGCCGCGGGCGTCGGTCGGCCTTGCGACGGCCTTTGTCCCGATCCGGGCCCCTTTTGTCGGCGTAGGGGAGAGAGAGAGAAAGCGACTGGCTGGTCCGGCTTTGCGGTGTTGGGCCGAGCCGGGCGGTTTCGCCCAATGGCTGGTTTTTGAATTAAAACTTGTTTATTTAATTTCCTTTGTTATGAATAGTCTTGATTCTTTCAAAATTCATAGAAATTTGAAAATAGCTCCTTAAATTCTAAAAATTTTTGTAGAAGCTTCTTATGAGTATATGAATCCACGAAAAATTTGAAACTTTGATTTTGAGTAGTTCTTGCATGATTTAAAAATACAATCTTTAATTGAAAAATGCATCTTCCATGATTTTTAGAAAATAAAATATTTATGCAAAAATCATGAAAATTTATTTGGTACTGTTTTTTATGCTATGATCTAGCTGTACAAAAAGTTTGGAGTCATTTTGACATGTTTAAATTATTTTCTATATTGAGCTCTATTATTTTATGTGAGTTATAAGTTGTTTAGTGTCAAATAATTTAGGTTTTTTTGTGTGACTTTTTGGGTTGTTTTGTGAAACTTGGATCATATCACAATCAAGTGGTCCTTGAGAACTCCTTAGGCAATGGTGATGATATCTTGTAGAGTAGTTCAACAAGTTGGTTTTGTTGGGTTGCAACTTTATCGTGAAGGAAAGTTATACTCAAGTGTTTATCATTTCATGCACACTGCAAGCATCATATTTAAATATATGGCATCATGTTGAGGCATACATTGTTTAGTGTAGTGAGCGAGATCGAGAGTGTCGATCTGAGCAAGTTCGGAAGAGGTTTATCATCCGATTGAAAGCGGGTTCGGTTTCCACAGGTTTTTACGAGGAATAGTTTATTCCATCAACGAAGGCAAGCCCCCCGGCAGTTACATTAAACCCTTCCTTGATGTTTTAAAAGTTTTATATCACTTTTGTCTATGCTTTGTTGCATTAAGTAATTAGGAGTTGAGTGATAACCTAATTGCTTTGCATTATCATCCTTGTTTATTTCAATACCATCCTTGATAACTGTTCATTTTGAAAATGCTTAGTGATGCTTAGCCACAGCAATTAGTTAACCTTTTTTCATTAAAATGTTTTATTTGAGAAGATGGTACTTGTTTTCGGAAAAAGAAAGAGATATAGTGATGAATTTGAGATCGGACGGGGCGTAGGTTGAAAGCGGCGGGATACCTAGGCGTGCTTGTCCGTGTTGGTCGTTTAAGGACCGTCCGTTGTTTGGATTGTTAAGTTCGGGACTTTTTGAGCATAAGTTGCTTTGAGGCGGTTGGGTCAATAGCACGTCGGTTTGCGATCACCCGGGTCGAGCGAAACTAGCTAGCCACATGCCCCGGTAAGCTTGATCTCGGGGGTGTGCCAAATCGGGAAACGGACAACCGCGCCTTTGGGAGTGGAGAGATGGCGGGAGTAGCATGTACCCACCCTCTTGGTCAAAGCGTCATTAGGGCGGGGTAGGGAGGTGGAATCTTGTGCTCTCGGGTGGCGATGGACCCGTCCGTTTTGGACGAAGCGAGTGAGGGTTGATATATGCAAGCTTAAGTGTTACATATGTCGTGTGGTTAGGGATCCCAGTTGGGTATAATCGGTTCATGAATCGCCGTTGCTTCTCGGTTATGGAGACCCGTTCTTACGCCCATTCATCGTAGTAAATGATGGAATATGTTTTTTGAGAAAAGAGAGTTGGAATAAGAGAATATGTTTACTCTAGAATAGGATAACCTAGAGTATAAGAGTTACTAATTTGAATTAAAAATATTGAAAGTAAGGATACACTTTTAGTAAGCTTTTACGCAAAAGCGAGTCTTTGATTCTTGCTAAAGCCTTACCTTGACTCCTAAGACCGGCATTCACGAGTCTTCTCCTCTTTTCTTGGTCGGGTAAGTCTTGTTGAGTACCCCCGTACTCGGGGTTCTTTGACCCTTGTTGCGGGAGCGAGGTCATGGCGAGGCTTGTTTTGGTCCTGGCGCATGGCGGTGTACCGGGAGGAAGATAACGAGTAGAGTTGCACCCTCGAGGCGGGGTTGTCGGTGTTTTATATGTATAATGTTACTCCAATAATATCAGGCTTGTAATAATGATATTTAAGTTTACATATTTGAACAAATGGTTTGTAAACTTATGGTTATGTAATCCTTCCGCGTTTACTCGATGTATTTTGAATAAAATGTTGTATCTTTGGAGTGACTTGTTAATGAGATCTGTTCGGAAGATTAAAAGCACTTTCTAGATTATTGGGAACTTCGTGCATAATGATCGAGAGGTCTTAATGACAATGATAAGTGCATGTGGGCCTGTAATTTAGGAGGTTACATTACAGTTGGTACGAGCAATAATCATTAACGATTCTTGTAGTATTATTTTACAAAACTTCAAAATGATTTGAGTCAAATTAATTTAAACTCTCAATTTGGTCCAAATTGCTTATAGCTCATCTTGAATCAATTTGTAAATCTTTTCTTATAATTCAAATGTTTTGTAGTGGAGTAACATGTTATATTGCCCTATATAATAAGTTTTTGTTTAAGCATAGTTTAAGTAAGTTCGATTCATGCATCATGCTTAATCAACTTGTTAATCACTTTCCCCTTAATTGTGGTTTGGGTTAGGTATATCAATCCTATGCTTGCTAACCTTGATAATCCCTTTGATCCATCCTTAAATCAATCTTTTCTTTCTATAGGATGGCCCGTACTAAGTTGACCCCAACAAAGAAGACGGGGACCCAAAGGTTCCTCGACACCAACTTGCTCCAAGAAATGATGGTGCTAGCGGCGACACTAGTAGGCCTAATTTATCGGTGAGATACAAAGGCTTACTAGAGAGTTGGCGAGAAGCAAATAGAGCTAGAAGAGAAGGCACTTCCCGGGTTGTTGATCTTCAAGCTGAAAATAGGAAGGCTCAATGAAGAGTTGGCGAGAAGTTACTTTGGAGCCAATGAGGATGCTACCTTCAGATTGGTGATGCAAGGTGAAGTGGAGCGGCGTGATTTGGACTATGAAGAATGTCGTCAAGTTGTATTCAATATACTTCACGAAAGGGAGTTTGAAAGGCGGGACATGATACTAGCCATCCATATATATTCATGCCCTAGAAGTTCGGTGCAAGGGTTTGGAAGCTTACAATGCCAATTTACATGAAGCCATCCATCGAGAACCACCGGTATGGAGATGTTGAGGATGATGGAGGTGTGGTTGAAAATGAGAATGAGGAAGAAGCGGGAAATGAGGAGATAGACCACTTAGCAATAGAGCAATACCGGGACGGTGAGAATGATGTTTGAGTGGTTGTGAGGATGTTGTAAGATATGTTAGATAGTAAGAGTGTAAAACTTAGTGGGTTGGATGGTCTGCTTGGTGCGGGATTGTATAATAAATAAGTGAACCGGTTTGGTATGTTCTTTGTAACCTTTTTAGGAAGTTATATGTAAGCTAATGAATAAAAGTCGGTTTGATTGTAGCAGATGCCTCAATCTAATGCTAGTAGTTCAGAGGTCTGCTTTGCTCGGTCCACCACGAGGTTCCGATTAATCGGCGATGCCATAGCTGCTTTGGTCCAAGCCACTCACGAAAATAGTCGTTTAATGCGAAAGTGGCCGAGAATAGTCGGAATAGTGATCGGGGTAATCATGGTCGTCGAAATGATAAAAAGAAAAATTCATACCACGATTTCAGCGACACTAAGCCCCCAATCTTTTCAAGAGCAAATGAACCTTTGGAGGCGGATGATTGGCTCCGTACTATGGAGCAAAAGTTTGAGCTCATGGATTTTACCACCTATCGAAGCCCCATTTTGCGGCCCAACGGTTTAGAGGTCTTTGCGGGAGCTTGGTGGGCTACTTTTCTTGCCATGCGGCCGGTTTGGTCACCAAGTGACTTGGCGGAGTTCCGTGAAGCTTTCCGTGCACACTACATTCTGAAGGTGTGATGGCCAAAAAGTTAACGAATTTATTGATTTGAAACAAGGAGATCGATCGGTTATGGAATATGTTGGCGGTTTAATCATCTTTCTCGGTATGCTCGAACATGTTAGTACAGATCCGAAGAAAAAGGAGTGGTTCTTACGTGGTCTAAATATGAAGCTTCGACCAATGATGCCCACTCGTGCCACGGATACTTATCATGATGTGGTAAATATGGCACTCCATCTTTGAAGAAAAGTATCGTCAACACAAGGAGATTAAGAACAAGAAGAAAAATGTATCTTACGGATTTTTACGGTGGAAATAAGAAGCGTCGAGAAGGTGATCTATCATCAGGTCAATCATTATCGCCCTCCTTATCGTCCACCGCGGTTTCCGGCCTAGGCGGCGACCATTTGTCGGGCTGCTACGGCTTTTACCTATCCACGCCCGTAGAATGCTCACGTCATTCGTAACCCTATTCCACAAGTCCAAGGTGGTACTATACATTTTAAGCGTGGCAAGCACGGACACTATTCGAAAATGCCCCAATCCTCGGAGGTATAATCCCAATTTTTCGGGTAGCATCGGGAAGTCGGCGACCCGGCAGAACAAAAACATTAGTGGGCGGAAATGCTTCGAAGGGCAAAGTTGAGAAGAAAAAAACGGCGGGTGTTCTATACTAATGTTGATGAAATGCTGCGGGGGAACCCGTCATGATGGGTATGTTTCACATTGCTAATCATCCTGCAGATTACATTGTTTGATTCCGAGCATCTCATACATTCATCAATAGAACATTTGTTGTGAAGCATGACTTAACCATTGGGGAAACAAAAGAGGAATTCTTGATACGATCGCTGGGGGCGTCGTGTTTCTAAAGAAATAGTATACCAGTGCACAGTAAAGTTAGGTGGGCATAATTTTCCCACTAACATGCTAATTCTAAAGGATCAAGATATAGATGTGATCACGGGTATGAATTGGATGTATCGGCATGGGGTCATTTGTCATCGATGTTTTGAATAGAACAATAAGGGTAAATATACCCGATAGCGGTTCCCAACTTCTTATTCAACTTCCTATTCCTAAGAGGGTCATGTTGAGAGAATCGTGCTACATCATTAAGGAAATAAAGGATATCCCAAGGTTTGTGAATTTACGGATGTGTTTCGGAAGATTTACAGTTTTACCGCCGTGACGAGAGATGTTGAGTTCGAGAATCGATCGAAGCCGGAACCGCCCCAATATCGAGGAGAGCATATAGAATGCCACCTAAAAATTAGCGAGCTAAAAACTTCGATTCGGGGGATTATTGGACAAAGGTTTTATTCGACCTAGTTCATCACCTTGGGGGGTCCTGCAATATTTGTGAAAAAAAGAAAGATCACACTTTGAGGATGTGTGTCGATTATCGTCCACCGAATGAAGTGACGATTAAAAATAAGTATCCTTTGCCCCGCATTGATACGCTTTTTTGATCAACTTCTTTGGAGCAAAAGTCTTTTCTAAGATTGACACTGAGGTCGAGGATATCATCGAATTAAGATTAGACCTATAGATATTTCAAAGACTCGCCTTCACTACCGGATATGGTCTATATGAGTATTTGGTGATGTCTTTTGGATTAACCAATGCCCCGACTCATTTCATGTATCGATGAATACGGTATTCATGTCGAACTTGACAAGTTTATAGTGGTATTCATTGATGATATATTGATATATTCCAAGAACAAAGAAGAGCATCTTTGAGCACCTTCGAATTGTTTTGAAACGTCTAAGAGATCATCATTTATATGCCAAGTTCGGTAAGTGTGAGTTTTGGTTAGAGAAAGTACAATTCTTGGGTCATGTGTTGTCGGATGGAGTTTCGATTGATCCAAGTAAAGTCAAGGATATTCTTAATTGGAAGCCCCCAACCACTTTGTGCATCAAGTCCGCGATTTTCTCGGAATGGCGGGATATTACCGTCGGTTTATTTCGGACTTTTCAAAAGTAGCGAAGCCTATCAGCGAGTTGTTGAAGAATCAAACTAAGTTTGTTTGGTCATCGAGTGTGAAAAGCTTTCAAAATTACGAAGAAGGCATTAACTCTTTTGCACGGTATTAGCTCAACCCGGATATTGAAAGCCGTTTGATGTTTATTGTGATGCTTACGGTATTGGCCTTGGTTGTGTACTAATGCAAGAAAGAAGAGTTATTGCTTATGCCTCGGACAACTTAAACGTCATGAAGAACATTATCCAACTCATGATTTAGAATTAGCGGCGATTGTCCATGCACTAAAGATTTGGCGTCATTATTTGTTGGGCAACACTTGTCATATTTATCTTGATCACAAGAGTTTAAAATATATCTTCACCCGGTCGACGACTGAATATGAGGCAAAAGAAGATGGTTGGAGTTGATCAAGGATTATGATCTGGGAAGTGCATTACCATCCCGGCAAAGCAAATGTGGTTGCCGATGCACTTAGTCGGAAGTCTCAATGCAATTGTCTTGAAGTAAGTTTAGTGGATAAGACTTTGTGTCAAGATATGGAAAAGTTGAATTTGGGAATTATTGAACAAGGGACTCTATCTAGTATCACGTGGAATCAAATATCCGAGATCAGTTATTCTTTGCTTCGAGAGAAAAAATAAAGGTGTAGTACATATCAAAGAAAAAGTTAGAAGTGGAAAACCATCTTGTTTGAGAATTGATGAAGCGGATGTGTTATGGTTCAAGAATCGTGCGGTAGTACCAAAGATTCACGAGGATTCGTCGGCCAGATCTGGATGAAGCACACACTTGACTAGGTATTCTATTCACCCGGGAAGCACTAAGATGTATCGGGATTTGAAACAAAGAGATTACGGTGGACCAAGATGAAGATAGAAGTTGCTCGTTATGTGTCTAAATGTGATACATGTCGGCGAAAAGGCGTACACATGAAAGCTGCGGGACGATTAAATCCACTTTGCGTTTCGTCATGGAAATGGGAGGAAATAACCATGGATTTCATTGTTAGTTTACCCAATACATCAAAGGGTTTTGATTTTATTTGGGTTATTGTGGACCGTCTTACTAAGATTGCACATTTCTTACCAGTGAAGACTCACTATAAGGCAATAGATTATGCTAAGTTATATGTCGGTCGGATTTTCGGTCTACATGGTGCACCAAAGATTATTGTCTCGGATCGAGGTTCAATATTTATGGATAAATTTTGGGCACAATTACAAAAGTCATTGGGAACCAAAATCAATCATAGTTCACTTATCACCCACGGGACCGATGGACAAACCGAAAGGGTTAATCAAATTTTAGAGGATATGCTACGAGCTTTGTGTTCTCACTTATCAAGAAAAATGGGATGAATGTTTACCTCTGGCGAGAATTCTCTTACAACAACGGTTATCAAGAGAGTATCAAGATGGCACCTTTTGAAGCTTTATATGGTCGCGGATGTAGAACTCCTTTGAATTGGTCCGAGCACGGAGAAAGATGGTTCTTTGGTGTGGATTTGGTTAAGGATGCGAGAAGAAAGGTTCGCGTCATACAAGAAAATATGAAAGTGGCTCGATCTCGACGAGAAAAGTTATCTTTTGGATAAAAGACGTCGATCTTTGACATTTGAAGTGGGAGATTATGTGTATTTAAAAAAGTATCACCTATAAAAGGAGTAAAAAGATTTGGAATCAAAGGAAAGTTAGCACCTCGTTATATTGGACCATTCAGTTACGGAAAGATGTGGAAAAGTAGCATATCGTTTGGAGTTACGAGAACACCTTTCGGTACTTTGTGCATAATGTGTTCCATGTATCCCGATTGAAGAAATGTCTTCGAGTGCCCGATCAAGTGGTTGATATTGAAGGAGTTGCACTTGAACCTGATTTAGTCTATTCGAAATACCTGTTCAAATTCTTGATCGGAAAAGATCGTGTCACTCGTAGAAGAACAACCAAATGGTATAAGGTCAATGGAACCAACATTCCGAAGAAGAAGCTACATGGGAGTCGAGGAAATATGCTGCAAGAACACTTTCTAGAATTTCTTGCTTCTATCTAGGTTATAATCCCTCCCGAGTTTTAGTTTGTCTCTTTAAACCCTTGTAGCATATATTAGGTAAAACCCTACCTTTTTATGAACTAGTTCGAGATGTGTTTGCTTGACACATTTCCTTTGCCGTTACTTAACCCCAGAGCTTTAAATCTCGGGGCGAGATTTCTTTTAGGGGAAAGGCTGTAACACCCCTAGTGTTACTATTACTAAAACAGGCCATGTCATCATGATCATTGTAAAGCATGCATAATTAGAAAATTTGAAATGCATTGAATTAAAATGAGTTTATATTTTTAGAGATATGTTTGTGCTTAAGAAAATTTAGAGTGATTTAATTTTAAATTTATGTTTTTGATCCTAAGTGTGTTGTTGGAATGATGGTTTGATAGTATAGGTTGGGAATCTGAATTTTGAATCAAATTCAAGTTTGAATTGAACTTTGAAAAACCCTAAATCCATTCTCTCTTTTACCCCTTTCTCCATAATTCAAAATCTAAGCAAAATTTGCAAAAACTTTCAAAAGCCAAGTTGTAGATCTTGTTTTGATGTACAAAAGAGGTGTACAAAGTTTTTTGAAGTTTTTGAATAAATTTGAAAGTAATTTTGAATTCAAAATTGTCCCTTTTGACTCCATTTCAAAAGTCATATTTAGAGGCCGAATTTGAAAATCTTCCAATTGTGAAAATTGTAGATCTTGAAAAATTAGCCTAAGTCACTTTTTGGAATTTTTCGAGTTCAGTTCAAATTTTGGGGTGAATTTGATGAAATTCAGAAAAGATAGGATTTTTAGGGCTACGAGTGAGCCCTACCCTGTTCTTCCTCCATACCGGCGTGTCGCCGGCGTCGCCGTGGCGTTCTCGCGCGCGGTCGTCCTCGCGCGTCACCAGCTACCTGGCCGGCCGGCGAATGCGCCATCCACCTGTCCATGTATCCCTTTCCCTATAAAAGCCAGGAGCGGCGCCGTCGTCGATTTTTCTTTCTCCTCCATCGTCGGGAACCGCCTCCGCCCCCTTTCCTTTGCCGTCGTCCTCAAGCTCCAATCCATCCATTTAACTTTGCCATCGTGTTCGCAACTTTGTTGCGCGCCTCCCCAACCCCACTTCGCGCGTCGTGGTTTCGGCCGGATTGCGCCCGTAGCGCCGTCGTCTCTTCTCCACGGCCGGCGGCCGCGCCGCGCATCATCTCACCGTCGTCCGGCTTGTTTCGGTGAGATTCGGGGGACAACCCATCTAGTGATTTGGGATCGCCTCGATGATGTAGTCATGGTCGGGCCGCGCTCGTTTTGCCTTTGCTTTGCGGGGACTCGCCGGATCTTGCATCGTTGCCATCGGGAGCGCCGCCGCTGCTCGTCGTCGATCCATCTCCGCCTCGTCCAAACAACCACCGTGAGCACGAGCGTGGTGAGCTGCTACATGTCTAAGTCGTCGGTTTTGTCGTTTAGTGCATCGTAGGCGCGAGCGTCGCTGTCCAAACGCCGAACGACGTTTTCCCGGCTCCGCGTCTTGCGCGTCTTAGTTGAATTCGCCTTTGGGTTCGATTAAGTGGGGAAATAGGATCGCCCGGAGTTGCCGGAGATGATCTTCCGCACTCGCCGTCGTCGAGGAAAGCTCGGGAGCTCTTCCCGCCGCCGTCGCCGCCCGGCGCCGCCATGGCCATGGCCGGCAAAAGGTGGCCGCGCCCTAGGTGTTGGGTTTTATGGGTCATGGTCCGCGAGAGGGAGAGGAGCAAGATGAGGGGGTCGTCGCCGTGGACCTCACCGCCGGTGAGTTGTCGCCGGCCAAAGGCCGGCGTCGGGTCGGCCTTGGCGGTCGCCTTGTCTTGCGATCCGGGCCCGCCTGGCCGGCGGGGGAGAGAGAGAGAGCTGACTGGTTGGGCCGGCTTTGTCTGGTGTTAGGCGAGCCAGGCCGGTTTCGCCCAATGGCGGGTTTTGAATTAAAACTTGTTTATTTAATTTCCTTTGTTATGAATAGTCTTTGATTCTTTCAAAATTCATAGAAATTTGAAAATAGCTCCTTAAATTCTGAAAATTTTTGTAGAAGCTTCTTATGAGTATATGAATCCATGAAAAATTTGAAACTTTGATTTTGAGTAGTTCTTGCATGATTTAAAAATACAATATTTAATTGAAAAATGCATCTTCCATGATTTTTAGAAAATAAAATATTTATGCAAAAATCATGAAAATTTATTTGGTACTGTTTTTATGCTATGATCTAGCTGTACAAAAAGTTTGGAGTCATTTTGACATGTTTAAATTATTTTCTATATTGAGCTCTATTATTTTATGTGAGTTATAAGTTGTTTAGTGTCAAATAATTTAGGTTTTTGTGTGACTTTTGGGTTGTTTTGTGAAACTTGGATCATATCACAATCAAGTGGTCATTGAGAACTCCTTAGGCAATGGTGATGATATCTTGTAGAGTAGTTCAACAAGTTGGTTTTGTTGGGTTGCAACTTTATCGTGAAGGAAAGTTGTACTCAAGTGTTTATCATTTCATGCACCTTCAAGCATCATATTTAAATATATGGCATCATGTTGAGGCATACATTGTTTCGTGTAGTGAACGAGATCGAGTGTGTCGATGCGAGCAAGTTCGGAAGAGGTTTATCATCCGGTGGAGGCGGGTTCGGATTTCCACGGGTTTTACGAGGGAATAGTTTATTCCATCAACGAAGGCAAGCCCGGTTACATTAAACCCTTCCTTGATGTTTTAAAAGTTTTATATCACTTTTGTCTATGCTTTTTGTTGCATTAAGTAATTAGGAGTTGAGTGATAACCTAATTCTTTGCATTATCATCCTTGTTTATTTCAATACCATCCTTGATAACCTTGTTCATTTTGAAAATGCTTAGTGATGCTTAGCCCCCTCGCTTAATTAGTTAAGCTTTTTCATTAAAATGTTTTATTTGAGAAGAAGATGGTGTTTTTTTGAAAAAGAAAGAGATATAGTGATGAATTTGAGATCGGACGGGGCGTAGGTTGAAAGCCGGCGGGATACCTAGCCGTGCTTGTCCGTGTTGGTCGTTTAAGGACCGTCCGTTGTTTGGATTGTTAAGTTCGGGACTTTTGAACGCAAGTTGCTTTGAGGCCGGTTGGGTCAATGGCACGTCCCGACCGCGATCACCTCGTCGAGGCGAAACTAATCGGCCACATGCCCCTTAAGCTTGATCTCGGGGGGTGTGCCAAATCGGGGAACGGACAACCGCGCATTGGGAGTGGAGAGATGGCGGGAGTAGCATGTACCCACCCTCTTGGTCAAACCGTCATTAGGGCCGGGGTAGGGAGGTGGAGTGCGTGCTCTCTCGGGTGGCGATGGACCCGGTCCCGTTTTGGACCGAGAACGAGTGAGGGTTGATATATGCAAGCTTAAGTGCTACATATGTCGTGTGGGTTAGGGATCCCATTTGGGTATAATCGGTTTATGAATCGCCGTTGCTTCTCGGTTATGGAGACCCGTTCTTACGCCCATTCATCGTAGTAAATGATGGAATATGTTTTTGAGAAAAGAGAGTTGGAATAAGAGAATATGTTTACTCTAGAATAGGATAACCTAGAGTATAAGAGTTACTAATCTGAATTAAAAATATTAAAAGTAAGGATACACTTTTAGTAAGCTTTTACGCAAACGAGTCTTTGATTCTTGCTAAAGCCTTACCTTGACTCCTAAGACCGGCATTCTGAGTCTTCTCCTCTTTTCTTGGTCGGGTAAGTCTTGTTGAGTACCCCGTACTTTCGGGGTTCTTTGACCCTTGTTGCGGGGAGCGGAGTCATGAGCGAGGCTTGTTTTGGTCCATGCCGCATGACGGTGTACCGGGAGGAAGATAACGAGTAGAGTTGCACCCTCGAGGCGGGGTTGTCGGTGTTTTATATGTATAATGTTACTCCAATAATATCAAGCTTGTAATAATGATATTTAAGTTTACATATTTGAACAAATGGTTTGTAAACTTATGGTTATGTAATCCTTCCGCCGTTTACTCGATGTATTTTGAATAAAATGTTGTATCTTTGGAGTGACTTGTTAATGAGATCCCGTTCGGAAGATTAAAACCACTTTCTAGATTATTGGGAACTCGTGCATAATGATCGAGGTCTTAATGACAATGATAAGTGCATGTGGGCCTGTAATTTAGGAGGTTACATTCTGATAGGGGTTTCTGAGGCGCCGGGGGAGAGAGCGGGTCTCAAGCCCCACGATCGTGGTTATGGTGGTGGTAGTGTGCGCGTTTCCTCCGGTGAACTGGAGTTGAGCGGGCTCGAATCCAATCAATGAGGCATTACTCCCCTTTATAGGAGAAGGAGAGAGAATGTTTACACTGTGGACGCCTAGGTGGCTAATTCCCGAGGCTACACCGGTTGCATAATCTTATTTGCCGAGGGGTGGGCTGGCTTGGATGTTGCTTGGACGAAGACACGCGTCCCCGATCGATGGTGGACGTGCCGTCCCCGGGCGCGGCCCGGTGGGTTCCGTGGGCGTCCCTCTCGATGCATGGCGAGGGCCGGTCCCAGGTTCTTTGGCTATGCGTGTCAAGTGCCCGAGGGTCGGCCCAACGTGGCGTTTTTGGCGGTGCTACGGGAAATGAGCGATGTCGTTCGGTTTCCGTGCCGGGTGGTGTAACACGCCACCGGTTCGACTTTGCGTCCCCATCGGTCGGATTGGGGGAGGCGATTCGGCGATTCGATTTGATCGGGCGTGTCGATGGCACCGGGCGCCTCGCTGTCGTCTGCGACCGCATTGAATGCGGCGGTTTCCCTTCCTCCGGACGGAACCTCCCACGCCCAGAGGGTTGGCGACCCTAGACGGGCTAGTTGGGCTGCCTCACCCGAGGATGGAGAGCTGGTCTCCCTCGGGCGGGCGGAGTTCTTGCGCCCGAGGGTGGTGAGCTAGGCCACCCTCGGGACGAAGCGGAGATTTCTCCCGGGGGGTGGTGAGCTAGGCCGGCCTCGGGGCCAAAGCGGAGATGCGTGGTCGAGTCCGAGCCATGGTTTGGTCGGCGTGGAGCGTCATGGTTCGTTGTTTGGCGGAGGTCCTTGACCTTGTCCTTCCGTGGCGTGATGAGCTCTTTACGTCGTGGTGACTCCATTTGGGCGCTTTGTGGGCGTCCGGTGAGCGATTTCTCGTCGTTATGTGGCGTCGTGGCCAATGGCACGGTCCATCGTCCGTCGGGCCGTCCTCCGTCTTGCGGGATGATAGCAAAGCTAGGTTTTCTTGGGCCTTGGCGGGCCGGCGCATTCTCATAGTTTGGAGAATGTCTCGGGGCCCAATA
The DNA here is from genome assembly GCA_015847255.1 of Hyparrhenia diplandra. Classification (NCBI taxonomy): domain Eukaryota; kingdom Viridiplantae; phylum Streptophyta; class Magnoliopsida; order Poales; family Poaceae; genus Hyparrhenia; species Hyparrhenia diplandra. The sequence continues at coordinate 243,530 of JADLZK010010641.1, read as the reverse complement.
TTTAGGTCCCCGGCAGTAGTAGTGTGTGGGGAGTGTATGTGATGAGGACGTGAGGTTTCAGTGGGTTGATACCCATAGCTACTGTACTAGGCCTGACCGGTCAACATTTCGTTCCCGTCGGCCCCTGATCGCTTGAGTTTATCGCTATAGTATAATATTTTTCTCTTACAACAAATCGTAATATCTTATTAGCAGCAAAAGCTACCCAGTGAACAGGCTATGTACCATATATATAGTACATAAGTTGTTAGTTGGATTATTCATCACTGTGATTATATACTACTCTTGATTGATCTAATCGGCACGCTCATCCACAAGAGTTTTTTTCCATTTTAATTGTCATCTCTTCAGGCCAGAGAATCTGACCCGCGACACAAAAAAAAACGAGATATATAGCTGTGACCGAGCAAAGCACCTACCAGCTGCTCTCTCCTTGTTTTGGTCCCACTATCAGTCAGTCCTGACGCCTGAGGATTAATTCATACGATTTGTGTTCGACGAAAAATAACAACTACTCCCTCTCTCCCCATAAAGTTAAATCGTTTTTGACTTTTGAATTTCATGTTTAACCTTCCGTCTTATTCAAAATATTTATGCAAATTATAAAATAAATTAATCAATATTTAAATATCTTCATTGATAAAATAATTAAGTCAGTAACAAAATAAATTATATTTATGCAAAAAAATTTTGAATAAGGCGAAGTATCAAATAAGATGACACCTTAATCCGGGGTGACAAACTCACTGGGACGGAGGGGAGTACTAGCAGTACCTTCTTCTAGCATGCAGTATCAACATCGCATTAATTATATTTATTTGTTATTTTGTTAATAATGCTGATAATGACCTCTCAAAATCGATTATTAGCTTGTGCCTCGGGGCAATGTCGCACGTCCCTCATTGTCAACTGCTAGCCATATGCAATGCAGCCCTCCATGAGCTGCAATGCACGCCATCACAAATTAGTAGTACGTCCCATGATCCGACTGCACTGCACCAACTGTGCTCATTTTGATAACGATAGTACTTTCCTCCCGCTAGTATTAGAAGTCGTTTAGGACGAGGGACACTGCCCTCAAAACACAATTTTGACCTCTTGTTATTATAAAAATATTTATGAACATGTGATATATGTATACTTTTATTAAAGTATTTTTTAAGACAAATCTATTCGTATATTTTTTTCATATTTACAAACTCAACAACTTAAAAGTTATTGATGATTTATATTCCCAATGTTTGGCCCAAAAATCTTGTCCAAAACGACTTCTAATATCAGCCGGAGGGAAAGCAGGTGAATTTGATTGAATACGGACCAGGGTTGCCTTCGTCTTCGTGGCAATGGCAGCCAGCAGCATTTACACCACGTCCTGCCTCTTTCGTCGTCGTCGTCGAGTGGGTTGTTGGAGAACACGAGAAGCAATAAAAGCGGCGGCGTTGAGACGAGGCAATCAGAGTTTCCAATGGGCTGGGCCGAAACCACGAATCCAATCCAATACTGGGCCGCTCAGCTATGACGAAGCACTTTGGGCCTCGATCCAACAAATCGTGGCGCGCAGCTCAAATTGGTGGGGGTAGCCCAGAATAGCACCGCGGAGGACTCGGCTCGGCCGCCGCGGTGGCGCTTTTGGCGCCAGTGGCTCGTAACCACGCACGCCAACGGAGACGGACACCGCGACCGCATCAAAACACCTCGCCATGCCTCCATCCATGGGCAGCGCAGATCCACAGCCTCCGGCTATCCATCGCGCTCGAAGCCGGCCGATCGGAGGAGCGCAGGCAGCAGGCGGGCCGCGCCGGCTAGCTGCCGCACCACCGGTAGCTCAGCAGGGTCACCGCCCAGCTCGTCTGCTCCCTCCTCCGTGATGGCCGACGTCGACGCGGACGCCAACAACGATCCTGAGCGCGTATCGTCCTCATCATCCGAGGCCGACGACGACGCGGCCCACAAGTCGCCTATCCCGCCGTCCCCGGCGCGCCACGTCGCGGGGCACGCGCTCGAGGAGCCGCCTCGGCGAAAGGCGAAGCACCGCCGGTCCCGTCCCGTGCGGATGATCCGGAGCATGTTCCGGACGCTTCCGCTGCTGAACACGCGGTGCGGGGTGCCGATGCATCATCCCGGTGCCGCGGCGCCCACCGCCGCGCCGTCGTCGGACAAGAGCTCGCTGCTGGCGCAGCTCATCGCGTCGTCCTCCTTCGTCGGCGCCGCGCCGTCCAAGCACCGGCTCACCGGCACGCTCTTCGGCTACCGCAACGGCCGCGTGTCGCTGTCTCTGCAGCAGAACGCGCGGTGCCAGCCCACGCTCGTGGTCGAGCTGGCGCTCCCGACGCACGCGCTGCTCCGCGAGCTCGGCACCCACTCGGGCGCGCGCATCGTGTTGGAGGCCGAGAAGCGCGCGGAGCACGGCGACGCCGGCGCACCCGACGGCAACGAGGCCATCGCCGCCGTCGGTGAGGTCGGCGGCGGCGCCAACGCCTTGAGGCGCAGTAGCGACGACGACGGCGGGTGGGTGCTGGAGGAGCTCATGTGGACCATGTTCTGCAACGGCAAGAGGGTGGGGTACGCGGTGCGGCGGGAGGCTACGGAGGACGACATCTCCGTGCTGGAGACGCTGTGGGCCATCACCATGGGCGGTGGCGTGCTCCCCGGCAGGTCGGACGTGGACGGCCCCGACGGCGAGATGGCGTACATGCGCGGGAGCTTCGAGCACACCGTCGGGTCCAAGGACTCGGAGTCGCTCTACATGGTCGGACCGCCCGGCGGCGACTGCCCGGAGCTCGCCATCTTCTTCGTTAGGCTATGAATGAATGAATGAACAAAAGTACCAAATGAACGTACTACTACTACAGTGCACACGTCGCGCTCGTGGTGTCCAATCTCTCTCTCGTCTGGTCTCGTTCGTTGTTCAGCCTCAGGTAGCGTCGATCGTCAGAAATATTCATTGCCGCATCAAAAACAGAAGACGAAAGAGTGTGGACGTTCATCAATATGACAGGTCACATCGTCGTTCGACCACAACGGACATGTAACCTGCAGAGCCCAGCAGCAGGGGTCATCGTCTATCACTAGCACTAGCAGTCGCCCTGCTGGGCTCTGCATGCATGAACCGATCGAAACGATGCACGCATACAGAGGAGCTGCACAGTGGCGGACGAACGACGGACGTGCACACCTTTGGCTGGCAGCACGCATCAGCGAGCAATGTCAGTCACCAGCATAGTAGTTTAACAGTTTATGTCACGTGGTGGCTCGATCCGTGAAACAACGTACGCATTGATGCTTCCCCGAATACAAAACGCTCGCGCGCGTTTATCCCTGTTCAACTCGTGGATCGATCCACGCTGGACCGGGGCTGGCCGGCCGGGGACCGGGGACGCCACGTGCGGCGCGCAGTGCAGAGGCGCTCGGCTCAGACGCCGCCGCCGCTGCCGCCGCCGCTGCCCGTGCCCGGCTGCTCGGTACGGTGCTCGACGGGCGCCCGTGCCCGTGTCCTGCTGTGACTGCTAGGATGTCGCCGTCAGGAGGTCAGCGTTCGCGCAAGTGCATGCACGGTAGAGTGAGCGAAATCTCTGAAATCTGCCGTGGCCGCGACGCTCACGTATGCTGGAACCTGCTCTGTACTCATCCTACGTTTTCCGCCGTGGTGCATGCATGGGGCGTTATCAGGTGCAGAGATTCTTCAGATATGATATGATGATCTTCCGCCGCCCGTGGCCGTGGCATGGCATGCAGGGCGCCACACGGATGGACATGGACGGCGGCGGCAGCGCGAACTGCACTGGGCACAGCACACGTCCATCTACCAGCTGCTCGATCAGCACATGGGTGCTCACAGACACCAGCGCTTGTCGTTTCACGTTTTCACTTTCACGTGCGTCCTGTGATGTGTGATGAACTGATCATGATCGATGAGGCTCACTGGCTCAGGCTGTCGTCTGTGGCTTTGGTTTGTGACTGCTGCTGGGTCCGCCCAAGCAGACCGGCCAACGCTGCTGCTCCTGTTCTTGCTCCTGTCGTCACTGAAACGCATGGGCTACTAGCTTCACAGTTCAGATCGCTAAATCGCTGCGTTTAACTTGCCTAAACTGGTTTTGTGTTGTGTGTTGGTATTGGTAATGGCAAGATTATAGCCACTAGCCCGCTCCAGCTCCATGACATGCCCCACGCACATCTAGCGCTGAAATTGATGAGGCTTGCACGGAACTACATACTCTAGCGACGACATGGCGAGTGCAGGGCGAGATTCTCGAGTCTTTTCGCGCCAGTCGACAGGCGTCAAAGGACAAGCCCTTTGCATGCAACACGCTTCACTCACTCACTGCCACTCCTATGCGCAGCATGATCCCCATCAGACTCCCAGTCCAGAGCTCAGGGTCAGGGGAATGGCACCCCATGCCCATGCCCAGCTGCTAGTCCTGGCCACTGGCCCGGCCCTCACTCCTTGCTAGCCTTCCGTTATCGCAGGCATAAACTAGTCATCGGCAAAGCTGCAGTATAAATTCGGGGGCAGCTCCATCGACGAGCCCCTAGGGGACCAGGCTGGGAGAGCCCCTCCAGGCCCTCTCCTGGTCTCCTCTCTTCTTCTATCCAAGCTCGGCATTCAGGGCTACACCTGCTTACATTCATTTTTCATATGCATACATTCATATATGCATGTGCATTGTTCGTTCTAAAAAATATTATGCATCTGCTACACAAGGGAAAGGTTTTTGATTGAGAGGCAATCCGATGATCAGGTATGGATTATTTCGACATTCAGTTCCATGCATGGTTATTAATTCAGTCATGCATCTCTGAACTTCTTCCGTTCTTTGCATGTGTGTGAAGGATACCAGCAGGGTGAGGTTGATCGACGGTCGTGCATGTGCATCATAGCCGCGGCCGCAGGCATGCATGGGATGCAGTAGGCACACAGAACTCTGTGCGCGGCCAGCGGCATCGGCGCCTTGTCGCCACAGCTTGGATAGAGGAACCAAAAAAACGGGTCATGTGGCTAGCAGCTTCTGTTTATTTTTCACATAATTAATTAGTTTTAATCGCATGCTCTATTGTTGTTAACTGTTGTACTCTCTAGTTCTCTTCGCTGTTCAGAAGGTTGTAGAACTTATGCAATCTATTATTAAGTTCCTTGTTTCCTCCTGAGTTTTTTTTTCCTTCGAATGGTTGTTGTTGATGTCGTCGTCGTCATTTTTTTTTCTCGAATACGCATAACCTTTGTGTATCTTTTTTTTTTTTCGTCATCATGAAGGCTGCACATGGTTGAAGATAAGTCCATTTCTAGCCTTCCATATGATCCAACTCATTATGATGAAGATTATGGCGAAGATTCACATCTAACACTTGAATATATATCTCTTAATTAGTTGGAGCCTTTTTAAGCATCGTTTGGGAATTTTTTAAGCCTACACCAGGACTAAAGGGGTTTTCCGAACCGGGATTATAATTTATAACCCAGTCTTCCACTAGTGGTTGATAAGATACTCTAGGCAACTGTTGGTCATATACTGTTTTGCCATATGTATAGAGTCATCTATATCATCACTAGTCCACTCATACACAATGGATTGGGGTTTTTTTCGTCCTCTTTTTCTCTTTCCTCAATCCAAATTAATCTGGTTTGCTTTGGAGCATGTGTAGAGGTGAACTCTTGCATCAGAGTCATCCCATTTCCTTTTTAGTATTTTCTTGTCTCTATAAGCGATTTATAAACGCCTTTGTGTTAACCAAGCCATATCGATTCATACTTATTAGCAACGGACAACCTAGAATCTTATATATTATATATAAGTGTTAATATAAAAGATTTATAGATAGATTTAGTATGTCCTACTAATCAACATTGATTGTATATTTACTCTCAATCCAACTATTTTTTTTTTCATTTGCTAACATATATAATATCCATTCAGATGCTTATTGTGGTAAATTTACCAATTCCTCTATATGTTTGCATTTCACTTTTGTGAAATTTTTATTATATAGTTGAAATCATATCTTAAGTTTGTCACTTCTTATTTTATCCTTTTTGCAACATTACGAATATATATTTCAACATATATATCATTATTTTTGTAATTTTTATTCACATGTTATATATCAAATTTAATGCCTGTTTTTTTATTTTATTTAAAAGTTACTTTTACATTTTATTAAAAATGGCCTCTTAGCTATTGTGATGATATTTGAACAACCATTTCAACGTACATTGCGGCTATTAGGATGTTAATTTCCTCTATAAAAACTAGAAACTACCAATATTGGCATATGCCATGATACTTCAACCAAAATTTTAAGTTTATTTAATATAGAGTTAAATGTATGAGTGGTATCTGAACTTATCAAGGGGTGCCACTTAGATACACACAAACTTTAAAAACACATTTCTTAGTCCATAAACTTGTTAATTAAGGAGCAAAATGCACCACATGTCCACTACCTTTTTTTTTGTGTGTCATCTAGTTCCACCACCTTCTAAATTACAGTTTACGGTCCATTAACTTTTTAAGTGGTTCACTTTGGAGGTCCAAATCTCCTTAGTAGCGGGTTGGCGCCCCGGATTGGGTGCTTTTTTTATGCTATTCACCCCAAGCTTGTTCCTCTCCCTCTCATCCCCCCTCCACATGCAATTGGGAGCCAAATTTAGTGAATTTATTGAGTAAAAGTTACAATATAACTTTGGCACAATCTCCACCTTCCAACTAACATCTAACGACTGTAGAGACTTGCGGGTCTATCAGCTCGCAGACAAGTCACGTATTGCATGGTCAACACAAGTAATTTCAAGCAAAAGCTTTAATTTTCTTGCACCATTTAACTACCCACAATTGGTCCGCTTTGTTTTAGTTTTCTTGGTTTTCATTTTTTTCCAAAATCACTTCGATTAGGAAGTCGCCCTTTAGATTTTCCCTGTTTGTTTTCATTTGTTTTTCTCTTTATCGATCGCCAATTTTCTTGCATGTTCTAAAGTTTATATCCTATTTTTTTGTCTAGCCTTCAATAGTTCCTAGAAAATCAATTGGTAAATCAATGAGTTTTCCATCTAGCTAAAAAAAATTTGGGAGTATATTATTAAGCTTCTCTAATGGGTTCCAAAATCATGTTCCTAAAATATTAAAGACAACCTTGCACTTGGAATTATGGACTATTTCCAAATCATTCTAGGCATACTTTTATACTTTCTTTCTTCATACCGCTCGGTCCTAATTGCATAAGAGTTAAGATAGAGATTTATTGGAGCAATTTTTTCAATGTTGCAAAAAAAATCAAGTTTTTGTGGTTGATAAGCTGGGCTGACGCTAATTTACTATGAGAGAAAATACTTCACCATGCTTTGATAAATTCAAACGAACAAGGGTTAATTAGGTTTTGAATACTCTTGGAGAAGTGCAAGGAAAAAACAGAGATAAAAATAATGAAAGTGGGCTCTACTAACAGTAGTAGACCAAAAAAGAAAAAAAGAAGAATGAAAAACAAATAAAAAAACTAAAAAGTACCAAGAACAACAACTCCTATTCAGGTTAATCATGACACTTTTTTTATATTATTATTAGATATAGATGGGGATCTAAAATGTATAAAGTTTTTTGTTTTGATTTTAGCCATATATATCGGTGCAACAACCTGAATGTTGTTTAGTTTTGAGATTTTTTTTTTTATTTTTCGATTATAATGGGTTGACCTGTTATGAGCATTGAAACCATACACTCCAAGGGAGAGAAAGGTAGGGGGCTTTTTTTTTGCAAAAATAATATCACCAATTAGCTCTCTCTAGGGAGATTTGGACCTCCATTGAACCACTTAAAAAGTTAATGGACCTGAAACTATAATTTAGAAGGTGATGGGCCTAAATGACACAAAAAAAAAAAAAGGTAGTGGACCTAAGGTGTAGTTTTTCTCTTATAAAATTAATGGTGCACTGCATGTTCATTGTTGGACTATATCGAGGATGTGTGATGCACCACTTAATTAATAAGTGCATGAAGCCAGAAATGTGTTTTCAAAATTTATGGACCTTGGTGGAATTGCTTGACAAATCCAAGGACTGATACATTTAACTCTTTAGAATAATAACTTATAAAATACATTTTCATAGATTTACGGTAATATTAAATGAATTGGCAATGTCAAAGATACATGGTTTGTAAAGAGATTTTTTTTTTTCTACGATTGAAGTTGATCAGTTTTTTTATAGGATACAAAATCAATATTTTGTATATTATTCTCTATAATTATTACTCTCTCCATCCCAAAAAAAGAGTGTCATTTAGGTTTTTCAACTTCTTATTTGACCATCCTTCTTATTCAATTTTTTTTGTATAAATTTTATTTATTTTGTTATGACTTATTTAATCATTAGAGATACTTTAATAATGATTTATCCATTTTATATTTTATATAAACTTTTTTTTGAATAAAAAGAACGGTCGAACACGAGGTCTCAAAAAACCTAAAACGACACTCTTTTTTTTGAGACAGAGGGAGTAGAGAATTAAATTGACAATATTAAGATGTCATAATGTTTATGTTAAAACACATAAACTTTTCAAAAAAGTAACAATTGCTAACATTTATATTGACATAGAGTATTAATATATTTTAAGATATGATTTTTAATGTCATTAATATGTGGTTTCTAAGGGTCCAATTTTTCTCTATCTATTGTTAAATTATGGGGAATAATATTTATCCCAATGTAAGTATGTTTTACATACATGCTGGCACAAAGCATGCATGATTATGTTGAATTTAAAATAGTGGGACAGGTTGAAACAGGTTATGTACAGACTTGCTATTTCACCGCAGTGGCGCAGTAGACAAATTTTTTTCAGACTATTTGCATACGGATGTGCAAAACGCGTCTATTGTGTATTGTCTAGATTAACCTACGCTAGACAGGCGGTGAAAAGTGAACTTGCGTGCTGAACAGGTCACTGTTGCCACGTCTCGCAATAAATCCATCGGCTCCACCACTGATTTATGCAGGTGACACATATAAACGAGGAACGCTCTGCCAATCAGACACATTACCCAGGCTTCTACTCGAACACGTGTTGATCTTGTTGCTAGCTTATCCACCATGTCGCCGGTGAGAATCGTCGATGCCAGCTACGTCCATGTGCCAGGAAACGCTGCGGTGACGCCGCCGGAAGAAGCCATCGTCAAGCTCAATGCCATGGAAGCCCAGTGGCTGATTGTTCCGCAGCTGCAGCACCTGCTGCTCTTTGAGGGCGACGAGCTGCCGGCCTTCGACACCGCCGTCGATTCCCTCCGTTCCTCCCTCGCGGCGACCCTGGCCACCTTCGCCCCGCTCACCGGCAAGCTCGTCCACCTCGCGGACACCGGGGACGTCGCCATCCGCTGCTCGGCCTCCGACGACGGCGTCATTTTCGTGGTCGCGGAGTCCGACGCCGACGTCCGCCGGCTCGCGGGCGACGAGGAGCACGACGTGCAGACCTTTGAGCGCCTCGTTCCGGAGGTGGAGATGGGCGAGCTGCCCGCGCCGCTGCTGGCCGTGCAGGCCACGCGTCTCGGGGAGGCGGGATGGCCCTCGGTGTCACGGTGCACCACGGCGTCGCCGACGGGCGGTCGCTGTGGAGGTTCGTGGAGGCGTGGTCGGCGGCGTGCCGCGGGGACGCTCTGCCGGGGCCTCCTCCGTCCTTCGATCGCTCCCGAGTCAGCCTGCCCGGCAGCGACGAGCTGGTCCGTAGCGTCCTCAGAAAGTACGCGCCGAACTTGCCTCTGGTACGTACATTCCATTTCCTGGCTGTTTCCCCCCTGCCGCCTTTGATGGTGGTATCGAGGTCTCAACATTTGCACGATCGCGCCGCCGTGTACCACACAGGTGACCACGCCGTCGATTCTGCAAGAAGACCGGCTGCGATTCACCCGCTGGACGCACAGCACATCGAGCGACTGAAGCAGCGCATCGCGCGCGTCGGAGAAGAGTTCCAAGGCGCGCCGCCGTCCACCTTCGTGGCGGTCGTGGCGCTAGCCTGGACGTGCTACGCGCGCTGCCGGCCCTTCCCTGCGGACGACGACTTGTTCCTCTTCTTCTTCGCCGACGTCCGCGACCGCCTGGACCCTCCCGCGGGCGCGGACTACTTCGGCTCGTGCATCAGCCGGTGCCTCGCGAGGCTGCCGGCGCGGGAGCTCCGCGGCGCGCGCGCGCTGGCTGCCGCGGCGTCGCCGGCGCACGGCGCGGTCCGCGAGGTGGCGGAGGACCCTTTGGCCGGGTGGGAGTTCGCGATGACTCCCAGCGAGGTCCCCATGGACCGGCTCATGAACGTGTCCGGGTCGCCCAGCTTCAGGGCGTACGACGCCGCGGACTTCGGGTGGGGGAGGCCCCGGCGGACGGAGAACGTGACGATGAAACACGACGGGCAGGTGGCGCTGGTCCGCGCCAGGGACGGCGACGGGGTGCAGGTGTCGGTGTCCTTGCTCCGGCGGGAGCACATGGACGCCTTCAAGTCGGAGTTTCTCGGCCTGCTGGCGTGATGGCGATGGGACGATGATGTACGTACAAACTAGCTGTTCGTAGACCCGTGCAATAATTCAGACCTGGTTGATATGCGTACTGTATACGTGTGTAGTACGTGAAAGAACGAACAGTGCACGATGCATGGTTCTTGCCATGGGTTGCCATGGACCACGTCAATGATCTCGACGTCGACGCCATACAGGGATCTCGATCGACGTCGACGCGCTGGTCACCATGGCCACGCACCACGATGCTCGACGACTTGAAGGCTTGCAGCTTTAGGTCCATGTCCATGGCACCCCACGACGGGTACTGGCTCGCTTTGTGTCCTGCTCCTGCCGTGCGCCTCACACTCTGTCTTCTTCATGTGGTGAATGCGCTCTCTGGGCCACAAGGTACCTACTCCCGTACCTAAATAGAGGTCATTCTCGTTTTTTTCGAGAAGTCAACGTTTTTTTGGCTGCCGAAATGATTATATATTAAAATATATAAATATTTATCTTAAGTAATTAGTATCATGGGAAAGATTTTTTTAAGTCTAGTTTTTAATAAATTTATTTAATAATATAAATGTCACACGTATTTTTTCTACAAACCTAGTCCAAAGTTGAGAAAAATTTGACCGTACGCAACCCACAGTGACATGTAAAAAGGGACGTAGGGAGTACTTACCTACTTGTCCTGCTCATCACTCCCTGCCATCACTCCAGGGCCTATCGACCACGTCGCCGCCACCCGTGGCACCAACCAAAAAAAAGTGTTTGGTATGTGCGTCCCTAAAATGAACCGTGGTTAGCACGAGTATACTATACTTGTTTTTGAGTAAACAATACAACGTACACAACACACGCGCTTACCATTAAAGCACAACGCCAAAAAAAATCTAAAATAAATCTAAAAAATACGAGCACATGTGCGGGTGGCCAGGTTCCACCATAAGGGGACTTAACAACTGATCTATGATCAGTTTGCGGGCACTATACTAATCGCCAAAGGAAACGACCATGTCGGGATGCTGGTACCTGGTAGTTATAGAAACTCTGTGACTAATGTCTAATCAAGTAAACACACTATTAAGTGTACTATGCGGTACTAATGTTACTTCCACTTAACACTTATTGTGGGCCTTTGAATTTTTTTTATTAATTGTAGACTAGTTAGGCTAAGCCTAATTATTATTCCAACAGGTGAAAATATGTCTCATCCTCTAATGACTTGTCTATATTATATATGTGTGTACTCTAAAGGGAACTTAAAGATCCGGGTGGGCGGGTTCCACCACAAGAAGACTTACGAGATCTATAATCAGTTCGCGGGCACTGTACTAGTTACCAAAGGAGAAGACTATGTCGGGATGCTGGTAGTTATAAAAACTCTCTGACTAATGTCTGATCAAGTAAACATACTAGTAAGTGTACTATGCGGTACTAATGTTACTTCCACTTAACACTTATTGTGGGCCTTTGAATTTTTTTATTAATTGTAGACTAGTTATAGGCTAAGCCCAATTATTATTCCAACAGGTGAAAATAGGTCTCTATATCTTTTCATCCTCTAATGACTTTTCTATATTATGTGTGCACGCTTACCATACTTGGGTAACGAGAGATCCAGAAAAGCGAATAACGATATTTGAAGATCTATTTAGAGAAGCTCTTGTATGATACTTTGGTCAAAATTTCTAGTTCTATCAATAAAGAAGAAAAAGGACATCGAGAGAGTTGTTGCTCTAATAGCTGAGCTCTATGCAAGCACATACAAATCTACTCTCCAATTTCATCAGCCTCCTCTAGGCGACTAGGCCCACGTATCCCCTACTACAGCTACCAGATCACAAGGCCCAAAGCCAATTTCAATATGCTGTTGTAAAAAAAGCCAATGTCAATAGGCTGTAGTAAAACCTCCCCTCAATCTTGGACGAGGTGGCCAATTAGCCCCCTACTCACTCTGTCCGCCAAACAAGTGTCGTTTTTAGGTTTTCAAATATTGACCATTCGTCTTATTCAAAAATTTTATGTAAATTATAAAATAATTAAATCAGTATTAAAATATCTCTAGTGATAAAATAAGTAATAATAAAATAAATAATAATATTTATATATAATTTTTTTTTTTTTTTTTGAGGGAACATTCATTCCATTACTCAACCGAAATGGCTAAATCACCGGACACCAAGACGTTTACTGAGAATCGGGCACTCCCGCCATCGAGAGGGCTCATTTTTCGAGCTTCTACTGCCCAAAGCGGCTAATTCATGGGCTACTAGATTACACTCACGAGGGGGATATAATTAACATAGCAGGACACGGCTATCTCGACAAAAGCTCTTTCGGTTCATGGATTAAACCTCCCACAGTGGCAAGTCCGAAATCATTACCTGCCTTTGCCCAAACCACCTGTTGGGCATCGGTTTCCAAATATGACGTTGCTGGCTCCAAATAAAGACATTGCCTTCACTCCTTCGATGCGTGGCAACAAGCTCCATCTGAAATGGGTTGAGTGCCGCCGGATTTTGCCTGATCCCGACCGAATGGCCTCACCCCCGTCATTGCGAATAACAAATCCCCACCCACCATTCTTATCGGCATCTCTCGAAGGCGCCATCAACGTTCACTTTCGGTACACCCGTAGGTGGCTTCGCCATTTCTTGCGTGGTTTCAATGCACTGTATGCCCCATCATTTTTCTTCTCAGATCATGTATTTCATACGATTGTCTTCCACTTAACATTGCAATATCATCAGCCACTCTTAGTCGTTCACCTTGCCTAACCCGATTCGCTCATGCCACAGATTATTAAAAACGAAAAGCTGCTTTCAACTGTAGCTCGTCACCCATTGTCGACAATGTTTCTACAACTCGTTACTGCAGAGGAACACTCTGTCAACTTCATGCGAGCTCCTCCATTCCAGCCCCTCTCCATATTGCTTTAGCAAATTTACAACGAAGAAAAACATGCCCCCCATCTTCCCCCACGCTACTACAAAAGTAACATCGATTTATGTCCATCTTGACTCCACGACGTTGCAGATTTGAACATAGTGCTAGAGAATTATGGGCAAGTCGCCAGAGAAAGTGCTTCAGTCTGCTGGGAGCTTGCATGTTCCAAATCATACTCCAAACTCTTTGGTTTTCACCATTATTACTTAAAGACGATGAGGCTGTTGGATCATTCCCCCTACTTCGATCTTGGTCATCACAAAATACTCTATATGCTGATTTGACTGAGAAAATTCCTTTTGGATCAAAATGCCAAGCTACAGCATCATCCATATCAGTATGTACCGGTATTGCAAGGATTTTTGACACATCTTCAGGCCAAAAAGTGGATTGCACCATACAAAATACAAATCAACTAATCTGATTTTAGGTATATATTATTTCATATGTATAGATGGCTTTTTATTATTTTATATATTTTGATTTTTTATATTTTTATATAGTATATTAATCAAATAATATATGGACCAAAGGTCCAAAGCAATACTACTTCTTCTGGTTCTAGATACAAAATTAATAAAATAAAGTTTTTTTTTTTAAATAAGGAATAAAGCATGCATATATCTAAACAATCTTTTTGTAAATCTAAGCAACCCTTTTGTAAATCCAATATTTGAAAAAGGCAAAAGCTAAATCGACATTATTTTTTGAGACAGAGTGAGTACATCACTTCCACCGTTGTCGCTCAGTTGTTGCCAATGTCGTCGCCTTCTAGCTGCTTTTGTGTGGAATGTGCATGGCCTCGATGGCTGTGCTCGTCGCAATGTTGTTAGAGAATTTCGGGTCCAGCTGGTCGTGGCAGGTGTGGAGGAAATCGCTATGTGGAGTGCGGTGGCATCAACTAGGCACACCACACTCATTCCGTCGCTTGACGTGAGGTCGATTTTTGTCTTAGTCGCGAAATAGGTTTACAACTACGTGCGAAGTCTAGTGAGGGCCCAAGGGACATGATGTGTGAGAGACAAACTTCTGTTTAATGAAAAACATACCTAGTCACGATCTCGATAAAAGGACTCCCTTCAACCTCAATTGGTTATTTTCCCGCTACGAAAGACGAGATCCTTTGCTCGTTGCTTAGGCATGGTGCACGGTTTAATTATGATGATCACGCACACCTTTTCTTTGCGAGAATGATCACGCACACCTTATCGAGGATGAGTGAGTATATATTTTGAAGTTGAAGAAGTCATCACAACAAGGAGACTTCATCTGCCATTAAATATATCTAATATACTGGCTATAAGAAAACATACAACCAGACATCTTTATTTAATATGCTCAAATCGTATGAACGCAAAATTCAACGGGTAGCTCATTTCAAGAATGTAAAACTGATGGTACACATATTACGTAATCCGTTCCCGACGATCTATCGATGTTTTCTTAAGTAATATTTTGTCTGTACTGTACTTTCGTGTTCCAACAAAATATTAAATGGCCAGCAGATGTATGAACAGTTGAACAGACCACGAATTTGGCCTGAACAGAACCTGAAGTGTTGCTAGATTCTGCTCGACTGCTTTTGCGCGAGGGGTTTGGTTTGGTATCAGGCGGCTCAGTGGATAAATTGCCCCTAGATACGTACCGATCAGCTGGTGATTCTCCAGGGATACTTGGCTAGATTCTCCATGGTGGTATGTTAGCCGGTTGCAGTGATGGGGAGCTATGAATACAAAAATCACACAAAGATCAGCTGTGGCCTGCACAATTTACTGCTACGGGAAGATTTGAAAGGAGAGAAATCAATTCTGTTTGATGGGGATACGCACTACCCAAAGCACATTTTTTTTGAGCAAAACCCAATAGTAGACTGGTTAGGTTCGGGCCTGCGGCAACTTGTTTACCAGCGCTTAGCAGCCGGCGGCCCAGCCCAAAGGAGATCCTATTCGTATCCGTCTCTGTCTGCTGTCTGCTCTCGTCACATCCTGAGCAACCCGGGGCCCCACCGGCGGCCGTCGCCCGTTGACGCCGCAGCACGCGATCCCGATCCTGGTGAGCACCTCCCCCCTCGGGCCCTGCCTCACCCTCTGGCCTTCTTCTTCTCCCTCCCGTCTTTGCGTGCTGCAGTACCGGCGACAAGCCCAAGGTATGTAAACGCTAATCCCAAACGAGCTGCTAAACTGCCACTGAATTTACAATAACTGACCGCTCCCCTACTCTCTCTGCTTGACCACCGCTGCCGTCCCACGCCTGTGGCTGCCAGCCACCATGCCCCGCCGCAGTGCGGCCTCCGTGTTCCTCGGCGTCGACGTTGGTACTGGCAGCGCTCGTGCAGGTTCGCCCTCCGATTCTCTACTCTACTTATAAGTACCCTCCTCTTCTTTTGAGGACAGGACCCTCTCCATTTTCCTAGTTTTTGGCCGGTTTCTGTTAATTTAAATTGCATCATCAGTATGCCCGCTAGTATGAGTACATTTTCTTCATGTTGAATGTATGAGTCTTGCTAATTTGGCACTTTCTAGGGGTATATGAACCCCAAGGTTATTTGGTTGTCCAGTGATGAATAAATGAATGGTGGTTCTTGAGAGAAAGCTTGTTGTTAGTTGCTCCGATACGGTGTAATCTAGGAATTGGATAGGCATTTTAAACAATTTATTACTGGAGACCTACTTAGGATAGATTTGCAGGTACCTACATAGAGAACTCTTCAGTCATGACATGCTTGACATCTTAAAATGAAAATACACTACTTACACATAACCAATTTATACAACACCCTTTGTTTCGTAAGTGAACCAGCAACCCATGTGATTTCATCCATCTCATCTCCTTGTTATGATAAAGGAATTGTACATATGGGTTGTACACATATCAGTCATGTACCTCATGTGGAGGTGTAATAGGTAGTAATTGAGTCAATCTGTAACATTTTCTCTCTCTTTGGCCAAATTTTCAGGTCTATTTGATGAAAAGGGCAAATTGCTGGGGTCGGCAAGCAGTCCTATACAGATATGGAAAGAGAAAGACTGTATTGAGGTTCATAACAGTTCTTGCAATGTATGCATGATCCATTCATGAAGCAAATAATATTTTACCATAACCAGTTTATTTCTATGCCCAGCAATCATCAACCGATATCTGGCATGCGGTCTGTGCTGCGGTGAAATCTGCGTGCTCATTGGCAAATGTTGCTCCAGAGGATGTTGCTGGCCTTGGCTTTGCTGCCACATGCTCCCTTGGTTTGGCCCTCATACCATAGTACCTCTTGCTCATCGGATTTTATATATGTGTTATCTATAAGTTTTTTTCTTTTTCAGTTTGACAAAAATAGGATGCTCCTTGCAGTTGCTGTCGATGCTGATGGTTCCCCTGTTTCGGTTTCTTGGAGTGGCGATACAAGGAGGAATATCATTGTGTGGATGGACCATAGAGCTGTGAATCAGGCAGAGCGAATCAATGCTACCAATTCGCCAGTACTGCAATACTGCGGTGGGGGTGTTTCCCCAGAAATGCAGGCTCCAAAGGTAAGATCGTGTACATATCATGCTTATGGTCATGCATGCATGCAAGCTTTTGCATCCTGGTTCACCATCGGTAGACAATAAACACTACCATTCATGCATCTAGCTGGAAATGCCAGCCACTGTGCTGATCATCAGATAATAATTTCTTGTTACCCTGAAATCCTAGAGGTTCAGCTTGAATGTCTTACCTATTGTGATGTGATCAATATTCTGACTTATCTTACATCAGATTTGCTGAATGAGTGGATGTGTTTCTCAGAAAGGGATGCACATGGATAATGGTTTGTGAAGTTCACTGTAGTTAATGTTGTTTCTTTATCGTTTTGAACATGTATCCATAGTCTTCGCATTTGATCTTCGGTTATTTTGTTTTGAAAAGTGGTGAAACAATTGGTGGCATGTTGCATCAAATTATCTCTTTTACTAGTGTCATGTTTTGGCTTTGCATTTGCAGCTCTTATGGGTGAAGGAAAATCTTCAAGAGTCGTGGTCTATGGTTTGTAGGTGGATGGACCTAAGTGATTGGTTAGCATATAGGTGAATCCCTGCCTTTGTTTGATTTTTGCTGTACCCTGGTGAGTTGCTTTCATAACATACTCTATTCTGGTACTTTCTTTTTTTAGAGCAACAGGTGATGACACTTTCGCAGCTTATGCACAACTGTCTGCAAATGGACATATCTTGGACATGCACACATGGAACAGTGGAAGGAATCTGATTCTCGTGATATGGAGGCATGCGGATGGGACAATGTCTTTTGGGAAGAAATAGGATTGGGAGATCTCGTCGAAGGAAATTGTGCAAAAATTGGTGAATAATAATAATAGTTTTATTCTCTTTTTTTGTACTGAAATCGATGCATTGGTAAGTCGTTTATTGACTTTACTAATACATCATTATGGCATTATGAAATGAAACAGGACGCAGTGTTGCTTTTCCTGGTCATCCTCTTGGTTCTGGTTTGACACCTATTGCTGCAAAGGCAAGCAACTTCCCTGTGCTCGGTATTTTTGAGGTGGTATTGTTTAAGCTTACTTTGTGATAACCTGTATCATATACAAGAACATTGTGATCCAGTTGTATAGGTGCCTTTTCTACAATATGTGTAAACAAGACATTCCTATGCTGTCAATGCCTGTTGTTCATGACTTGATGTTGGTAACTTTAAATTCCAGGAATTAGGCTTACTTCCTGGTACTCCTGTTGGAACTTCACTTATTGATGCTCATGCTGGTGGAGTTGGAGTCATGGAAAGCATTCCAGATGCAGGATCTAAAGCTGGTTGTTAGTGATGAGTAATTTTGTGTTTGGCTAGAGAAATTGTTTTCAAAACTTTGTGTTTGTTATATAAATATTCTAACATGTTTTTAACAGTGTCTGATGAACATGCAATATGTCAGCGGATGGTATTGGTATGTGGGACATCAACATGCCACATGGCCGTTTCAAAGGACAGATTGTTCATACCTGGTGTCTGGGGTCCATTTTGGTCCGGTACAGCTGCTTTCTCAAATATATGTTTTTAAATTTTTCTCAAAAGAACAAATTCAACCAGCATTTATGTTGGATTCTTTTCTATCTCTTGTGCTTCATTTTGGCTAATATTATATTGTGGCTCCAAATTCAGCGATGATACCCGAGTTTTGGCTCACAGAAGGTGGCCAAAGTGCAACTGGCGCTCTACTTGATTACATTATTGAAAACCATGTTGCCTCTCCTCTTCTTTCTAACCATGCTGCTTCTCAAAGTATGTTTCATGTACTCTGAAGCACGTTGTCTTTGTAGCTGCCTGGAAAAAATACTTAACTTTTGCTCAAATTACCAGGTATATCCATATTTGAGCTGCTGAACAAGATGTTGCTTTCTATGTCACATGAGCAGAATAGTCCGTTTCTTTCTGCATTAACTCAAGACATCCATGTACTTCCGGATTTTCACGGAAATCGGTAAGAAATAGACATCACATATTTAGTGCATAACATTATTCAAAATGTTGGTAATATCCAACATCTACAATTACTATCCCTCACCAGTTGGTGAAAACTTTTTTAACATTACAGTGTATGTACCAAATTTTGTACAAACATTATTAAATTTTGTACAATGTATGTACCAAATTTCCAGCATGATGCTTTTCTTCTGTTGCCATCATAATTAGATGGTCAGCAAACAGTGCAACAGAACGAAACAGCTAAAGCAGAAAGCCCTCAATATATTTCTCCGAGGCTATACTATACATCACAATCACACCAGAATGGTGATAGCATAATGTTTATGATTTTTCATGAAATCATTACAGAGAAACAATCTTTAAGTGGCACACTTCCAATGTGTTTGACCTAATGCAAAGTATTATAGGTCTCCTGTTGCTGATCCAAAATCCAAAGGAGTGATTTATGGCTTGACACTTGATACAAGTGAAAAGCATTTAGCTCTTCTGTACTTAGCAACACTTCAGGGTATTGCTTATGGCACTCGTCATATTGTGGAGCATTGTAATGCTCATGGCCACAAGGTACTTATTAAGGAATTTATTAGACCAGAGGTTTGCTTGCCAAGATTAAATTATTCATTTTCCCTTTTCATATAAATAGATAGACACACTTCTTGCTTGTGGGGGACTTGCTAAGAATTCTGTGTATATCCAAGAGCATGCAGATATTACCGGTAAGTCCTATCTTCTTGCAATCATGACTCTCCAGCTTCATCCCTCTCTGACGCATCATCTTTTTGCATGTACTCTGCAGGATGTTCTATAATACTTCCTAGAGAGAATGAGTCTGTGCTTTTGGGTGCTGCTGTTCTGGGTGCTGTTGCTGGCAAGAAATTTCGGTGTTCGTGATGCAATGAAGGCGCTTTTATGCAGCAGGAGAGGTATTTCCCATTATCTTTCTTCAATTGGGCTCCATGCTGCTCAAGGGCTATTTAAACATTGCATAAATTTGTAACTTGGATCTTCTGTTGTGGCTGCTGGTTATGACTGGAAATATTTGTTTGGCAGGTCGTAAATCCGTCTTCAGATCCCAGGGTGAAGAAATACCACGATGCAAAATATCAGATATTCAGGTCCCTGTATGAGCAACAACTCTCTCATCGCGCAACCATGACACAGGCATTGCAGTAGGGCTCCACGGCCACTTCGGCTCTTCACTCTTGGTTATTAATGCCCTTGGTTTCATGGCCATGTTTTATTGGCTTATTGACATGTAATTGATGTCGCCTTGAGTGATAGAAGCTATGATAAAATGCGTGTATAAACATAAAAAAAAAGAGGGCAAGATTATCATTTTCACTGGAATGTGAAGTCTCCAAGTTCGTGCAATGTTAATATAAGAAAAGGAGGTTGATGAGCGCTCAACGTGTACCTTTGGAGGTTCTGGAATAAATAAAAACGTATCCCATGGTTATAATGCATATTGCATATGGAAAGAATTTCTTCTCATTCTGTGTGCCCAATTTTGTTGCAAGTTACAACATAATCAGTGCTGACCATGCATTGGCAAGGACGCTGACTTTAGTCCTGCTCAGTTTGCTCGTCTTCTGTTGCCTGGAGGCATTCTTTCGCCTCTAAGATGTGTTCTGTGTTGGCATCCAAATCTGATGGACTGCCAGGTTGCTGCTGTTCAACAGTAAGCTGTCTGCAGAACTGCTCACATCAGATATTGCAGAGCTCATCTGTGAAACGTGCATCCATCCCTTGATCTTGAGGTAAAGTCAAAAGTCAGAACAGCAAGGCGTGGACCTACCTCTGTTCATGCTCTCAGATCCTTGAGGATCGGACATGGACATTTCGACTTCGACGGCATAGTGTACTGGTGTCACCTATCGCCTGCATTTCTCATAGTTTGAGGACTCCAGGGTGTTTGGAGACTTCACCTAGTCAGATCAGGTGTGATTCTTTGAAGGTATCTGTTCTCTAGAAGGTTTTACCTGTGCCTGTGCATTGATGATTCAGAGCCGTCAGCGTTGTAGTGAGCGGCAAAGGGGGCTATTACGAAAAAATGGTGCTGGGCCGTGCTGGGCTGTGGGCCCGTGTAAGTAGTTGGGTGTAGGCCCATCTACGCGAAAAAATACGCCTCAAAAAAAAAAAAAAACTACGCGAAAAAAAGCATAAAGTTTAATTAGCACTTACGGCCTACAGCTTACTTTCCTATAAGAAAAAAACGCTTACGGCTTACCAAATCAACAATGTGATCAATGTTTCAGGCTCAGTTACGTTATAGTACTTGCTCCTCCCCTTTCTTTTCTCATCACAAAAAAAGGGTAAAATAAGATATAGTGCGAGTGTGGCCTACCCGTGTCTAGTGGTGTGAGTAATCATGCCATGGAATGGACGCAGATCAGCTCGATTGCTCTCGATCAGAGGCGTGAATGAATGCGTGATATGCGTGCGAGATAGACCAAAATCTAAACACTCTGAAATGAAATGAAATCTGAAAGGCGAGGCAGGATGAGACTCATGAGTATACTCTGCTCTGTCATGGCCCTCGTCCAGCAAAGTTAACGTGTTTGGTGAGCTTCCACGCCGTGTATAAATGGCGCCCTCGATGATCGCCTCCGGCACTCGCACTCACTCTCCGAGCTAATTAAGCGAGCCTAAGTGAGCAAGGGAATTAGCTCAGTGAGCTCAGGTCAGGTAGCCATCACGCACGCCAACACCATTCTTGCTATAGCACTACAGCTCCAGATCGACTGGTAATTTCGTCGATCGGTAGCCAGGCAGCAGAATACACAGCTAGGCTAGATGGCCAGCTTCGCTGCTCAGCTCAAGGACAAGTTCCTTGGCCTCGTCGACCGCGTCACCGGTTGGGGTGGCTGCGGTACCGGCGCTGGCAGAGACAAGGATGTGCCAGAGGCCACCAAGCTGCCAAATGTCCAGCAGGTTCAATCTCGCCTCTCAGTTTATTGTCGATTGTTATTGTTACGTGTAATTTTGTTTAGGTTACTGACGTGCGTACTTTGCCCGGCTGTGTGTTTGTGATCGATTTTGCACTTGCAGCCTGTTGAGATTAGGTCCAGAGACCCCGTTGTGGGCGGAGGATCGGTGGCAGGGGCCAATTGATTGATACTGCCAAGAGATTGCTACTATTGCTGGTATTCCAAATTCCAAGGAGGTTTTTTTGTTCTTTTTCGTCAAAGGAAGTTCATTCCAAAACCGTGTAAATTGTGTGTGCAATGTTATTGATTGATTTCTCCTTTATGAATTATGATTGTAATTGAACATGATGAATTTTTTTTTCTTGTTTTGTTTTGTTTCTTTTGATGTTACCACTGTATAATTCTGAGCGTGCGAGTGTACGTACGTGGTTGTGTTTTGTTATCTCCGAGTAAATAAAAAGTAATGATTTGACTAATATATTTTTCATTCTTGAACTGAGCTACTCATTCAATTTGGTTCATCCGGATTTGAGTCTATTGAACAGAGAGATGTGTGTATTTTTTTTTTTTTACCAACTGCTCCGGTAGTCATCTTTTTATAAATTAGCACAAATCTTAAAGCAGGTAATTAAAAGAAATAATTGTTTTATGCCATTTTACACCTGGATCCCGACTGAGCTCAGCTCTTCCGATAATTAAAAGAAATAATAATTGTTTTATGCCCAGTCCATCTGCGTCGCTCTGTTATTCCCGTCCCAGACAGCATCGCGAGTAGTCCTCGCTTTACTCCTGCCATCTTCCCCATTTCGTATTTTAGCGGTTAAGAGGTTTACCGACAACTAACTACAGAGATCAGTGATTTACTCTTCTTCATTTCTAATTGTCAAAGAAATATGTGTCACGTGAAAGTCACACTCACGTTTTATACTCCGGTTATATGAAAGTTTTGTTGTAATTTGTAAGGTTAATATAAAAGGCTGTACTTTGGTTTGTCTAGGTCCTCCTGATAATAAGTCCAAATTGTGTGTGTCTCCATAGCTCTTTGGATCATTTTAGAGCAGTGCTAAAGATATACTCCCTACGTTTCCAAACTATACGTCGTTGTCTTTTTTGTTACACGATTTTGCTATGTATAACAAAATGGATGTATCAAAAAGTTAAAATGACTTATAGTTTTGAAAAAGAGCGAGTATTTAACAACAAAGACCATGGTTAAAAGTAAAAAACTAAACTTTAGTTTTAAGAATTTTAATGATGTGGCAAAAGATTAACAAAATAGAGAGAAGTGAGTTTCATGGTGATAGAACTCTTTTTGTATCGGATACCAACTCAAGAGAAGTACTAGAATTAAATGTGTATAGAACAAAAGAAATAAACAATGCATTGAGAGTGATTGTTTGATCCATGTTTCATTCTATTCTCCATTTTTTGAAACGACACTATGAAGCTCTCTACTGAGAATGACCTACAAAATTACCACGGTAGATAGTCTGGGAGAGGTTTTTTTTTTTTTTTTTTTTTTTTTTTGTGACGGAACATGGAGTTTAAAAGTTGCACGGACGACCGTCTTTCGTTGTCGAGTATTTTCCTGTGCGGTCGTCCACAAAACATCTAATAGGTTATTAGGTGTTAACTTTTAAGTTATACTATTATACAACGCTATATTTTTTTGTAATCCAGAATGATTGTAATATCTTGATGTACCTAGATATCATATAATATAATTCTTCTTTTGTCAAAAAAGTATAATAATAATCCTAGGAAAATAAAAACACTTCCATGTGGAATATGTATATATTTTTTTTTTAAAATAAAATTTTTTTTTAGAAGGGGCGGCAAAAGCTTTGCCGCGATTTCTATTAGACGAAAAAAAAAAAAAGGCAAGTGCCAGCCCAGTTTTTGACCGAAACCAGGGCGAGAAAAAACCATACAAATGTGGAGGGTACCCTACTCCGCCCCGCACCCCTAGGTACCAAATCCACTCAACTTGCGCCACAAATAGCGCCCACTCAACTCCACAACTGTGAGCTACTAAAACAACTCGACTAATCAAAAACAAACCGGATGGAAAACAAGGATATACAATAAGCACCCCCCGGTTGGATTGGGTCATCAACCCGAGGTTCCATCCCTGCCTCTCGGTCGGATTGGGACGTCGGCGAGCCAGCACGGAGAAAGGCACAAAACCAAGAAGAAAAAACACAACGCTCACAAATCGAAGACACCACTCCACCACCACCGGGGAGAGGAGCCGAAGGGAGCCGTCGAAAACCGCCGTCGTCACCAGCGTATGAGCCGCCGCCATTTGCAAGTCCGAGCAGCCACACGAGACTCCCCACCACGGGACTATCCTCCTCAAGTTGCTCCCACAATCGTCGATCCCCCTGCTCGGCAATGCTTCAGCGAAACCTCGTCGCGGCACCGTTGAGAACCACTGATCCCAGCAACTCTGCTTGGGGGCCACGCCACACCCAAAGCCACAACTACTACCTAGGACTCGGATATAAGAGACCGCTCCAAGAGCAACACTTCCACCCCGCCCGGCACCGAGATCACCACCACCAAGGAAGACAACACAAAGCCTCTAGCCCCATGGGCCCTCCGCACCTCCACCGCCAACTCGACCGGGTGCACCCCGGAACGCGACGTGCGGGCAACTCCACCCGGCCGACCACTACCACCGCCCGCGACTGAGGCGGGTCTCCGGATCACGATGCCTCAAGGGAGGGCACGGCGCCGATGGCGCCGTCATCGCCGTCCATAGAGGGGCCCCGGGTTTTCACCACGAGAACCCTTGCTTGCTAGGAAATGGCGCCCTCAATGGTGCCCCGGCGGGGAGGACGGCGCCACAAAGCCACCGCCACCATTGCCATCGACCAAGCGGCCATGGAAGCTTTTCGCCGAGTCACCATTCCTCTTGCCGCACTCGGTCCGACAAGTAGTACCCCCCGTCGAACCCACGACGCATCACGGAAGGAAACCCGACGCCGCCCGGCACCACCTTGGTACCTCCGGCAAGCCTCTGCCCGCCCCGCCCCCACCACCATGGTGACGCCGCACCCAAAGAACGCGAGCGAGGAGTAGAAGGGGAGTACCGTCCATCCGTCGCAAACCGGATGCCCGCCGCGTAGAACCGCCCCCCTCAGCACCACCAATCCCGGCCGCCATGGCGGACCCCCGACGCCGGGGCCTCGACCCACGACGCCACCGTCGCCCGGCACCGGCCGCCCCCCCCCCGCACCATCCACCGGCCGCCACCACCGCGGTCCATCCACGCCGGGGCGGCCGGACGACCGAGAAAGGCGCGCCGCGGCCGCCGCCGCCGGCACCGGACTCGCCCCTTAATGATCAGACGCCCAAACGCGCGCCGCCCGCGCAACACCAGTCGGCCGAACGCGCCGGACTGAGGGAAGAGAGCCGCCGCCGCCCAGCGGGAAGCACGCCCGGCGGCGCGCCGGGACCGTGCGGCCCAGCGCTGCCGAATCCGCCGGGAGGAGGAAGGGCCGCACGCCGCCGCCATCCCCACGGGCGCGCGAGCCTCCGGCCCCCGCCCGGGCGGCGCGGGGAGGAGGAGGGAGTGACGGGCGGCGGTTAAAGTTGGTCGCCAGCGTCGCCAGCGCGAAGGGGCGGCCAGGAAGCGACGGGGTCCTAAGCTTGTTTTTTAAAAAAAAATAAATAGAACAATTGGTTATAGGAGATTGAGCGTGACCTTCCTGCTAATGCCCGCGCTAAATTATAGTTTTTAAAAACTGGATTCGCAGAATCAAAGGTACGAAGATGGCCGATTATAATTTTTAAAAATAGGATTTCTCATCTGACACCGGTGATTTGGAACAGCGAAACAACATGGCCGTGCTACACGTCGCACATATAACAATCCAATAGTTTGCTCATCATGTGGCACCATATCACAGAGAATATTATGTTGGCACGCATAGCGCGGACACAATTAGCAAGCAAGACAGCAGCTTTGCACGTATAAACAAGTCAGTAATTATTGACTGATAAAGAGAGGCCGCCGGGATCATCATTCATCAGGGGACTTCCGTTGAGTCGATCCCTCCACGCCAACCCTATGAGAATGCATGATACACACATATAGTACGCGCGATCGATCGAGAAATAATATACAAGTCTGATTCCCGCGATAATCGTGGATCTGAAAAGCGAAACAGAGAGCAGGCGACAGCGATTCCGAGAATCGTCCTCGCGCGCGTGGGGTGGTAGGCATGCATGTTTTGCCCGTGCCGTGCGTGGTGTACCCTAGCTATAGCTCGTCGTTTGAATGTGATGTGTATAAAAAACGGGACGCTTCATGATCGACTGCGGGCTGCAGCAAGCACACCACTGCTACTCCTACTCCTACTCTCCTACTCGCATTAGCTATATAGCTCAAAATCACAGCGAAGAAGCTACTCTGGGAGCTCGCCCTATATATAAGGCTCCCTAGCTAGGACGACTCGGGTGAAGCTGCAAAAAGATAGCTTCGACTTCGAGCATCACCACAGCCAATAGTTCAGATGGCCAACTTAGCTGCTCATGTCGTGGACATCTTCGACGACTGTGTTGCCGGCAGCAAGGACAACGTACAAGAGCCATTGATGATGGTGCTCCGACGAACTCAAGCACCAGCTGCTCGGTTTATGGCTAGATGGTACTGGTACTTCTGCTGCTGCTGGATTTACTTGTTGTTGCAGGGCGTTGAGTTTGGATCGCGAGCAGGAGAACCCGTCGTGGCAGGAGGATCGACAGGGGCCCCAATTACTGATAGAGATTCTTGAGCGTGCGTGGGAAGAAAAACTTAGTAGTAGCCTAGAAGATCTAGTGCAATGGCATCATCTCTAGCTGCTAGTGTTCTAAACTCTGAATGTTTTAGTTACAAGAAATTTCTCGATTTTATCTATAATATCTCTATCTATATCTTATACACCCTCAGCCCCCACAATATTTGCATGCCTAGGTGGATGGCATAGAAATCAATGCAGTTGTAAAATTACAATATTGCCTCTATGAAAAGCTGTGAGATGCATGCACAGGTCACGACGGAACCCAAGGAGCACGAAAGAGAAAACCGAGTGGCCGAGGAGCGTCGTTTTTCTTCACAAGTCCCACACTAGTAAACTTGTGTCTGGAAATGGTGCAGCACTTTTGTATGTATGGAACAGCAGCCGTGTACCCCATTGATGCACGTTAATTCAATAAAAAAATTCAAATCCTAGACGTTCTTTTTCATTTTTGACAAGATCCTAGACGTGCTTTTATCTAGGACTTTGGATATAGGCGTAGTGTTTTCGAGGATGTAGTTGGATTACACAACAATTAATAAAAGCTGTGTGATCTTACGGGAAACTCTTAATGCAGAACGGGCCAAAGTGCCCGGTTTCAAAAAAGATCTTCACGGAAACTGGGTCTTCGCCCGACGGTATCGCTGCGTTTGCCGACTGCCCAAAAATAAGACTCTCGGCAAAGATACTCTTCGCCGACAACCGCTTTTCGGAAAAAGCGGTCGACGAAGCTTCCTTCGCCGAGCACCAGTTTCTCGGCAAAAGAAGCACCCTAGGCAAAGCTTGGCTCCGGCGGTCGGCGAAGGGTAGGCGGTCGGCGAAGCTTGGCTTTGCCGACGGGTGATAGTCGGCGAAGCTTGGCTTTGCCGATAGGCGACAATCGGCGAAGGGTAGGCAGTCGGCATAGACGGGTCCGGCGTAACACCGTCAATTTGCATAGCCTTTGCCGACGACTTGCCGTCCGTCCCTCGGCAAAGTAAAAACCTTTGCCGAGAACAAAAAAATTGAGCTCGGCATAGTGTTTTTTT
The DNA here is from genome assembly GCA_015847255.1 of Hyparrhenia diplandra. NCBI lineage: Eukaryota > Viridiplantae > Streptophyta > Magnoliopsida > Poales > Poaceae > Hyparrhenia > Hyparrhenia diplandra. The sequence continues at coordinate 215,897 of JADLZK010010641.1, read as the reverse complement.
TTTTATTCCACCAAACGGCGCCACGTGTCCCTAAACTTTACCGAGCATTTGTGCTTCGCTGAGTCTTCACTGTAGGGTGCTCGGCAAAGATTGGCTTTGCCGAGAACCCTTGTCCCAACTCTCGGCAAAGATTGGCTTTGCCGAGAGCCCTTGTCCCACTCTCGGCAAAGCACAATTTTTTTTGATTTAGCCATCACAACTTTTTCTCTAGCTTAGCTACAGTACTTCAACAATTAAAATTTTAGTTTTCAAAAGAAATTCAAATAATACATGAAAATTCATAAAATATAGTAAAAAGATTGAAAAAAATTGCAAACTTCAACAATGAACTACAAGTACTGTAGCTAAGCTAGAGAAAAAGTTGAGATGGCTAAATCAATTTTTTAAATTTTCTTTGCCGAGAGCGGCGCCGGGGCTCTCGGCAAAGACAAAATTCGCCGAGAGGGTACTCGGCAAAGGCTGGAGATTTGCCGGCGGCCGGATCACGGGGGCCTTCGGCAAAGACTAGGACTTTGCCGTCGGCCGGATCGAGGGGCTCGGCAAAGGCGAGCTCTTTGGCAGCGACCCCCCCGATGGCGCGTTCGGCAAGGGGAAAAAAAGTCTAGGACTTTGCCGACGGCCCCCGATGGCGCGTTCGGCAAAAAAAAAAAAAAAAAAAAAAGAACCTAAAACCCACACACTCACACACTACACTTACATAGACACACGAGACACACGCCACCACTGCCGCCGCCGCGCGTGACTCCGCCCGCCCGCCGCCCCGCCTGCCGGCCGCCGCCCGGCGCGCGCACCACCCGCCGCCGCCCGCCCGGCCACTCCCATCTGCGCCCCGACCCGCCGCCGCGGGCCGCCACCAGCCACCCGCCGCTGCCGCCCGGCCCACCAGCCCCGAATCCCCTACCGCCCGCGCCGGCCCCTTCATCGCCGCGCCCCGCCGGCCCCCACCCGACGCACCACCCGGCCGGCCTCGCCACCCCGGAGGGGAGGGAAGTAGAAGGTGGAGAAGGAGGAGGAGAAAGGGAGAGGGGGGTAAGGGAGGAGGGAGGAGGAGGAGGAGGAGGAGGAGGAGGAAGGGAGGAGGAAGAGAAGAGAAGGGGAGCTCGTGCAGCCGCCGGCCGTCGACTTGGAGACCTTACGGACACGAAGCGTGGCCACACGAGCGACCTGCGTTGTCGATGGAGTCGTTGAGGCGGAGTGTCTCGGGTTGATGAGGCGTCGTGCAACCGCCGCCTCATGCTCGAGCTGGTTGGCCTCCAACACCGCCACGCGCTAAAGAATGTCGGATCGGTTGGTGAAGCGTCTGGAACTCAATGAGATGCGGTTGTCGGCGCGAGATCCCGTCGGTGAAGGTCTTCTCGAACGCCGCAAATCGCCGTTCCAGCGCTCGTCGTGTGCGCCAAGACGACGGGTGAGCTTGTCCATCAGCAGCTTGGCGTTGGGATCCATCACGCCCGAGCGCGTTGTTGGGCGAGTCCAGTTATCGTGGGGAATAGGGAACTAAATGCTAGGACTGGGAATCGGAGAGGGAAGGTGGATTGGATCGATGTCTGATGATACCAGATTGTTAGCTGTAGAATTGGGGAAGGAAGGAACAAGCGAAGAAGAAGAACAGGAGATAGTTTGAACTACGATGAATCTTAAGACGAATTCGAAATTTTGTTACAAAATGGCCCAAGCCTCTCTCCTCCTCGGGTTCTCTCTTAAGTACTCCAATAGAATACACAAACAGGAGAAACACTACTGGACCCAATCTTTCCCGGTGACCCTCGGGTTGGGCTTCTTGTCGCGAACGGCCCGGCCTGCTTGGCCAGCGTCTTCAGCCTCCTGTTGGTGGCCCAGCACGTCTTCAGTCTCCTGTTGCCGATCAGGCGCAACACTTGTAACATTACGCCTTTCTTTTCTTTCTCTGTTTTTCTCCTTTTCTCCACATACATTGTGAGAAACATACCATTATTCCTGCACTATATATGTTTCTCAAAAAGGTTATCTAGACTCTAGAGTTATACAAAATGAAGTATATAAGTTGCATCGATAAGTTTCTTTATCAACTTTTCTTTGTGTAAGGTATGCTTTATGATTTTTTTTGAAAACTTCATTTTGTATACGTTGCGTATTAAATTTGTCATCTGAGACGCATGAGATTTGGGACTTCGAAAGTATGGCCTGGCTAACTGATAACAGTCCAATAATTTCCTGCCTGTAGTTAGCAGACAAGAAACAATATATGATGCTGTCATCGATGACGATCTCCTTGTTATATATACTACTGATATTACTGGCCACCCAAAATTATATCTTGGCCGTATATACATCACATTTATAGATTATTATTATATTATGAGTCAGTAATTGACCTGACAAATTAAGACTGCCAACCATATATCTTCATATCATGATCTGTTACACAAGAAGGTGGCGGCTTCCGTTGTCGCGGGTCTTAAAAGCGAAACAGGCCGGGCGATTCTGAATATCTCACCCGCACGCGCGTGGGCCATATGGCCGCATGGGCACAGGGGCCAGGGCCCAGCTGGCTCTACCAACCTTATTCCATTATGGAAAGTCCATATATGATATTCCATAATGGAATTAGTCGAGCTCTTTGCTTTGTTTGACGTACAGATCACACAATCAAAGACATAAACATGCACGACCTAGCTCGCCAGCGAACACGCAACCATCATGTGAATGTGATATGCAAGGCCGGCGAGCTAAACGTGGATGAAAGCTGAAACCCTCCACTAGGCACTGCATGCACAGAACGGGCGTTCCATTGATCAACCACACACTGGCTTAGACGCTTACAAATAGGGCTTAGCTGCTTCACGACCACCTTCACCACTGCTCTATCACATTCAGAGCTAGCCAGCCACGCACACCAACAGACTAGTAGTAGTCATCAGTAGCTTCGCTTTGAGAATTGAAGGTCATCAGTAACATCAGCAGTGTTCTCCATTGCCACACACAGACGACCTGCAGCTAGCTGACTAATAGCTCCCATGGCCAGCTTCGCTGCTCAGCTCAAGGGCAAATTCCTCAGCGTCGTCGACCACATCACTGGCTGGACCACCGGTGGCTCCGGCGTTGGCAAGGATAGTGCACTGCCGGTGGAGTCCGCCAAGCTGTGCACCGTGCAGGTACATTAAGTTTGCGTATATATATATGGCAGTTAGCTCAATAATAATTCACGCACGCGAGTGGATATTCACCGGGATTATTTGTTCTGGTATGCAGCCCATTGAGGTCCGATCGAGAGCGACGAGAGGTGGTGATGAGGAACCCATTCCGGAAAAAGGTGATGAAGCAGGGGCCAATTGATTACCGCCCTTATCTAAGGAATGAAGCTCCTCCGCATGCATGCTTTACGTGCTCTAAACTCCAAGTCTGAATGTTGTAATAATTACATCCTGTGCTTGTGTTCTGTTTTTTTTTTTTTTTTTTTCACGAGACTTCACCCGTTTTTCATTAAGAGGATGTTCTGTTGTTGTAAACAAAAATCTATGTATCGACAATACATGTTTCTTGTAATTTAATTTGTAATGTTGTGCAAGCTATAAACATGGTTTCTAGAGTTGTCTCCTCCACTTTTCAGTCATTTTACAACAGTACATAGTTATTTTTTTCAATTAAGTTCACAATGTAAAGTTAAGAACAATGTGAGCATCTAATAAAAATAGATTGCTGGGACATGGCGAAATTAGTCACAGAGGCTTGAGACTGCCGCCACTTACACTCACTTAATTGTTAAGATGTGCAGCATGAGCGAGAGGGACCTTCGCTCGGTCCAACCCTGAAATGGTAGAGGCCCGAAGACAGAGTCTAGCGAAGGTCAACCTCGGGACAGTAAGGCCTAAAAGAAGAGCGACGAAGGTCCACCCTGAGATGCTTTTGAGTGCAGACGCGGTAAAACCTCCACCTCAAGATTCGATCCACGTGAAGGTCTTGAGTGTCAGGTCCGATATCGGTCAAAGGTCGCGAGGAGACCGGGACCTTCGGCTGGAATCACAGCGGAGCATGATGAGAAAGAAGATGAACATCACTCAGCGGAAAAGCTAGGCAGAGGCCGTAAGTGTGAAAAGAAGGCCATCCCAACTCCCAACATGGGCTCCTGATGGGTTGGGATGGCGCCCGTGAACTAAGGCGGCAACCGATGAAGTAAGACGGAAATGGCCCCTAGGGTTTAGAATAGCCTAAGGAATATCCTAGGAATTTTCGAGGGCCACAACTGTAAATGAACTGAGGTCCGGCCTCACGGCTATAAACTGGGAGTGCCCCCAAGTGTAAGGTTGGTTGGTGAATACATTGATAAAACATTGAGTTTGCTATGTGCACATGTTCTCATACTTAGCCATCCTTGCCTCACTCCACTTTCGGGCATCGACCGAGCGGAGGTTTCGAACCGCAGCTTGCTTTGTTACACTTAGTCACTCATGCTTACTTATGCCCGGATCATTGACCGAGCAGAGTTTGGGGCGGAGGTCTCCTCCCCATTTGTTGAGAACCAAGGTTAACATAGATAAAGAATATATACGTTGAATTTTATTTGGTTTCATAATTGTTACTCTTCCTTACTAAATTAGAATAATATAATTCTCAATTCTTGATAAGTTAAATAATTTTGTCTTCTGACACACGAGATTTGGGACAATGAAAAACACGGCCATGATACACTTAGCCGATATAAACAATCGGTATGTAATGCTATTCCTTGGCCGTCCTATGGACCACGTGAGCGTAGGGACGCCGCGCGTGCTCATAGCCACACGTTAAGCTCCTTTTTCGTTTCGTTATCCCTCGGCGAGCACGCCTCCTAGGCTCCCACTCGTCTTTATCTTGTTGCATCCCCCACCTCACCAGTGCATCCTCTCTCTCCCGCCCCAACTTACCCTCTCACACTCTGTCACCGCTGGATTCGAGCATGGCCCTGGGTTCCTCCACGCCACCGTCGCAGGTCTTAGGCACTCGACGCACCCTCCTCCTCCCCATGCCTCCTCTCGCTCTCTGTGGCTCTGCTCTCCCACCCCATCGCCGTTGGATCTCGAGCACGACCATGGCCGCCTCCACGCCGCCGCCCCGGCGACCACGCACCCCGGTGCACCCTCCACCACCACCACCTAGGCGTATCCTCCCCTTCGGCGGCGATGTCATCCATCCACCCGGGGCGGAGCTCGAGCACGATGTGCCTCCTCCACCCGGCAAGTCCGAGATCCTGTGGTGTGGTGGTCTCCTCCACCCAAAGATGCAACGGCGGCCATGGAGGCGACTCGTCACGCAAATCTCGATGGCGCCCCCCCTACCCATGTGCCACCCCTATTCTCCCTCCCCTCTACGTCTGCGCAGTGGATTTTAAAATGATGGAACAATCGATTATTGAATGTTGCAACAATGAATTTTAAGATGTTTCAACATGTTTTATTCGATGTTGCAACTATCGATTATCTAGATGTCACAACAATCAATTTTGAGTTGTTGCAGTGATTTGAGTTGCTACCCATTGAGTTGTTGCAATAATCAATAATCAATAGTTTTTTTTTTTTTTTTTCTTTGCAACAGATTTTTCTTGATATTGCAGCGCAGCCAACGCTGGCCATAGCCAGCCACGAGCAACAACCAGCTAGCCAACAAAGTCCACAACCGCGATGTAACAAGCATGTTACAATAGTTTTGTTTCGATATTTCAGTAGATTAGTTTTGATGTTGCGTTGGGTTTTTCGATGTTGCAGTACCTATCGTTTTGATGTTGCAGTTGGGGAGTGGATCCGTCGGGGTGGGGGTACGGGTGGGTGGGGGCACAGCGCGGATCGGGGCAGGCCTTGCTTCTGGACGCTACGCAAGCGGTGCAGACGGGGACCGGGTGCAGTGGAGGTACATCTCGTGGACGAGGGCGAGGAGTGCGAAGACGTACAGGGCGAGCCACCGAGCGTTGAGCTGGTGGTGACGATGGGGAAGAACGGAGATGAAGCATTTTTAGAAGAACGGAGCCGTGCGATGGGGATAGAATGTGTGTGGGAAAGGTGGGCTGTCTGCTGTTATTTGAGCCGTCTGTTCGATTTGGGCTGAAGCGGGGTGCATCGGATGGATGCCGATGCCCATAGGATGCCCGAGCGGCAGCGCTACCGATAAACAATGCAATAACTGTTTTCTGCTGGTTATCAACAAAACAATTTGCTGCCCTCAGGCCCCTCACTGACCACGCTCATTGTGATATTATTTCTATTGACTGCCCGAAAAAATATACGTCGACCATATCACAGAGAATATTATGGCACCAGTAGTGGACAATAATTAACTAGTCAGACATAATCCTTTACACGTATAATATATATAAACAACTCTTTAATTGACTGACAAAGAACGTGATCATCGTCAGATCAGGACTCCGATCCGCCAACCGTGTATGACACACATGCAGACTGCAGTGATGCAGGCGGCTGCCCGATCAAGAAATTCTGATTCCCGTCGTCGTGTGGGTCCGAAAAGCACGCAAAACAGCGAGTAGGCGATCGACTCGAATATCCTCACACGCGCACGCGTGGGGCACACGCACAGCCAACACGTTGGGTGAAACATTTTCCTATACTCCCTCCGTTCTTAAAAAAAAAAAAAAAATATCGTCGTGAGATGTGTACCAAAAGTTTGACTCAATTTATTAAAAACACGTGCAACATTTAAATCTTCAAATAAATTTGTTAAAAAATTAGAGTTAAAAATATTTCCGATAATGTTAATTACTTAACATAAATATTTATATATTTTAATATATAATTGTCGGCATTTTTTCTCAGGAAGTATAGTGACAACCTTTAGAGACGGTGGGAGTATCTTGCAGCCTAATAATGTTCCTTTGACTAGACATTGTAATGCACCAGTATGCAAATCACAACCTTTACAAAGTTTATTTGGTTCATACGTGCTTTAACTTTTTACGTGTAATGAATAAATTAATAATACGTAACAGCACTGCACTGTTGAACAGAGGCTCACTCACCAACCGTGCACGAGATGTGCGTTGTAGACCAGGGAGGAATGGATGATATGTGTGATCCCCCACGTGGATCGATCTGAAATGCACAAAAAAAGGGCCTCGGTTTCCAGAAAATGGAAATGGACTGAGTATATCCCTGAACGGCTCGTGGGCCTTGTATGCTAATTAATGTGTTAATGTCGATGCGTCAAACCGAGCCTGTCATTATTTCCGCTAATGATCTAGCCAATTCAACCAAGAAAAATGAAGGTCGCGAATTGGCTTGTAATCCAATGGTAGGGGGCGGTCCCAGGTGAGGCGCTACCCACCGGGGTTCAAATCCCTGCTCGCACCTTTTCTTGGGATTCTTGCCTAGTCCTTCAGAGATGCTCATAGTGGTAGGGTTTGCGTGCGTGTGTTCATATAGGGGTGAGTGTGTTAGCGTGCGTGTGAGTGTCTGGCGTTGTAAAAAAAAAAGAAAAAGGAAAAATGAAGGTCGTTCTAGCCATAACGATAACACCACTCCAGCAGCACACCAATACAACATGGCGACATTCTTCAAAAATACAATATGGCGACCTCGATGATCATGACACGATGCATGGCTATATAATGACGCCAGCCTGGTATAGGCGTTCTGCAATAATCTGCAAGCATGTCATCCATGACGTGTGGAGCAGTCAGCATTTCTGCCCGTCTTTTGGGTCCATACTCCATTCCAAGAGTGTTAGACGACATGTAAGAATATGCATTAGCTATGATTTTATTCGGCTACACTCCAATCCAGCGTAATTCACATAGATGAAAGGAGTTAATTTTTTTAAAAAAAGTTTACTATTTACTTTAATCTAAAAAATGTGGATTAGGGCGTCCTCAGTAAGCAAGACCAAATCGTCGGCTTATTAGAAATTAAAAAAAAGGAAAAAAATCTGCCAGCAACGTGGTAGAGAGGGAGTGGGGTCATGCAGCGCAGGGACGGTACAATCCTGCCTAGTAGTTGGCCCAGTAGTTGGCACCTGGATATATTCCTGCCTGTTTACACCGCGCGGAGAGGGTGGACCACTGATCAGGTATACGATCGAGTAGTAAGTGTATAAGAAAAAAACAACCTGATCGATGCGTATCGTATTTGACAAATAGAGTAGTGCAATTTGCTGATTAGATAATGGATCTCTGAACGTTGCCGAAAGGGGTGCGTATCAGCGAACAACTTAACAAACCCCTCATTCAGCATCAACCTGGAATCCTGCTATGTCTAGCATCGGGGACCATGACCATGCATGCATTATGATAATACGACCATAACGACAACATATACACCAGCACTCCAGCAGGCGAAAACCATGCATTATGATGAACCACGCTCGCTGGCCCAGTAGGCACGTTGCCTGCATGCATGTCACACACTCACATTCATATATATGTAGAAAATAGAATAACGAGCGTTCCTGCCTGTTTCCACCGTGGAGGGTCGATGGAAGACAGGCAGAGGGACAAAAATCACGTGATTTCTCATGTGACCAGAGATTAGCTGTAAGAAAAAAGTGAATACCAACCTGATCACGCGTATCATATTTGAGAAATATACTAGTGCAAGTTGCTGATTAGATGGCTCTCTGTTAATTACCCAAGTATTTACAACATAATAAAGTAGTGTCATTTGCAGGTCCATCGTCGCTGATCGCTGTTCACCCTTTGTGAACCCGTGATCACAGTATATATGTTTTATTTTCCCTACCAACCATCGCACGCATTATGTCAGAAAGCAAGTAGGAGCATGTACTACAGTATTATGCAGCCGTTGATATATGGCCAAACATGCAAATACAGAATCCAAGAATTTAGAATTAGAGAATGTTATCAAGAGCGTGATCGAGCTTCATCCTCGCGTGCGTACGTGGGCCTCCATGCTTGTGTGGCGTCCGGCAAAGCTGACTCGATCGTCCGGTGACCCGGGCACCCGGCCGTCTATAAATTGGGCGCCCGCTGATAGCGAGAGAACTCACCAGTGGCAACTCGCAACCCATCAACACAACAGCAAACAGAGCGATAGCCAGTAGTAGAAGCAGCGGCTCTACTGTGTTGAGTGTTGCACAGATCCTCGGTGTTTAGCCATCAGCTCCGATCTCCCCCATGGCCAGTTTCGCAGCTCAGGTCATGGACATGTTCTTTGTGCTCGTGGAACGCGTCACTGGCTATGGCGGCAGCGCTGAAGATCAGAAAGACGCTTCAGGTAAACATGCAAATATTACCACTCTGAAAAGTGAAAAAGGCCAATTGATGGTATTTTTTTTTTTAATCTGCCAGTTGATAGTACTACTACTATAGTAAAGTACTTTTTTAGTGGTGTTGTAAATAAAGTGATTAAGTGGTTAATTATTGTCTTCCGCCTCTTAATGATAATGTAGGTGCACAAGAGCCTACGAAGTTGACATCTGATGTTTTTGGAACCGAAGAAGAAGGGGAGGTGGTTGCGGTACAGAAGATTCAGATAAGAGCAAGAGGTGGTGAACCCTTTGTGCAAGATGGCTCAATGCCTCAGGTTAATTAGAGATTAATATTAGTTGCAGCCTCAAGTGATGATATTCAGATGATGATGTGTCTGCTATCAGTGTTTTAAACTTTTCATGCGAGGTGTATGTGCCTCGAGCTTTTCGTTCTTGGTTATGATCAAATAGTAGTGTTCGAGTTCTATCTTTATCCTATTTCATCCTTCGTTCTGATCAAACAATAGTGTTCGAGTTCTATCTTTAAATTGTAAAACCAATATCCCATATAATGTGAGCTTTGTTGTCACTTTGTGTCGTGGTCTGACTCATAATTGACCTTGGTAGGTCGGTTGTGTCATGCTCGTCGATCAAATTTGTACGTAGTGTTCGTTCATGAAGTCTATTCTTCAGCTTTTGACTTTCAAGCAGTGTGATTTTTTTTCTCAAAGCTTATGTATTATTGGTGTGTATAAGCGTATTCTTGGTTACACAAACAAAACTGCAGCTACGAACTGAATAAGATTGGAGAACATGGAGACACCCCTCGTACTCCTCGAGAAATAATGACGCGACTTAAAAGTATTATATATATGGGCATAGGTGCAGATGATGTCCATCCTTACAGCCCTACTTCTACCATCGATCCAAAAAAATTATCGATTATAGGTTTGATCTAGGTCAAAGTAATAGATATGCTATATTCAAATATATTCTATAACAAATCTGATAGTTTATAATATGGCACATAATCCTATGAAGCAAATTTTAATGTTTTTTCATCGGCTGTGCTAAAAATGTTACATAACTCAGGAGTTGGAGCTAGCAGAGGCATGCGAGAAACCCACTCATCGCTAATTGCCTATATTATAGCTTATCCATGTCGTCATAAGTTAGGTTACACTATAGCGCCCTAGCTGCTAGTCCTTGTAGCATGATCATATCCAAGGAAATATCTGATACCATGATGCAGAGCAATGTAAGTGTCCTTCGCTGCCTGCCCAGCAGGCCAATATTGGAAGGTATAGTCCTTATGTCGATCCTCTAACCTTCTAAAAGCATCCAATTTTGAAAAAAAAAAGCCGATTGGATGAAGCTGCTCCTGCTAGTTGGAAATCCTATTTATCCAAAATCCCAACAAAAAATTTGTATGAATTCACCAATGGTTCACATGCTAAACGTATTAATGCGCAACAAGCCATGCAGTAATGCACAACAGGGCTTGGAAAAAGTCTAATGACAAGAGAAAACAACAAAATCTGCTAATTTCAGATCTATTTGCCAAGGTTGTGCCCTTAAGGTCTCGACTAAAACTCACTTATTTACTCATAATAATCAAGTTGAGCAACATATAAACGTTCATGCATATATATACTTTTTTTTTTGCTAACTCTCCTTAGAAGAGGCCCAATAAGGACTAGTGTAGTGACTTGTCAATTTCTTCCAACCGAGAGGTCACTTGTAAATTTCCACTTGCCCATATAAATACCAATTGCAAGAGGGCAAGGGGCTTTCTGACTTACTCTTGTTCACAAACTCTAGACCTCTCTTCCCACTTTTCTCTCCTAAACCTGTTCGGTTTCCCAACAATACTCGGATTGAGCAGTGCCACAACAATAAATATATGAAAACAGTACTACCATCGAAACAAATAATATAGAATTTGCAAATATCCATAACATATTTTACCCTAAGTTAGAAGTCGAGGACCCTTAGTTATTCTCTTTATTCCCTCTACTTATCCTGACCTTGTTGCTACTCCTAGTTACCATAAACCCCTTTTAGTTATCTTATACCCTTTTATAGTATGGGACAGATGCACTGAGATATGAGATATTATAATCTCGTTGTCGTATTCAATTCATCAATAGTTTAGTCGGCCCGAAGTTTAACAACATTGTGGTATGAAAACAAAACGAAATCATTGCATCATCCGGGCAAAACAACGAGGAAAGAACAAATTACAAGTTGCTATTACCACTTCATGCTGATTTTCTTCTCTCGGTGATTTCATTTCTTGTACCATGAATCGATCACTCCACAAGCTATAGTGCGTGAGCAAGAGGACTCGATGTAGGATGTCATAGGTAGATCGTTGCATGCAGATCGATAGGTTTTTGCTCTCTATGTTGCCATTTAGCACGTAATGTTCATATAAAGTAACGGTCGTGGTAGCGGTGTTAATGAATACCTCTTGGCCGCTCTACCATGGATCGATCACTCCACAAGGTATGGTGCATGAGCAAGAAGACTCAAGATAGGTCATCATAGGTCGATCATTGTGTGTACAACGACCATTATTTAACCCAACTATATGGGGTGCCATGTCATATAACATGTCGTAATCTATCCTTTATCATTACAAAACCTCCAGATGAATCACCAAAATCATCTCTCTCAAATATCCACCCAGATCAAAAAGTGATCGTGATTCCGTCATTGTCAAAGAAGTGTCTCCCGGCCCCGAACCGATTTGGAAACACCGATAGGAGGCACATCAGATTCGGATGACGAGGAGGTCTTTCATCCTTCTAGTGTTAACTCGAATTATTTATAAGTAGAACATTTTAAAGGTTTGAAGCGAGGTGGCCACAGCCCTCTGCAAATAAATACAATACATAGATACAGAAGGCATAAAAGAAAGAAAGAAAGAAAGAAAACCAGTGTATCACCTCGAAGTACATGTCACCGGTGTCCAACGCCCGCTAATCCAACCCTAGGAGCCCGGGAATGAGCTTGCTCATCTCACTCGGTTCAGGGCGGGGTCCGTAAATACCTGTGTGACATAGAACTGCTACAGTTTGAGATTTTCCTTCACGATGATGCTGCTCACCTTAGATTCACCTTCAGCTGGTGTGAGGAAAAAACAAGTAGGCATGTGATGAGGGAGGATCATGTTGGCTTCTCGAGCGTGAAGGAGATGGAAATTTGGTCGTTGCTGGAGGTGTAGGAGACAACAGACATGGTGTTGTCGCCATCGAAGGAGTGTCACCTGACCGCAAACCGATTTGGAATCACCCAGGATGGATAGGAGGCACTGGTAGATTCGGATGACGACGACCGCTTCAACCACCCTTGGCTGAAAACCTCTATCTCTGTCGACGAGATCCGCATGGCCCGTGTTGCTTCGTGATGCGAGAGGTGTCAGCGGTGTTAGCGTCGGTCCAGGCATCCTTGGACGATGCGGATCGCTTCAACCACCCGTGACTAGGAATTTGTATCTCCGTGGACAAGAGCCGGATGCAAAGCAATGCTTTCATATGTGAGGATTCAGACCTGGCCGGTGAGCGCATGGACCGGGAATCTCCGGATGTGAGGATTTAGACCTAGCCGGTGAGCGCATGGACCGGGAATTGCCGGAAGATCGCCGCTTTGTGCGGCCGGTGGGTCGGGCATCTCTTTTTCGCCCGTGGGGAGATCGGCATGACATCGGCGAGGGTTCGGTAGTTCTTACGGACGAGAGGAAATGGAGGAATGGAAGAGAATATGACTCCACTTGTTTGGGTTCACAAAATTTTCATATTTAACCCTCAATCACATGTCTTTCAATATTTAACCCTTAATTCATAAATCTTTTGAAATTTGATTCTAAAATGTGAATTCTTTTGACTGGATTTGGAATATTTTTTTGCGGATTTTCTCTGCTATTCTATTTCCAATTACCTCTCTTCACTCCTCGGCACGCAAAAGACCGAAACGTCCCGTATCTTATCCTCAAGCCCGCTCGCGTTGGGATTGGGAGCAATTTATCCTCAAACCTGCTCACGCCCATTGGGAGTCTGTTTTCCCATTTTTCTTGGTCAACATCATCGCTACTATGACCGTGGGTACTTTCGACTCCAAGGCCCAACTTCAATTGTCGTTGTAGCCGCCCACCCTAGTCGCCGGTCGTCGGCCGCCGCCGATGGTAGCCGACATGGCTCGTCCTCCACTCGCGCCCCCTTCCTTAGCTCGGCGACCTAGGGTTTGGGCCATCCATGGCCGATCCATAGACAAAGGTCGCCCACCGCCGATGGGCGACCATCCCACGCGAAAAGGACAAATATGACCTCTAGTTATTTGTTCACGGCCCGACCTCGTCTACTAGCATGTAGGTTCGACTTGAACTCTTGATCGATCACCCAATTTATCTCGCTAACTCGTGTCGGTAATGCTTAGATTAGCACGTCCGATCTGACAAAAACATTGGGCGCTCCACCCGCCGGCTCACACCACTCGCCTTTTCTTTTCTCCGCTCTTCCTCCTCTGTCACTTCTTCTTCGTTCGGCCCATGCCGCTCCCATGTTCTTCCTTATCACTTTCCTACACGCTCTCCACGTCGTCACCGGGATGAGGAGCACTATGTCTGCGCGCTTTACGAGCTTGCGGCGTCCCGTGCCGCCCGTGCTCCCTTCCCCCACCTCTTGGACCACCACACCCTCACTCTCCCCCGCAACTCTACCCACCCCCCACCCCACCCCCCACACCACACCCACCAAAGACGAGGGCGGCGACGATGGCGGCTCCAACGAGGTAGGTAACAGGATGGATGCGCGATTCAAGCGTGCTCCTCCTCCCCATATCTAGATAGGAGGCCTCCTCATCATCATCATCCTCCTCTTCCCTATGGATCTAAGGGATGCACCGATGTCGAGGGGTTCCGCCGAGCTCTCGAGAGGATCGGATCTCGTTGTTGCAATGGTTTGTTTTGCATGTTGCAACCGGTGATTTTGGTTGTTGCAATGGTTATCTTTTGGTTCTTGCAACAGGCGTTGTCTTGATGTTGTAATTGGTAGTTCTTGAGATGTTGTAGTAGTTTCAACATCATTTTTTCGTTGTTTGCGATCATATTTTTCGTTTGTTCCATCATATATTCTTTCGATGTTGCAAATAGTTGTTTTTGGTGTTGGCTTTTTTCGATGTTGTAGAAGATTTTTTTTCATGTTGCAATTCATATTTTCGTTTTGTTTCTTTAGGTGTTTTTTATGTTGAAATAGCCTTGTTTCGTTGTTTGTAGGGGCGAGCCGTGGGGGCGCGAAAATGGTTTTGGCGGAGGTGCTAGGCTCCGGCAAGGTTGGGGCGTGGGGGTAGATCCGTGTGTGGTGGGGGGCATATTTCGTGAGCGGGGAGTGGAGGAAGGGCGGGCGGGTTCTCTTTTTTCTTTTTTTAGACGCGGCAGCAAAAAAACCGTGTGTTCTCGTTTTTTTTCCTAGTGTGCGGGAGCGAGGCGTCCGATGGGTGCATCACCCAACCCGTGTCCAATATAGTGCAAGGGCCTAACCACCCGTTTGTCCATTTAGAGCAAGTTTAATGATTTAGCTTGCTGCCGGCGAAATACATCTGCCATGTCACATAAAGTACCCCATACAGCCTGCTCGTACAATAAGCAAGCCTGACACTGGCTTTATCAAATCTAAGAGCAATTAATGTTTTATTGTTTACAGCAGTGCACATGAGAAGTATAGTGACCGCTCCCAGCTGCAAGCAACCTTTTTGTCTCGTAACCTGTGATTTAGCCGGCGAGAAGCAAAACGTCGGCTCGGCAATCTCTCTCCTAAGGTGGCATTTTATCTACTGATGTGAAGTTCATCTCGCCAACTAAAACACCTTGTAATACATGCTCTTATAACCCACGCTAAGGTCAGGTGCGTCGTCTACGCTACCGATGATCTTATGACTATGAACAGAATTTTAAAATTAAACGCCACATTTGGATTCAACAATTTGGATACGATGATCACAGTGATCAAAGATGGATGGAATAGTTCCATATTTTCACTCATAATCCAAACCTGATAAAAACAAATTGGTCGTACGCAAGGCGTAGAAAGGTCTACGGGACCCGAAGAACCGTCGGATGGTGACCGAACGGCACGGAAGGGGTCCATGATCCTTCAGCGCCGATAGCAACGCCTGTGTCCGAGAACCCACCGGCCCCACTCCGGCGTCTGGCCGAAGCAGCGGTGGCGTGGGCTGCTGGAACACACGGGAACGCGACAATCTCCACGGCTGGCGGCTGGCGGCTGACGGATGATGGATCGGGGGTCCTTTCACCACCAGCCAAGCGGCACCCGCGCGACGTGTCGGCCTACAGGCGTCTCGCCGGGAGTCCTCGGCAGCCTCACGACTCACGAGGCGGGCTCGATCGGCTTTACCGGGCGGTGAACGGCGCGCGTCGTTCGCGCCACTCGCTGTCCCTGCCTGACTTTCAAAAGGGTGGCGTGTCACCGCCTGGTCACTCAGTACTTACAGTCGTAGATTCAGGTCGCGGATTCCAAAGAACCCAAGTGAATCGCGGCTCCTCAAGTCCGGCGGGGCCGTGTCCAGACTCAGAGAGCTAGAGCCTAGATCGAGCACATCTTAGCCTCGCCATGGCGGCCGCGGCGCGCGCGATCATCTGCGAACTGGCGCCGCAGAAGGCGTCGTCGACGGCGGCGGCGGCAGCATCGGGGCCCGCGGCGCCGAAGAAGCGCGACGCCGGGACGAAGGTGGTGCTCCAGCCCCGGCTCTGCACGCTGCGGTCGTACGGCTCCAGCCCCGTGGTGGCGCGGAGGATTCTGGCTGGGGAGGAGGACGGGAGCGGGGCCGCCGACTCGGGCGGCTCTGGCTCCGCGGCGTCATCGTTCTTCGCCTCGCTCGCCGACTACATCGAGAGCTCCCGCAAGAGCCAGGACTTCGAGACCATCTCTGGCCGCCTCGCCATGGTGAGTGACTGACTGATGAAGCCCCTCTCGAGTCTGGCCTCTGCTCCTGTACAGTACACGTCGGATCCATGGTTTAATTAAACCTCACGTTGCTGATGCTGCTACGTATGCAGCTGGCGTTCGCGGCGGCGGTGGCCGTGGAGACGACGACGGGGAGCTCGCTGTTCAAGAAGCTGGACACGATGGAAATCGAGGAGGCGGCGGGGGTGTGCGTGGCGGTGGTCGCCTGCGCCGCGGCGTTCGCGTGGGCCTCCAGCGCGCGCAACAGGATCGGCCAGATGTTCACGCTGGGCTGCAACGCCTTCGTCGACTCCCTCATCGACAACATCGTCGAGGCGCTATTCTCCGAGAGCGAGCTGCAGGACTGGTCCGACGACATATGAACACGCATAGAGATTAGCAGATACTGTAATAGACAGTACGTGTATACATATAATCAAGTGTTTATAGTAATTAGGTGAAGCTGTTAAGTGAGATTCACGCATTTCGCAAGCTTCGTCATCGCTGCACAAGGGCAAGGAAGAGTTGTTCTGAATCCTTCACAGATGGATCTTGCTCCTGCAAGGGTGTTCTGTGTCTGGGATCAGAGCTCTGCTGTCTGCGTAGGAACACAGGCAGGGGGTCCTTCATGGTTGTGAAATGTGTAGATCTCCTGGGAGAAATAGTGTCCTGGAGAGGATTGGCCCCTTGAATTAACTGTACCCAATACTAGTACTAGACATATACCGAGTGTAATTAGAGAATGAAGCATGTAATCAAAACCATGTAGTACTATTCATAAAGAGTGTAGTTAGGAGTCAATTAAATCTGGAGTGTTGACTCTTGACATTATGCAACATGGAGTGGAGATGAAACTGAAGGACCGAAATGGTGGCACCGGGGGGTGAATGGGGCCTCGATTTTCCTTTTTTCATTTCGAGTCATCGGCTCAACCCCCAACCTCAAATCAAACTCAAGCGGAGATGAGTAACACACGCGCTAACCCAGAAGAAAAGTTGTCACGAGCAAATGGGCAATCGAGATGTCCACGACCCAAATGATTGGGTGGATGTTCCCTAGGAACACGGCGGGACACCTCAAACTAAAGCACACGGCCGACAAGAGCAAAAGATCAAACCGGAGGGCTAAAAGAAATCACTCAACTTCTATAGAGAAGAAGTGAGTTCCCGAAAACTAAAAATACCAACGTCAACTCGTGACGAGGAGTACCTAGGAAAAGTCCTCGAATCAATCGAAATTCATCGCAAAAATCGGTTCGCTAATCGGAGCTCAAACGACAAAATAGTAGGACTGAATAAATGGACGAGCATTCAAAAAATTCAGTCACGAGCACACATGAGCAATACTATCGGGGAGCACAAAAAAACAATTACCTGCACATTAGTGAAATTCAATGAGCAAGCAATAATTACTTCCTGTAGCTTGAAGGAGAAAACACAAGATTTAAGAAATCAAAGCACCAACAGATTGTGCACTCGTTGCTTGCTCACGGTCAAAAGCTTCAACCTGCACTCTTGACGCAAATTGATCAGAGCAAGGAATCAAGGAGCTCTACCGAGCGCGTGATGCCTGAGCATCAGCGTTGATGTTGGTGGCCGACCGGCTCCTTGCCTTGATCTAGAACTGAAGAACAGAAGGAACGCTGGCAAGAAAATCAGGCTGGACTCGACGCCGAGAAGAAATAAACACAGCTCAAGATTGCTGGAAGAGTACTGGACGTCCTCACCCTATGAATCTGTACCCCCACACACGGTTTTCCCCCTTGCCAAAATCGAAGGTGAACTGTCGGACACGAACTGATTCAGACAATCCGAGCACGCACGGACTGCAGCTGCAAGCAGGACCTGACGAAGGGCAAGCACCTGAAGGTGCTGGGCTCTCGACGTCCGTCCCTAGGACATCGCCCGCAGCAACCTCAAAAAATCGTACAAGCAAGAACAAGAACCAGAGCGCCCTGAGAGCCAAGAACAGGACACGAACGAAAACCAAGAACCTGCACAGCCTGGGCACGGTCGAGCGTCCAATCGACGCTGGGAGCACGCGGCTCCTGATGCGCTCGGCCAAAAACGCAGCTTGGGCGAGCTGCTTACTGCCACAGACAAAATCGCACCGCAACGAACAGAAAAGAGCGAGCGGGAGGACAACAAAATCCGTCCCAAAACTCCATGAATCGAGCTGAAAATTTGGTCAGATGAAATTGACCTATCCACGAACTAATTCCCAAAAGATCATCGCCAAGAACGCATCCAAACGCCGGCAAAGTCAGATCGTGGCTATGAACAAGAACTTGGATGAAAAAAAGCAAGAACGGGGGAAATAAAATCACAGCTCCATATGAAAAATCCGAGAGGCGCGAGTGAAATTTGGGGGCCACTCTTCCTACGAACAAAAATCACAAAGATAAAATCCACCCGTTTGATGTTCTTTGGGCCTGCAGGCAGACCCAAAAAATGGGAAAAATAAAAACAAAAATAAGAGAGGAAAGAAAGGGGAGGAGGCCGGGCGTCATCCCTCCACATATACCAAATCCTTCCCAAACTACCCCTGGGATACATATGAGCGAGCCGCTAACCCTAAGGCTAATTTAGTCCGACTTCGGGATAATTTTATCCGACGACCACCGCGCCTCCTCATCTGGGCTTGCTCCACGCAATCTCGGATCTTGCCACGTGCCGTCCTTTCCGCTTCTCTAAGCGCCGGGTTTGAGGCCCAAACCGTGAAACCAGCCAATGGTTTTGAGGCTCAAACCACCAAACCCGCACCGCGGGTTTTGAGGCCCAAACCACGAAACCCGCGCCGATGGTTTTGAGGACAAACCACCAAACCTCCCCGACACGTGTCATCGCCGTCTTGACCGCCTCGAAATCGCCAAGTCATCCGAGCTCTCCGCTCTGCGCTGCCGCCGCCGTCTTGACCCGATCGACACGCGGTCCCGCCACGTCCTCTTGCATTCGTCGATGTCCCAGATGTCGACCACCATGGCTAGCCACCCGGCGATCCGGTCCCCTGGTCCAAGCCCCACGTCCGTCCTTCACCTCGTCCGGTCCGGGTTCCGTGACGCCCTCCTTGGCCCCCCTTCACCTCGCCGTCGACTACCATCTCCGAGCTCCACACCTGTACAACACGAACCAAGAGATACGTCTTCGACACACACTCCACGTGTCTGCCGTGAACATAAGCCAAGATAAAGAATAAAAAAAAAAATAGAATTAAAATGTTGACCGTTGACAATCACTCAATCACAAAACTAAACACATGTGACCCTAAATCAACCATGTGTTCGCGAGAAACCCTATACACCTTGCTTCTTTTTGTGTCCCTTGCTCCATTCCTGTATGTCTGACAGTACTCATGTGTCTGAATAAATACTTTATGACATCAAAAATTCTAGAGAAATTTGCAGTACACATAACACATGCATAGTAACACTTTGTAAATATGAAGTCTAGCATCTTTCAGTGTGCACTTGCAACTTTGTGTGATTTGAACCTGCGGACTATATATGAAAACAAAGACAAACAAAAGTAAACCCATCATTCAGTATTCATCAGTTACAACTTGAAGCGAGGTGGCTGGTCTGGTCCTCATCAATTACAACTAGGACTTCTCGCGGACCTCAAAGATGACTAAAATTTCTCCTTCCTACGCCTTGATCCTCTCCTCCACCTCATTCCTCAACTAATCAACAGCAGTAGCAGTCGGAAGTGGTGAAACAACACAAATTCAGTGAATCAGTGATGCTAGTACACTCAGGTTACATTGTGATTAGGAGACATTCTCTATAGCTTCGATGCACCCCAACACGCTTGCCTTTTGGGACATCGCTGACATAAGCGCTTCATGGGCCGCTTTATTGTTCTTCAGAAGTGATGCAGCAAATAGGACCTGAAATTCCAAAAGAAGGGGACCAATCGACAATTAGGTTATGATGACATGGTTCTGCTTGTGATAGGTTAAGAGAGATGAAAAAACAACTCACTGCCCATCTGGTAAGGTTTTGTTGTTGATCTTTGCTTAGTTGCGGTTTAGTTCTGTTTATGAACCTCTATAAGCAAACAGACATGAAATTATTCAGATGCAATTTTCTTCAGATATAGTGATAATGTGACAATACAGAATTGTTGAGGATATGATAAACTCTTGAAGCACCTGAAGGCTGAAAAGGTCTGCTGATTGACCTACAACTTTGTCATATTCTAGACCTTCAGCAGCCAGTCCTGCCATTGAAACTACAGCTAACCTGAGAAAAAAAAAATTGTAGGTGTCAGTAGCATGTGTATTTGTCTGATCCTGATGACATTTTTGCAGGTGTGCAGTGCAACGTTCAACTTTACACAATGAACATCAACCTGTCCTCTGTATATTTTTACAGGTATGGAC
Source organism: Hyparrhenia diplandra (assembly GCA_015847255.1). Taxonomy (NCBI): domain Eukaryota; kingdom Viridiplantae; phylum Streptophyta; class Magnoliopsida; order Poales; family Poaceae; genus Hyparrhenia; species Hyparrhenia diplandra. Next base: position 195,387 of record JADLZK010010641.1, on the reverse strand, counting down.
AGGTTAAAAAGAGGGTTACCTGTCTAGTTCCTTTCCATCAAGCTGCCCACTGTATATTAGCTTTTGTAACTGCTCATCTATCAAATTAGCATGCTCCTTTCCAATGTCCAAAGAATATCCAAGGATAGGAAGGCCAATCAAATAGGCGACTGGATATTATTCAAGAAAACTTCCATTCAGTAAATTCCTACTGCAGATATAATTTTGCTAGGAAAAGAGAATCACATACCTAGGAAGTGAGCAGCTTCATGCCTAGCAATTCTCTCCTGGTAGTCAGGAAAGACGGTAGAAAACGCTCCAATTGCTGCTTGCAGAAGACTACAATGATGATATGCATAATTAACATGGGTTCCTAATTAATCTGCAACATATTTACATGGAGCACAGAAGTTACTCTGTCCCAAGAAGAATGATCACTATTTTTACATTGAGATACAATTTATCATGTTAGTAGTAAAATAATGCATAGAATTGAATGAGCAGTCTTCATGCTTCATTTTTTTTTCTTAAGGCAGTCCAAGTTATATGAGGGCACTAGTCTTTGCGGTATTCATGTCTAAGCAAACTTTGAAGGTCACAGAAAAGATTATGCAATTGAATCACCCTTCCAAACTTGCACAGGTGAAGAAACACGTACCCTGGAGCAACGCTTCCGACAGCCAATACGATCAATGAAATGCTTCCAATCAAGTAGGGAACAAAGAAGCCCCAATCCTGCCAGAGATAATTGTAGAAGATTCATTAAACCTTGAATCCCTTTTCATTTAGATATCAAGATCACAATCAACTTTGCAGGTATCCCATGATTCAAGAAGTCCTCTGTGTTCATCTTAGCTGAAAGTACACAGAGCATGTATCATGGAAAGGGTAATACCCCCAGGGCTGGCCGGCAATGACGGCTAAGAATCAGTGGTACCCACAACTGTAAACAAAAATGCCGCCTGCACTAAAAAGAAAACGCAGGATTACACTCTAAAAAGCACGGGATAATTAGCTCTGAACAATGCTGAGAATTTGTGCATATGAAAGACTGGAACTATGGAACAAGTTACAACACTCACATCATTTCTAACACTTGGAATTGCCAAATTCTCAGCATTCTTGATTCCAAGGGTAGTGAGCTCCCGCAGAGATGTCTGTTCCAGTTCAGAATGCAGGCTCATCAGTTATAATCAATCCGAGCCAGACCAGCAGACCCATGTAGATACAAGGATCAAAGATTCAAAGGCCACATGATGGTTTGCATTATTAAAATTGCACGAGCAAATGCACGACAGGATTATGCATCATCCTGCAATCACGAAAATCTTGATGCCTGAGAAGACACAGCACTGACCGTGCGACGCGACACATAGGGCTGCGAACTCCACCGCTTGGCCCATCCGAGCTCTCTCAGCTGGTCCAGCGCCTCCTTAACATCACCGCTGCTTTTCTGCAGCACCACCCAACTCAAATGCATCACATCGCCAGATTGCTTTGCCAGCCACAGCCCACAGTCAGAAAGCAGGTGTTGCTACTGTCGTTCGCTCACCTTGTCGATGGCGGCCTGCAGCGCTTTGAGGTCCACCCCGGCCGCCGCCGAAGACGAGGCTGCCGCGGCGCGCCACCGGCGACGCGGCCCGACGGAGCTCGCAGTGGGCGCGACGAGCACGGCCACGATCGCCATTGGTTCCCCTGCGCCGCGCGCGTGGTTCGGCCTCTGCGGCCCACCGCCAACGGTAGAGGATAACACAGTTCAGAGTTCAGAGCCTTTCGTCGTGATCTTCTGAGGCGTAGATTTCGTGCGTCGCTGAATGTGCCGTCGTGTCGCCTCCTGCGCCCTCGGCGATTTTCCGCTTTCATGGCGACACGTGCTCCAGAAAATGCTGAGCCACAAAAATCATGCCGTTACAAACACTACTACTCCATTTGGCGCCTATCCCATCCGTTTCTCCAGCTTCGTCTTCCACGCTCGCCCCAACTTCCTCCCAAAAAATCTCCGTTCCCAATTCGAATCCCCGCAGATCCTCCGCATCGCCAGAAGTCCTGATGCTTCTCCTGCAGCCCCGCGCAGTCCCTGCGCCTGCTCTGCGGGGAGGCCTCCTCGGTCACGGCGGCGGCTGGTGCCGCCTCCTCGCCTCCGCGCCCGGTTCCATCGTCGTCAGCTCCGACGAGGACGCCTTCACCAGGTGCTCCGGGTACCTGTTCGAGGAGGGCGCGGCCACCGAGTCGGAGCTCCCCACCGCGTATGACCTCCCCGGCATCGCGGCCGTGTACCGCCGCCGCCCTCTCCTCGTGCTCCGCCGCTCGCTGCAGATCGGCACCTCCTTCGGCCGGTGGTTCGCGCTGCGGTACCTCGACCGCGTCAACGAGCGCGCCGACGACATGTTCGAGGTCCGCACAGCGCGTTCACGCTAGTTTGCTTGTGATCGGTCCTGCGCACGCTTTCTGTTTGATCAAATTCCTTGGCGTGTTGTTCACCTTCGGTCCTTGACCCGAAGAGTTGGTGCTATCTTTGCAGCTTCGTGCGGCTCAGCTCAGGAGGATACTGTTGGAGCTTGGCCCGGTATGTCTCATTTCCCATTGCCTGCCTGTTCATGTGTGCGTCCCTTGTCTGATGATGATTAACGTCTATTGATGTTGCTCCTTTAATCACAGGCATTTGTGAAGATCGCACAAGCAGTTTCGTCACGGCCGGTGAGGTTCACTAGTCGTTACATTTTCATTTCACCTATTCCTCTTGGGATTGCAAGCTTGGAGTGCCTTGACTTTAGATATTTGACACTTGTCGCCTTCTTTGTTTCATTTGCTGCAGGATGTTGTTCCACCTGCATACCTTGATGAGCTCTCACTACTTCAGGACCGCATAGCACCATTTTCAAACGATGTTGCTTTTAACATTATAGAGAAAGAGCTTGGCCTGCCACTGGATATGATTTTCTCTGAGATAACACCAGAGCCTGTTGCTGCTGCATCTCTTGGGCAGGTCCGATTGCTTTTATCATTTTTAATGTATTCATTCATTTCATTAATCGATTAACCACTCTTAGCAGCATTTTGTATTTCTAAATACGGAAGCAGAACACAGTAGCATGTAGTCACGTGCATTTCGATAGTTAAACTATTAGTTATCTGACTGCAATATTGCATCCTCTCTTTCATTGTTGTAACTTTGAACACCAGAACTGATATGCAACTGAACTTCATCTTTGCACGTTACTATTTGTTTGGATGTTGCCCTACTTTAAATTTAAGGGCAACTAAAAGTAATGTATAATGGAAATCTGAACCTGTATGAAGTTTCAACACCTTATCACATGTTTCTTTAAAGGAACAACAAATGAGTAACTTCCCAGAGTTGAAATTTGAGACAACTAAAGGCACAATAGGATGGAACCCTGAACTTCCATGATAAATAAATTCTAATATTACTCAATTCACGCTTCTTAGCGTGGATAACCATGGAATATCGTCTCCAGTGATACAATGTTCCATTTTTTCTTACTTTTGTAGGTTTACCAGGCTAGGCTCCGCTCCAGTAGGAAGGTTGTTGCTGTCAAAGTACAAAGACCTGGTGTTCAAGCAGCAATTTCACTAGACATATATATCTTGAGGTTCCTAGCTAGTCTTGCAAGGAAGGCTGCCAGGTTGAACACAGACCTTCCAGTAAGTCTGACTGCTGCTAGTACCATGTAATCAACCGAAGAATCTGGTTTTTCTATAAAGAGGTCAAAAACAGAAAAATAACCCAACATTAAGGGAAATTCTTTTAAAAGAACAACTATATTATTATGTATCAATTATGTTTGTGCCTCTTATATTTTACTTGTTTTCTGATCACATGTATTTGCTTCTTGTATGTGCAGGCTGTGCTTGATGAATGGGCATCAAGCCTATTTCAGTAACTCTTCTCCATATATCTATAGTGAATATATATACACACATCAACTTTGTTCATTTACTTCAGTTCACTTCAAACACATTTCAATTTGGTTATAGCATCTGTACTCTGTAGGCATTGGCATGAGATAATATTGGATTTTATGTATGAAAAGTAACATTAACTTGAGGCTCATGCCTTAACCCTTAGCATGATTTCATTGCTATGTGGATAATAACATTTTCCTACAAAAACAATCTAGGAAAAATTATGGGAGGTTAACATCCGAAATGTGGTATTGGTTACAGGTTCCAAATGAACATTTAAAATTTGTTAATCGTTTTTTGTGCTATGATTCTATTCATAGTTCACTATGCTCAAGTAATTTCACGGTTGCAAGTTATGGACACACGTTGTCATACATCCAAGGAGGAACATAAAGATCAATATTTTCAATGTGAGAGTCCATAGCTTTTATGATAAGCTTCTTTTCGAAAAGCCTGACAAAGAAAAGTTGATACTATTCTGGCAAGACTGTGCCAGCAGTATTCTAGGGAATGTCAGACGTCTGATTAAAATATTAGCTGTATATTCACATTGAATACAGGTAATCACATTTGATGCAGGAGATGGATTATAGAGAAGAAGCAAGAAATGGACTTAAGTTCAGGTTGAATTCTTCGTCCATTAGACAAGGTCCAGTTCAACACATTATCTATGATGGATACACTCCTTCATTGAGAAATATATGCTGTTTTAGAGCCTGAATGGTCAAACATCCTTCACTCTCACGACAAATATAGGCAAAATTATTTAGCTTGGAACCATCAGATTTATTTGAGAATGACTTTCCTAATATAAAATATTTGTCCTTTTTCAGTAAAGTATCTGTTATTTATTACATATTAATACAGAAATTGATGTCCAAGGTTCTTGTTTGAGACTATATCATCATATGGGTTCCTCAGACATCTTTTGATTCTGTGACAGAGAATTGTTTGGGAAATTTAGAGATGTCTCGGTTCCTGAAATGTATCTTGATCAGACTAGAAGGCGAGTCCTTATCATGGAATGGATCGAGGTGCACAGTCTGTGATCTTATATTCAACTGTTAACAAATGAACATGCATCCAAAAATTGCAGTTTGTAATTCTACTTGTGCTTTGTGATCTTGTAGGGAGAAAAGTTGTCAGAAGTCAGAGATCAGTATTTGGTTGAGGTAATGGACTGTCAAAGCTCAAATAATGACGTAAAATTGGGTTTTGTAAGCAGATTGATTATGCTGGCATATTTTACATTACAGGTTGGAGTATATTGTTCGCTTTTCCCAGCTATTAGAATATGGATTTTATCATGCAGATCCGCACCCGAAAATTTTTACGTACAGTTGATGGGAAATTAGCCTACTTAGGTAATGGTTATATTTTCTATATCTTCACTAAAGAATGCATGTTTATTGACTTTTGGGCTCCCAGTTTACTCTCTTGATCATCTTGAGTGCTGCCCTTTGTGTGACCAAGAGGATGAAAATATTCAGCACTTGCTCACATCTTTTGTATTCACAAGTGTATGGTTTTTTCGGTCTTATCTCTAGTGTTTTTTTTTTTTTTTTTTTTTTTTGAAGGTCACCGGGGGAGGCGTTCCCCACCTGAATTATATTAAGGTTGGCCCTGAATCGGCCCGTCAGATAGAGTACATTTGCACTTTACAAGTTAGAAAAATACAGCATCACGAGGAGGTGATGGTAAAAGGAAAACAAAAACTTTGTACAATTAGTTTCGCTGATTGAAACAAATGGCACCAAACGTCGGCAATGTGCTTCTTCTTCTTCTTAAGTCTTGAGCGCCAGAGCTCAGCCGTGTCCTTGCAAGCCTTGAGCAGGTGATCAATGTTGTGCCTCTCGTTTCTAAAAATTCTGGTGTTTCTGGCCGTCCAGAGCTGCCAGCAGCACAGGGCGATAAACATGGAGAACTCATCGCTAGGGACTCCTTGTGGTATTGCAGTGTGCAAGGTGGTCACGTCCAGCCCAAGCATGGACGGCATGTGTAGCTTTTCCCAGAATAGCTTCCCAAGATGACAACCTCTGATAATGCGTTCAGGAGTTTCATCCTCCCGAGACAGATCTCGCAGATCGCAAGCTGTAGGACATGTTTCTTGAGCTCTTATCTCTAGTTAGGCTGCAACATGTATCCCCAGGAACAAAAGAATGCACTTTAATGGATTGGTGGCGCCTAGCTTTGCAGCATGATCGAAAACATCATCGCAACAATTTATTGGTCGTCCTGGTGGCATGGTGGATTTGGAAGCATAGAATTGCATTTTTTAGGGATCTCAGCCCTGTTTTAATCCTATCATAAAGGATATAGATGAGGCCAAGTTGTGGTGTGTGACGGCAGCCAAGGGGCTCCGTAGCTTATGGCCATGGCTGCTTTGTTGGTCTTTGGTTATTAGTTAATTTGTTTTCGGTGTTTTCTGCTATCATGGTCATGCCCTTCTAAGGGGTTGTTTGAGTCACTTAGACTCCTTATTTTCTTCTTAATATAAATGATACGCAGTTCTCCTGTGTGTTCGAGTGAAAAAAAACTTTACAACCAATTGAATGAAGCTCACACTATTTCAACTAAATGTGACACACTATTTGTCAATAGATTTTGGGATGATGGGAGAATTCCGACAAGACCTTCGTGATGGATTTATCGAAGCTTGTCTTCATCTTGTTAACCGTGATTTTGATGCTTTAGCAAAAGATTTTGTAACCCTTGGGTAAGAAAATTACTCTGAACTAATATAAATCAATTTTCACACATCAGGTTGGTTGTCATTATCGGTATCATTATGTGATAAGTTAGGTTACTGAAGTGGAATACGTTTATACTAATGATCCAGTTAATGCAACTTATCTTTACAAATCTTGCAGTTTACTTCCTCCAACTGCCCAGAAGGGTGAAGTCACAAAGGCATTGACAGGTATTCCAGTTCTGGATGAATACTGGATATGTTTAAAACTAACTTAGAATTTAGTTGATCTAGATACTGTTGCACTTGGTAGGACGCCGGGTCTTGCTACGAAGGAAGTACGGGGGTGAGAAGGGGACGTGAGGTCGGAGAGGTTTACGGCGTCGGAGAGGCGCCGTGGTGTTGAGCGACAACGAGATTACTATGAATAGTAAATAGACGCCAGGCGCCCTTAGGGAGATTATATCTCAATCCTGGGCTAACTTTCCATTAATGATAGATAGAGACTCTTATAGTCCAGCTTACAACCGACTCAACTAGATTCTAGCTAGATACTTTAACAAACCAATCCTGACTTAGCCAAACCAAATCCTAACAAACTCCTACTAATCTGTAATCCAAGTCTAAGACTAAGCCTGATCCGGCGTTGCTAAATCCGCGGACGTCCGCGAAGTTATGTTAACTTCGCGGACGATCCGACGTCACCAAACTTTCCTATCTAGGAAAGTATGTATTCTCGCTTTTGTCCTTTTTGAAAAGCTGAGAGGCCCATCCGACATTGCGTAGCAGTTTTTTTTTTTTTCCTTTTGCATGCTTGTGACGTCGGCTTAAAAAAAGCAAAACATTTTTTTTAAAACTACTATAACTCTTGAATGGTGTATCCGTTTTTAATTCCGTGCACACCCGGGTGTGTTCTCTGCGATGAAACGAACAAAACTAGATCCCACTTGACTATCTTTTGAAGATTTTTTTTTTTTTTCTAATATCAATTGTTATGTTTTTATAAGTTATATACTATAAGTTATAAGTATATGTTAGACAATACATCTTGTAGTTTGGTTTTTTACGTTATGTTCTATAAGTCATACAATATAATTTATACGTATATGTTAGACAATACATCTTCTAGTTTGGTCTTATTGTTATGTTCTATAAGTTATACACTATAAGTTAGGCGGTGCATCTTCTAGTTTGGTCTTATTGTTATGTTGTATAAGTTATACGTATAAGTTAGACAATACATATTATAGTTTGGTCTTATTGTTATGTTCCATAAGTTATACACTATAAGTTATACATATATGTTAGACAATATACATCTTGTAGTTTGGTCTTTACATTTATGTTCTATAAGTTATACGGTATAAGTTAAATAGTACATCTTCTAGTTTGGTCTTATTGTTATGTTCTATAAGTTATACATTATAAGTTAGATAGTACATATTAGTAGTTTGGTCTTATTGTTATGTTTTATAATATACATTATAAATTATACGTATATGTTAGACAATACATCTTGTAGTTTGATCTTTTACATTTATGTTCTATAAGTTATACATATATGTTAGAAAGTACATCTAGTTTGGTCTTATTGTTATGTTCTATAAGTTATACAATATAAGTTATACATATATGTTAGACACTACATCACCTAGTTTTATCTTGTTGTTATGTTCCATTAACTTATAACTTATAACTTTATATGTAGCACATAACTTATCTTTGTTACAAAAGTTACGTCTAACTTATAACTTTTACATGTAGCACCTAACTTATATTTGGTTACAAAAGTTACATATAACTTATAATTTATAAATTTTACATGTAGCACCTAACTTATATTTGGTTACAAAAGTTACTTATAACTTATAACTTATAACTTTTACATGGCTATTAGAATCGTAGTTAGGTCTTATTGTTGTTTTATAAGTTATACGATATAGGTTATATGTATATGTTATACGTATATGACTAATATTATAAAAGTTGCTTTTATTTGCTCTCCCCACCCATTACTATCCCTATACCACTTGTCCACTGAATGATTTATGTCTCGAAAAAGGGGAAAAAATCGTGAAAAAATACCATAACTTAAAGGCGGAGAAAGAGAATGAAAAGAAAAGTTATATTTTATAAGTTGTAAGTTAAAAGTTATATTTCATAAGTTAATATACATAATTTGCTAGTAGAAAAAAAAATAAAAAAATAAAATCTTGAAACATATTCGAGTGGGATCTAGTTTTATTAGTTTCGTCATGTAGAACACAATGGTGCAGACGAAATTAAAAACGGATACACCATTGAAGAGTTATAGTAGTTTTTAAAAACGTTTAAACTTTTTTAAGCTTATGTCAACGCCGACATGAGCACATGCAGAAAAAAAAAAAAATGAAAAAAGAGCAATGGAATGAGAGCGCGGGAGGGAGAAGAAAGAGAATAAAAAAAAGACAAGCTGGCGGTCGTATCGTCCGCGAGTTAGAGTAACTTCGCGGACGATCGCGAAAATAACTTTTCGAGCACCCAACCAACTATTCCTGGACCCGTGCCTTAGCCACTTGTATAATCAGGGCGCTTCTTCCTTCTATAGACGTTGCCCACCATAACAGCACTATTCTCAAATTTGTAGATAAGTCTTGCCATAATACTTGTCCAGTTGGCATATCACTCAGTATCCAACTTTCTTATTTTTGTCTCAGGTGTATTTGAGAATGCTGTTAACAGAGGAGTTGAGAATATAAGCTTTGGAGATCTGTCAGGAAATCTTGGACGAACAATGTACTATTCTAGTTTACAGATAACCATTTCTTCAATAGATACACTGTAAGTTTGTCCTACTGACTAGAATTAACGTTGTTTCAGGTATAAATTCAAGTTCCAGATACCTTCTTACTTTTCCCTTGTAATTCGAAGGTAACGAGTTTGTCTGCAAAATTTGAGCAAAGTGCTTCACTAATAGAGCTTGCAAACAGGCAGATTCATTAGAATATGTCTGATATGTATGCTCTTTTGGTTCGTCGAATAAGAGGCTTACCATGTGATTTTTCAGCCTTGCTGTTTTAGAAGGTATCGCAATCAGCTTCAATCCAAACTATAAAGTTCTGGGCAGTTCATATCCATGGATTGCCAGAAAAGTTCTAACTGACAGTTCACCAAAGCTTCGATCAACTTTGCAGACTCTTCTTTATAAGGTTGATATTTTTCAGCATTTGTATTCTTTGACGATTTTAAATCATACTAACTGGCTAACTGCTAAGGTGTCAATCACGTTAACAAGTTCACAAGATCAATAATGATAACTAGTGATTGTTTACTTTGAAATATTTTTCAAGTTTCCTGCCTATATTATGCCCAAGCTGTTCTACTGCAAATTCTGTTTTGACTATCATCTTTTTTTTTTTTCTTCAACTATTATATTACAGGATGGCACTTTCCAAATTGATCGCCTGGAATCCTTGTTAACTGAGGTTGGATTCTTTCATCCAATATAGTTATTTTGAGTTATGTCATATATGATATATTTGACATAAATAAAGATTTAATGTTTGAAACTTGTCGTAAATTTTCCTTCTTAACATGAGGAAGAGGGTGGCCTATTCCAGCCAATCTGTAATGATGATTCACATATTCATTTGGGTTTTGTACTTTTGTCATTACACAAAATTGGCTAAAGCGGCAGCTTTAATCTATGATGATTTACATGTTTACTATGTATGTATCTTCACTTGGTAGCCTCATGTGCTGTGTATTCTGAGCACATTCCTATTGCATGGTTCCTTCTACAGTCACTTCGTGCCAGAACAGAGCAATCATTGGTCAGAAATCAACAAGAAGATGTCAACAGTACAAGATATGCATTTAAGCAAGTCTTGTCATTCACACTCACTGACCAGGTTGGACCAAACCGGGCAAATAATTCTTCAATACTGAACTCTCACCTTAACCAAACAAGATAGAACTTAGCAGAGAAATATTTGAAGCACTGCTCTCTTGCAGGGTGCCTTTGTGAAGGATTTACTTCTTCAGGAGATTGCTAAGGTACTAGCCTGTTAATGACACAATTGCATACTGAGTTAGTTTGATCATCATAACATTTGGAAAATCCTGAGCATATTAAGACTATATATTCTAACTACTAAAACCTACCAAAAGCATTTCAGGCGAACTAGTTGCAAAATGTTAATTCATTTGTGAGTTTCTGTTTCACATTTATCGCAAAAAGCAATAGGTCATTTTAACAGCTTAGGTTCCAGTCTTTGTCATGAATGCCAACAAGGGAGTTTTCAAATAATATACAGATTATTTTTAAACCAGTAACTTCATTCATGGGAATGCCTTAAAAATCCGTAACAAAAATTCCTTCTACTTCATCTTCCTTTGGTTTTCAATCAACTTTTTTTTTTTTTTTTTTGAGAAGATGGTTTTCAATAAACTTTGATTCACCTTTAGAAGATCTGGAATCTTCTTCTTCCATTCATGTTTGATTAAAATGAATCTGCATACCTGTTTTGATTATATAATATTTTCTGCTATGCATTCTCAAGAACTTAGTTTTTGCAGGGAATAGATGCACTTGGTGTAGCCACATTAAACTCTGCAACGTCTGCAGCAGCCTCCAGATTGCCATTCGCTGGTGGTCCATCCCCATTGACCTCACTAGACGACGAGGATGCCACCAACTTAAGAAATCTGTATCGTCTGCTCCTACTTTTATCTAAGGTTTCGCAGAAGGAAAAACCATCTCCGGTAAGTACAATTTGCCATGTATCTCAGATTTCAGTTTGGTTTTGTTCATTTGTGTGGAAGGGAAAAGAAAACGTAGGTTAGAAAAATACTTGTCTCCTCTGATATTAGTTAAATGATTTGAGGTTTGTTCATTTGTGTGGAAGGGAAAAGAAAACTTAGGTTAGAAAAATACTCGTCTCTGATATTAATTAAATGATTTAAAAAGATATATTGCAAGATTTACAACCCTTTGTTCCTTTTGTTCATTTGGTATTATTTTTTTGCAGAGTCCTGGATATAACAGTGCCATAGAGAAGGAAGGTGGTAGCACGGATGAACTTTCTCTTTCCCTGTATGAAATAACCTCTCTGCCAGAATTTCTTCCAGTTCTTTCTGTCATTCCTGAGGTAAGTTAGACATAAATTAAGTGAGACTATATGTCAAAACTCACATGACACATGGCTCATTTGTGTTACCCCTTCTCTATCGAAGCTTCCACCCGAGTCCCAACAGCAGTTGCTTCTTCTGCCAGCGGATTTAACCAATCGTATCTTATCTCGGGCTGTCGCGAGAACCATTAGAAGACTGTTCATGTAAAGCCAAAAGGTACAGAAATTTTCCGTCGCTGCTTCCTAATTTTTATTTAACTATTTTTTTTTCTTCACTTCTAGAAGATAAGGAGGATTTTTTTTCTCTCTCCACTCCATATGGTAGCATTTATTCTAGAACTAAGATCAATCTTTTTTTTTTTGGTTCTTTACGGAAAGCTTTTGAAACACTGCTATTGTATACATATTTTTCAAACAAAAACAAGTATTGTAAATTACACATGTTGTTATGCACATATTGTGTAACTGAAAAACTTAAATATATGTGAACATAAAAATAATGTTGTAATGCATATTGCCTCGAAAAAGCATGGAATCATGTCATTTGCTTGTTTCACAATCTGGCAGTGAAAATTGAAATGATACCATGTTATGCCCTAATGTCCCCACCAACCATGCACTGAGATAAATAACAAATTATCATTGTCTGAAAGCTATTTATTTACTTATTCATTTCCACAATCACAAACTCAAACGGTCCTCTTTCATGCTGCATGAACAATGAGCCAACAACACTGTAGAAAGAGTTTATGCAAAGGTATATGTACAATTAAATAAACAAGGGCCATATGTTATCAGCGTCCTTTCCCTCACATACAAGGGATCAGTTTCTGACCATGGTCTTCTCGGTAAGAAAACTTTCCATCTTTAGCAATGCCTGAAAGGGTTGAGGTGAATTTTTTTCAGTTAGATAGATATAGTTGTGAAGATGAATTCTGCTAAAAGACAGAACAGGAAGAAAATAGAATTTCAGGATACCTCAATGGCGATGGTACTAGGTGTAAGTATAGTGACATCATTATGGCCTTGTTTTAATGCAATATCTACATAATAAAGAATTTGGTTAATCAATTGAATTTGCAGCATTGTGCTTACAAAGGTTGTTTGTAGCATACAGCATTACAAGGGGGGGTGTGAAACGGGTATAGATAGCAGATATTACTAAAAATCATTGGAAACCTACGTTCAAGTGAAACTCTGGCATCAGCATTAGCATACGAGTCCATTCTTTTGCTCAAAAAGTGATGTAAGTTTTGCATAAGCCTGCATTAGAAAATAAGAGGCCATTAGCACTGTAAGGTTTACGGAAAAAAAATAGTATATATTGACTGGTGCTCAAGAGGGCAATTCTCATATGGTTGTTATGAGTATTAGTGGTTACCTTTGCATAAGGGTCACCAGATTCTTGATGCAAGAGTGGTCGAGATGCGGTTCCTACAGCAGCAATTCTTCTTGCAAAGTGCATCCAGTGGAACATCTAACCACACAGTCAGCCCTTTCTTCATGTAACTCCTACAAAGCCGCAGTAAACTACGATGAGAATTGGTTCTGAAGAGCAACATCAGGGTAGTTTATCACTTCCAGTACCAATTGATTGGTCGGATCACTGCACCACCTCCGGTTGCAACAACCAACCGATGCATTGATGACAGATCCCTCAGGACCTCACTCTTGACAAGTCGAATGAAACAAGAGGATATCAGAAAAGTTGGTTATCAGGTGCAGAGGGACTTCAATAGGAACTTAATGCTGCCAGCCTCAGATCACAACATTTGAATCCGAGGTGGGGAATTGCCAATTCGATCTTCTTAGAAAGAAGGGCTTGCGGACTTGGGAGTCTTTTCCCACACTTTCAACCTTCAATAAGGAAATAAATAAATATCATCTCTAGAGAAATAGACATATTACCTCGTTATCTCTGAAGAATGCTTCACTATGTAGCTGAAAGATCTCAGCAACAGATGAGATACCCACAGACTTCTCTACCAATTTATCACTGCAATCAGAATTGGCCAATAATATTTGTAAACCATAAGCCAAAAAAAAAGTTACTCATGGAAGATTTTGGTGGAGGATGAGTTCATTATCAGTGAGAAATACAAACCTGTCGAAGAATGAATAACCTAATACTTCGGCTAATATCTTCCCAACTGTAGTTTTGCCTGAACCCATCATTCCTGCATACCAAAGTACACAAATATCACACACGCATTGCAATGATGGGATGAGCTTAGGGCTTGAGGTGAACTAGTGAAGTGGAGCCAGAACTAACCAACAAGATAAACGCATCGGCCATCCAAATAAGGGATAACATCCTGGGCTTTTTGCTGGAGTTAACATGGACGTCCATCATATATTACATTAGTAATAATAATAATATAAATACCCATAGCTTGTTGATGTATTTTTGTCTATAAAAGGAAATCATCATTACATCAGTTCCTATTTCTAGGGGAAAACACATTTTTCCTAACCTGTAGTATGATAGCCTCGTCAGCAGAGTAATGGACCTTTCCTGTTCCTGCAAACCAACATATCTCAACTGTCTGATACCCACTAAATTGTACTTGAATGAAAAATTATCCAGACTAAACAGACAGCCCTCTAATTCCTCCTATCATGAAAGTGATATTATTTCAACTGAAATAATTTCATTATATTAATCGCAATCAATAGCAAAGTTTTTCCTTAATCTCAACTAGTAATTGCAAAATAATACAGGTCCTAAAAGACACATACCACCACCCAATGAGTGGTTACTAACGAGTTTCGTTGCCTATCAGTTGCCTATCACTTTGTAAGTGACAAACAGTGGCGAAGTTTTTCCTTTTTCTCCACGGAAAAGACCCCGACAAGACCAACCGCTGACAACTTGGCATTGCTTTGGAATTAATTGTACGAAAATACAAATTAGGTTTCGTTGTTACTAAATTACTCTCTCCATCCTTAATTATAAGTCGTTTGATTTTTTTTTGGCAATGGTTTGTGTTCGTCTTTTTATTTAAAAATTTGTGCAAAATATCACTTTTTTTTACCGTGGCTTTTCTTTATAGTATAAGTTCTTAAGAATGATTGAATTTGATATTTACGCAAATTTTTTGAATAAGGCGAATGGTTTGAACTTCAAAAAAAGTCAAACCCTTATAATTTTATATGGGCCCATACCCAATTAATAGGTTTGTGTCCATTTCATTGGATTCTTGTACATGATGATTGACACTGGAACCACAGTGGCCCACGGGCCATGGGCCCACAAATGCGAAGCCGACTCGCGATTCGCCTTGTCCTTGAAGCGCTCCCCTCCCTTGGCAGTCACGTGTCACGTGCGTGAAGCGTGTCACTGTCACCAGCAGCTCGTCACGCGAAATTCGGCAGAAGAAACAAAAGCATTTTTATTTTTAGCGTTAAGGTGAGACGACGCTCACCCACACCAAATCATGCTGTGCTCTTAGATAACCAATTACTACTACTTTGTGTACTTTAATTAATTACTTGTGTTACTAATAATAACAACTGCATGAATGAACACAAAAAAAAAAGCAATCGGACTGCTCACCTGCCGATTTCGCGGAGCACGAAGCTCTCAGCTTTGCGGCACGGAGGGTAGGCGGATCCGCGGTCCTCCACGGATCGCCGGTGCCCAGCACCAGCCTCCGCGACGGCGGCAGCTTCTCCGCCGTGAGCCTGACCGTCGGGACTCTGGCGGAGTAAGCGCCGTGCGGCTTCTCGAGGCCGGCCCAGGCACAGCCACGCGGCGGCGCACGGACGACCACGCTGGCCTCCATCTCCCGTCCGACGAGGAGCTCAGATCAGGCTGCCGGGGGCTGCGTGTGCCTGCCGCCCAGGCGAGGGATACTCGTGTTAGGACTGCTGATTGGTGGAGCTGGCGTTGGATAGGCTGGCCATCGATCGGCCGCCGGGGACCCGGGGTAATGGAGCGCGGACGCCGGCGGCGGATCGGACACAGAGGGGGAGGACGGACGGCCTCCGTGCGGAGACGAGCGAGGAATTCAGGGAGGCGGAGTTTGGTGGCTTGCGGGTTTTTATACACGACGCGGTCCGTCGCAAGTTTGTTTGGTATCCGAAGTTGGGTGGTTTGGTGTCATGTCGCGGGGCCCGGCACGAACACGTTTCCAGTAATTTCAAAATCGGAAAACTTTTCGCGTGCATTTGGCTTTACGCTTTCCCTGATACGATGACGATGACAAGAAAATCCTCCTTCAAATAGGATATAGGCTCACACTACGCTTTGTCAATTTGTATTTTGTTTGAAGTATATTACTACTATCGTATAGGTTATCTAAATAGACATTATATACATTATCAGCTCCACTTGTAAAGAGAAAAGAAAGAGTAAATAGATACAATAGGATGTTTTGTTTCATAATTCCGAAGTAGAGTTCTTTTTTTAGTATTACTTCTCATTATAATGTTTTTTTTTTTTTTTATCAACCCTTATATTGCATTAAGAAAGTGAAAAATTACATCCCGATGGACTCTCTTTCTCATTAAATAAATAGCCGACTAGGCAAAGAACAAACACAAACACAGCAAGAAATACAAAGAGGGGAACTAGAGAAATTACAAAGGGGGGAAATTAGAATGTATATAATAATCAACCTATTTTAGTCAGGTTCTAATTAATATAATTAACAGCTAATAATCGACTCTGATTATCATTAAATAAATAAAGGGTAGAGCAATTCTTTTTTCTATAGAATCTAGAGAAAGTTGGACAAAGTGGAGCTAAAGATTGTATAAGAAGAAAAAAAAAAAAGCTCAAGTACAGTATGAATCTGGGAGTTGACTAAAGACGAAAGTTCATATGTACTCGTATGCAATGCAAGTAGTGGCATAGAATAATCCAGTGACCTGCCAGCAGGGCGCCAACAGAATTGGCTTTGGGCGCCAACAGAATTGGCTTTAGCAGTTTCCCTCGCCTGTTCCAACGACGAGAGAGCTCGCAGCGGCGGTTTACGGTTTTACCAGTCAAGACGCTTCAGCCCAGACGACACTCAAGAGTCAGAATTCTATGGCGCGGGCCGTTCAGGTGCCGGGAAGGGCGTTTCGGTCATGAAAGGGCCCCGTCGCGCGCGGTGGTAGGTTAGTTGGGACTTCTGGCTCCGAGCCGGAGCGCTCTCCGGTGGTGGATGGCAACTACCACCGCCCCGTCAGATATGATGCGGCGGAGGGAGGGTAGGTGGCCGATGGCGACGCCGTGCGCGCACGGGAGGTGGGACTGCGTCGCTCTCGCCTTGGAAATGCACCACCACCTGTGGCTGTGGTACCTACCCTACATCGTTTCGTGTTGGTTCAGGAATCTACAACTGTTAACTGTCGTGATACATACACTTGGATGTTAGGTGCATCCACATGAGCTCCCACAGGGCAAAAACTTATCCATTTGGAGCATGATTCACCGTGTAGGCCATGGCGCCCATGTCACGGACCGGCAGCACAGACAAAAATAGCATCAGCGGTCACGGGCTCTTCTCGTTCGACTCTGCGTCACTGCCTCGTCATGGGGAAGGGCATGCAAGTGCAACCAAGTTTCTCAACAACAATCCCGTTGACCTCAACTAACACTTGTACTGCTTTGTCTTGCTATACCAGGGAAATTAAGGATACCAGCTTGCATTGTGAAGATTTCCATTTTGCCTTTTAGCTCTTTTTCAAAACAAGATTTTTCACATTTAGATCCTTGGGAGGAGCATTTGCTATAAGGATCCCGATCGAGCACGGTGCCAACTGTAACGGTATGGTGCATGAGGTATACGTGAGGCCGCCGTGTCTTTTGGCGCCGATCAATCCTGCATGGGGCTTACATGGCAGATGACACCGCGTCAAAGGACATGCCTAGACCACCTCAAAGTGCCAGCCAAGGCCTGCCTACTATTTCAAAAACAATAATAATAATAATAATAAAGTGTAAGAATTTTGCCCCGTAAGTGGTAGTGGATATAACTGTGTGCGAAATGGAATTATCATGTAATTACAACAGCCATAAGAATGCACCTAAAGCTTCAATAATCAGACTTATGATTGGTCGTGTTGCCTAGTGAAGTGGGAATTTTCTGTCTACAATGAAATTTTGTGAACAGTAATAGGATCAAATTTCTTGCCCACCGTTTAGTTGGCAAAAGGCCGACCCTGAAATTTTTTGGGCCAGGCCGTAAAATTTCGCCAACTAAACGGGCCCAAGTATGGATGTTTGGAAGGGTATGCAAGTGCTGACATGTTGTTAGTCATGTCTAGTTTTTGCAGGTTGGGAATTTCACCTATGCTAGATGGTATGCTCCCATGAAATTTGTTATATCTCCAAGAAAGAGGGAAACAAGGGAAGAAAAAATTCCCAACGTGGAAGGTATGGTTCCTCAAGATCGTTTGACTGCAAGATAAGATGTTTCAAGGGTGAAACAAGATTTAGGGTGTGTTTAGTTCCCTAATTTTTCTCTGAAATTTCCAAAATTACCATCACATTGAAGCATTAAATGAACTAAAAAGACGCATGTTCGGAGTATGAAATGTAGGTAAATAAAATAACTAATTACACAGTAGAGATGTACATTGTGGGGCGATTCTTTTATCCTAATTACCATATCGTAGGATAATATTTATCATAAACAAATGAAAAGTGCTACAATGCTTTTCAATTAAACTCTGACGACGTCAATTCAGGGATTTAAACACACACTTACATGAGTAGGTATGTATCCAAGAAATTTGTTCAAACCAAGTGCTAATGTTTGAAGTGATGTGCTAGCTATTGAACAGGGTTGTAGGAATCTCTCCACTTGAGGTGATTTTTTTTTTTTATTATGAAGCGATGGAGTACTATTCGCTAGGAGTGGTGGGATAGTCCATACGGTAAGGCTATTGTTCAGACCATACGGTAAGGCTATTGTTGGTGAGATCAACAGAGACAAGAGAAGAGCTGCTTCCGAGTGAAACAGGAATGCAGCCCAGCAAGCAGCCCAGCAAGGTATTTCCATTAAGATGTAATAAAACTGATAGGCTGTTGAGTGTCCCAGCCCTCGTGGGATTGTCACAACCACCTTGGGGAGGGGCGGCGATGACGGTGCCGACGCGATCTTGGCGGCGTCGCAGTGTGGGGCCAGGGGGGCGGGGAGAGTAGGGCAGAGGAATATTTTCTTTATCTCCTTGTTCCATGAGATTACATCATCCTTGTTTATATAGTCCTCCTATGTAACTTGTAACACAAGAAATCTCTCTTAAGGGTTTCCTAGATCGAATACTCTTTTTACAAGTAAACTTTTATTTTTTTTTTTTCCTAATATAGGAGATTTTCTTTTAGAATGGAATATCTCCTTCAAAAGTAAAACCTAATCCTAATTGAAGACGATAATGATGATGAGGATGATGGTGGAAGCGGCGGTGCCGGCCCCCTCCTTGGGCTCGTGCACCCCCCTTCCTAGACCAGGCTGGCCGGCTTGGGCGGCCCTAGCCCCTCTCGGGGGGCGAACCTGTACTGTGATAGTGATACTTCCAACCAGGGAGTTACTGGAAAGATCAATGATTCGAAGACGAAAGCTAGACGGTAGATTGTGTGGTACCATGCCGCTAGGCTTATTGGAGCTGAGGTACGACACAATAACCTATTCAGCTGCCCTAGCACAGCTAGGATTTGACCACTAAGCTGATTGTTCGGCAAATGGATCCTTAAGAGGAAAGTGAGATGGGCCGCAAGGAGGTATTCGCCCATAGAGCCCAAGCGACTCAAGGTCCAGCCCAACACACGGGATGGGTCAGCCGGTCGCTTTGGAAAGAACGTATAGTAGAACATTCAATGACACAGCGTCTTCGGTGCAACAACTTGTCAAGCCGGTCGAGCCAGTTGGAGACGCTGTCGGAGAGATGGATGGGAATCGAGGCGAACATGCTTGTTGGCTCGGCCCGTTCATGTCCATTACTCCATCTGCCCTCTGTCCCACAAATAAATACAAACTAGGACTTTCAAAAGTTATTTTTTAACCATTCATCTTATTTAAACAATTTCAACAAATATTATTTATTTTGTAATGACTTATTTATTTAGTTAGAGATATTTTTATAATAATTTATTTATTTTATTGTTTATAAAAAATTTAAAGAAGACAAATGGTTAAAGATGAATTCTAGAAGTCTTAGTTTTTTATTTGTTTGTGGGACAGAGGGGTGCAGTATGCGCTGCACTTCTGCCTTGTGCCCGCTGTTCTCGACCGTTTGTTTGTGGTAAATATTATCCTACTATTGGGTAATTAGACTTAATAGAATCGTCTCGCAATGTACATATAAACCGTGTGTAATTTGTTTTTATGTTTACCTATATTTTATACTTTGAACATGCGTTTTATATACTCCCTCTATCCCTTATTTTTGGTCGCTGGAGAGCTTGGCACGGGGATTAAGGCAGTTGGCCAAAGACCCAAACACCCCTACAACAATGATTGAGATTCTGTAGTTTTTTTTTAAGGCTTGCGGGTGGGAGCCTGAGAGGGGATAAAGCGACCTTTAGTGGACTGTGCAGTCGGTGCTCGGGGCCTACGGCATACTCTCCGATAGCCAACGACCAGAGTTTTGAGACAGTTCCATCGTAGCCGGCGACAACAAAAAAGGATGGAGGGAGTACATTTAATGTTTTGATGCGACGAAAGTTTTAGAAATTTTGATAAAACCTACGGAACTAAACACGAACGATAGAGAGGGCGGGGGCAAGCACAAGCTTCCAAACAAAACGATCCGACTCTCGATCCTGATCCACGAGGGCGGATCGTTCGGCCGCCCGACCGCGTGCCACTTTGTCGACCCGCGAGAGACACCGCCGCTACACGCGGTGTGTCATCCCGCGTCACTCGACCACCACACGCGTCGCACACGCAGCATGCAGCAAGAGGCAAAGAAGCCATGATGACGCCGGCACAGAGAGGCATGCATGGGTGATGTTGAATCGACCCGACAAAGACAGCGCTTCCTCCGGCAGGCAGAACGTTCCTTCCCAACTGTTGACGCAAAGTTAGGGCTTCGCACCAACACACCGAGAGGGCCTTGGGCGCCCACGAAGGTTGCTAAACAACCTAGTAGTAGCGAGCACCGCAGCGTGATCACCGAAACCGATCTAGGGTTCGGTAAGGGCAACGTAGAGCTCGGTGGCGGCTGGAAGACCTTTCGAACGCACCTCCGGAAGACCCGTCGGGAGACGCGCACCAAGGGTTGTCCTAGGAACAGCGGATGCGCCTAGAACGCCCGGCGAGAACGCGGAGTTCGTCGTCGAGAACAACAAGTTTAGGGTTTGGAAGAGATAAAAAGTTGAGAGATATGTCGTATATGACGATTGGATGTAGATGGGATCAAATCGGCCATGAACCCCCTTCATTATATAGGGAGGGTGGTCTTATCCTTTTTAGGAAGGCGTCCTAGGGCGTTTCCAATCACCAAAAATCGCACCAAACAAGTTTGGAAACAAACCGATTTGGATACGATTCGGATCGGCCCGAAATCGGGGGTTGGCCGGACGCCGCATAATATCACCGGGGCGCGCCGGTCGGTCGTCTGGCGAGGAGGTTCGCGCGCGACCGCGGCCGGACGCGCCTTACGGACGCCGGGACGGACGCCGCGGCGCGCGTCCGGCCGGTGTCCGCCGGCTCGCTCCTCGCAGACGCGACCCGGCCGGACGCCCGGCCGGGACGGGACGGACGCGCCCGATGAGTCCGGTCGGTGAGTCCGGTCACCTTCCGTAAAGCCGTTTTCGATCCTCCTTGAGAATTTGGCTAAGTCCGGAAATTTATGGTGACTTGGACCTCCAAAATATGGCTAAGTCTAGAATTTTGCGGTGGTTTAGCCTATGCCATTTTTGGGTGTCAACATATGCCCCCCTGTTTTCAGGTGAGAGGTGCACGAACCTGAAAACAAAACAAGAAAAACCAAACAACACGAATGCCCATCGTATCGGTTGTCCAGTGACTAAGGGCGATACTATGTATCGGCCATTTTTGTTCTAAGGGCGATGCATGCATCGGCCATTGCTTGGAGAGCACTTAGGCCTCTTGCCAAACACTAGGGAAATATTTTTTCAAGTATCTCCCGTTTACCGCATTGCCTTTGCGTTTTCCATCTTGTATATACTCAAGCTCATAGGAATTTCCGGATGTCACTTTGATCACTTTGAATGGACCTTCCCAATTTGGTGACCACTTGCCAAACTCATTGCTCTTCGAACCTATCGGTAATATAGTTTGCCACACTAAGTCACCGATTTGGAACGATTTGCTCTTAACCTTCTTGTTGTAAGCTCTTGCAACCCGGGCTTTATCCTTCTCAATCTCCTTTAATGCTAGTAGTCTTTTGTCGGTTACCTCATCAATGTTGTCCATCATCATATCATGATACATAACAGGAGATAGATCATTCTGCTTAGCAAATCTATATGCATCCAAATTTACTTCAACAGGTAATACTGACTCTTGACCATAAACCAGCTCATAAGGAGTGACCTTTGTAGCACCATGCCTAGATATGCGGTGAGCCCATAAAGCTTCGACAAGACCTCATGCCACTTCCTTGGATTATCTTCTATCTTCTTTTGAATAAGCTTGATTAAAGTCTTATTAGTGGATTCAACTTGTCCATTGGCTTGAGCATAATATGGAGATGATTTGAGCATCTTGATCTTATATGATTCGAAGAAACGCTTTTACTTCTTTTCGCCATAAATGACGTACCTTGATCCGTAGTTAAAGTTTGTGGTATGCCGAATCTATGAATAATATGCTCGATGATGAACTCAATTACCTCCTTGTGTGTCATGTTCTTCAATGGAACTGCTTCCAACCATTTAGTAAAGTAGTCCTGGTAGCAACCAAGACGAACTTATGCCCCTTCAAAGATGGTGGATGAATCTGCCCAATGAAATCAATCCCCAACCACGGAAAGGCCACGGCTTGATAATAGGATGAAGCATAGCGGCCGGCACTAGCTGAATATTCCCAAACCGTTGACACTCTTCACATCCTTTGTAGTAGCGAAAACAATCAGCCATCATAGTAGGCCAATAGAAACCAGCCCTTCTTAGCAACCACTTCATCTTTGGAGCCGATTGATGCGTACCACAAATGCCTTCATGTACTTCTCCCATTGCCACTCTTGCTTGATCGGTTCCTAGACACTTTAGCAACAAATCTTCGGCAGATCCTCCTATAAAGCTCTCCATTATGCAATGTGTACTTAAAAGCAAACCCCGCCCGAACATTCTTGTCAACCTTAGTGCTAGGCTCCTGCAAGAATTTTATGAGAGGAGTTCTCCAATCTTCTAAATCGGTACTACCATTGTCCAAAAACAGAAATAGACCGATTTAAAAGAACTTTACTTTGCTGTCCAAAATTGTAAGTGACATCGGTTTGTCCAATTGGCTTTGGTTGAACCGAATTTTCACTAGAATTTGAGACAAGCAAACTTTCATGCATCGGTAAATGTTGCAAATGAAAATATTTATCTTTTACATCAAAACCGATTGCATTTTGAGCAAGCAAATTTGCTCTAAGCACATACCTCTTATGCACATGATCTCCTTCTTTTATGTAGCCCAAGCTCGTTGAGCTAGCAAATTTCTTTGTATGATTTTCTTCTCTTGGAATATGCCGAATCTTGAATTCGGAAAATTTACCAATTAAATCAATACAAGCATTAAGACGAGCACGTAGTGATCCATCTAAACATTGACATTCACCAGATACTTGCTGGATTACAAGTAATGAATCACCAAATGCTTCAACATGATCAACCCCCAAAGCATCTAACATGATCAACCCGAATAAGAGAGCTTCATATTCGGTTTGGTTGTTAGTACATTTAAACTCAATCGGCTTGATATAGGAATTTCAGCACCAAGAGGATTAACAAGAACAATACCAAGACCGGCACCATCTTTACAAACCGATCCATCAAAATACAAACGCCCATGGGGTAATAGTAATATATTCTACTTCATGATCAAGATTTATGCTATGCTCAACAATAAAATCAGCAAGAACTTGACCTTTTAATATTCTCAATGGCTCAAAAGTCAAGTCATATTCAATTAAAGAGTATGCCCATTTGCCCACCCTTCCGAAAAGGATTGGCGAGAAACAACATATGTTTGATTACATCGGCCCGGCAAGCTACCACACATGTGCTTGACAAAAGATAATGTCTCATTTTGGAACAAGCAAAATAGAGTGATAGACACAACTTCTCAATATGGGCATACCTTGTCTCGGGATCAAGAAGACGGCGACTAAGATAGGCAACAACACACTCCTTTCCTTCGTCTTCTTGAGTAACAACGGCTCAATCACCTTATCTTCGGCAAATATGTACAATCGGAAAGGTACTCCCCTTCTAGGTGCGCGAAGAACAGGTGGTGAAGATAGATATTCCTTCAATTTGTCAAATGCATCTTGTTGGCTTGCCCCCGGTAAAATCAACCGTACTTTAATTTGAGGATGGGGGTGAAAGGAATAATCTTCGGGACAAGTTAGCAATGAATCTTCTCAAGTAGTTCACTTTGCCTAAGAACTTTTGCAAATCCTTCTTGCATTGAGGTGCTTGAACTGCCTTGATCTTTTCTATCCTTTTAGGATCAATCTCTATGCCTTTCTCATGAATAATAAATCCGAGAAACTTCCCACCGATACTCCAAAAGCACACTTGAGTGGATTCATCTTCAAACCATAATAGCGCATCCTCTCAAAAGCAAGACGCCAAATCGGCTAAATGAGGATCATGAGAAGCCGATTTAATCACCACATCATCAATATATACTTCCATGATTACACCAATGAGATCATGAAAGATGAGGTTCATAGCTCTTTGATAGGTGGCGCTTTTGCATTCTTGAGGCCAAAAGTCATGACAATCCACTCAAACAAACCGACAAAATCCAGGACAAATAAAAGCGATCTTGGAGGTATCCTCTTCACCATAAAGATTTGATTATACCCAAATTACCATCAAGAAAGCTAATAACCTTATGTCACGAAGCATCATTGATCAACATGTCGGCGATAGGCATAGGATATTCATCTTTGGGAGTGGCTCTATTTAAATCTCTCAAGTCAATGCAAATTCGATCTTCCCTTGTCTTTTTTTTCTCAACCTAACAATATTAGAAACCCACTCCGCATACCTGCATGGGCGAATGAAATTTGCCCGGAGCAACCGATTGATCTCCTCCTTGATTCGGTCATTAATGGCGAATTGAAGTTTCTTCGCGGTTGCTTGAATGGTCTAAAACCCCTGTTTAATAGGAAGCCGATGCTCAACAAGATCTCGGCTTAACCCAGGCATCTCCGTGTAATCCCATGCAAAGCAATCAGCATATTCCTTGAGAAGCGCGATTAATCTAGCTTTATAATCGGCATCCAAGTTAGCATTCACATAAGTCGGCCGTGATACGTAACCATCTCAATATCAACTTGTTCTAAAGGATCGGCGACGTGAAACCTTGGCCCAACTTATTGAGCTCATCAAAGTCATCAATTGCCTCACAAGAATTGGTCTTTTCAAATTCGATAATGCTCTAGCCTCTTCTTCAACCATTGTAGCTTGTCTTCCATTGGGAAACTATATAATAATATTGAGCGATTATTAACCGCTTCAATGACACGGGTATAAATCCACGCTCATCATAGGCTGACATCTTGATAGCTGGATAAGTCTCTCCCTGAAGACAAGCAAATCCAGATCCCTCGGGCGAAACATCGGTTGTAGCAACTTCAACCGAATTATCCGCATGAACGATCTCTATGGCATCTCCCACCCATTGGATGAGGAACTGGTGCAAGCTCGAAGGAACACAGGGGTTGGCATGTATCCAATCTCGACCGAGTATGAGATCATAGCTACCTTCCACATCAGCAATGAAGAATGCAGTAGGCAACGTCTTGCTCCCAACGGTCAACTCAAGTTGGCAATCCCCTTAGCGAGAATAGGCGCGGAGTGCCCCCACACCGATGGCAGTCATGTTGGTCTGAATTAGTTCCTCGTCCTTGCCACCAAGCTTCTTATATAGTGAATAGGGCATAAGATTGACAATCGCACCACTATCCACTAGCATGTTGCGGACTGGTTTTCCATTAATGTGTCCACTCACATGCAATGGCTTGAGATGCCTCCACAGGCACCACGGGTTTCTTGAATATAGCATCTTGAACCCCAAAAGCCATCTCTGCTGCGCTTGCTTCATCATCATCTCCTCCTTGCTCGATTACATAATAATCGGCGAAAGGAATATAGTGTTGATTTCTCCATGCTCATGCTTTGGTGAAGGCTCATAGTCCACCATATCCTCATCATCTTCAGTAGGAGGTTTAACGCCAACCAAGGCAGCAACAACAGTAGCAAAATCCTCATTGTCACCTAAAGGACCGTCAGAAACGCTCGGTTCGACCGATTCAGCAATCGGTAAATCCGAGGGTTGGACATTAGCAGTCCCATCAACTATCATAGCTGAATTAGCATCTTGCTTAGCTGGGCGGCCCGCTAGGAGTGCAAGAAGGTCAACATTCGCTTAGGTGCCTCCTCCACACGGGCTTGGGCGGCCGCTTTTGAACTATAATTGACTTGACCGATTTATCAACCGGTTTTGTCATCTTTTTAGCGGCGGCAACCAGCTCGGCTTCCTTCTTCTTGATCTCTTGGACAAGTTCTGGTAAGATAGGTCCTTGCCCTTGAACAAAGTAGCCATGCGCGGCTTGAGCATCTTTTGTCTTGCCCGTTGAAGCTTCCTCTTTTGAGTCTTGTCAAGATTCACGGGGACACCACTTGGGCTGCCGGTAGCGAGGATCAACGGGCTTCTTCCTCTTGTCTTGAGATTCAAAAACTTCCTCCATGACTTGATCTTCTTTAGGAGACTCTTGCCCCCAATCACAATCGGCTCATTGTCATTAGTGATAGGAGCCGACATTGATCCGATAATGATGGAAGGTGGAGGAGTAGCAACCGGGCGGCTGCACAATCATTTACGGCTTCTTCTTGGGATATACACTTGTTGCATTGGTGCTTTCCCCGAGTTAGTAAGCTCCCTGGAAGTGAGTAACTCCTTCTTTTTTGTACCGCTAGAGCTCGATTGCGCACCCAATCGGTTAAAGACGGTAGGCTTGGCCATACTTGTAGCATCTTCCCTTTTCATAGGAGCCGAAGGATAAGGAATGAACACTCCCTTCGGTCCCCATTGAGGGACAATTGGCGCAGAGGGTAGAGGCGCCACCGGTGGTCCCCAACGAGAGAATCTTGGTTGAGTGACTTGCGATGAAGATCGCCATTTGAAGATATAGCCATTTGCTTGTTTCTTGCTTCATCACGCTTAGGAGGCGTAGACCCTCTCTTTTTTATCGGCCGATTTCTTGGAATCGGCCTTGTCTTTCTTGTACTTTGCTATGAGCCTATCAAATGTGCCTTTGGGGCTTGATGTGCTTCTTCTCCTTAGGCTCATTGGTCTTCCACACTCCCACTTCGGTTTTACGTGGAATGAATGACCTTAGTACCGCACATCGGTAAGGGAATTAGTTCCCACATCACCGGTCGACCCGATTTGATTAGTCGGTTCAACCGGTTTAGTAGTTACCATGTCTTGATCTTCCGGGCCGATTGGGCTAACCGCCTAGCTGGTCTTCCCCCTGCGGCAAAGATGACCATCCAACCAAGCTTGACGCCTTAGAGCTTGCGCCGAGCTTGCCACAATAGTGATCTTGGTCTTGCCTTCCTCATTCTTGTTAGCCAATACTTGCCGTCCCGAATTATTAGGAATAATCGGTACGGGGCGTGGCTCACCAATGATCACGTTCTTCCCTTTTGCAGTAGCAGCTTGCTCAGGACGGATCAAGATAGCGGGAGCCTTGGCTTCAAGCTTTTCAACTTCAGATGTCTTGTCTTCGGGCTTGCCTGCTTCAACCACTTTCACATGAGTGGGAAGGGATTCTTGTCCAGTACATATCGGTAAGAGTTAATCGGCCCTCATTAAGCGCCGATTGTACCTGCCGACGGAAGTAATTGCAATCATTAGTGGCATGAGAGAAAGAATTATGATGTTTGCAAAAAGCCCTTTGTCTCAAGACATCTGCAGAAGGCATAGTATAATTGATCTTAATGATACCGATTTTTAACAATTCATCAAAAATACGGTCACATTTAGACACATCAAAAGTAAACTTAATCTCCTCACCCCGATTCTTACTAATCGGTTTGAGAGAGGGGCAAGTTACTTGTTTATTCACATCTGGCCACTTAATTTCAGCAGCCAAAACCTCTTTGCTCTCATCATCCGATGTAGAATAACCATCGAGTGTGTGCACATTAGCACGATGAGAACGATAGTTGCTATCACGAGAATCTTTAAGGCGCGATTCAACAGAAACGGCCCTCTCAATTAACTGATTCAAAGTATTAAATTGCTGGAACTCAAGTTTCTCTCTAATATTAGAGCGCAAACCAGCAAAAGCGAAATCAACTAGATCCCTTTCAGATATTTGAACATTAAAACAACGACTTCTAGTTTCCCTATATCTCTTAAAGAAATCTAGGACTAACTCATCACGCCCTTGTTTAATGCATGCAAGATGGGACAATCTAGTTTCTTGGACTCCACAATAAAAGTGAGCATGAAATTTTTTCTTCTAAATCAGCCCAAGACATAATGGAACAAGCGGTAAAGATGAAAACCATGAAAAAGCAAAGATTACCCGATAAGAGATAAAGAAAAATTGCGAATTTTCATATGTTCTAAGGTACTAGCTTGTTCCTAGTTGAGCAAGATACATGCTAACATGTTCCATAGTAGTTTTACTATCATTACCACTAAATTTCTGAAAATCGGGTACCTTCCAACCAACCTGGTGCATTCATATAATCAAATCTTTGAAGGGTACGCTTTTCGATAAGAGGTATTGATAGAATCAAGACGAATTCCCAGACTTTTTTCCATTGATTTAGAGAGATCCTCTAATTTTAGCTAACATAGCATCTATATTGTCGGGAACTCCTGTATTTCCTGCATTTATATTTTGACTATGCACATTATTCGGTGTTGATTGCGACATTGATTGCCCCCGGTAGAGGAACATTCATCCCCGAATTGTGTGCAGGATTGGGGTTGCGATTCGGTAATGGAAGTTGCCCCCCTGCCGAATTGAGCATAGTATTATGCACCCCTGAATTTCTGGATGCCTCATGATCGGTTCTCAATTGAGCCGATCCTTTATTGCTCATGGGATGTGCTAGCTCCACCAGATGTCGGTTCTAACGGCGAAGCCATAAGAGCCGATTGTGGTTGAGGAATATGTGGAACCATATCCAAAGGCATACCATATTGATACCGAGTTGTTGTTTGGGGCGCAACAAGCGATGGTGACACTAAATCAGATTGAGGTACGTCTCCCGATTGTGTGTTATCGGTTGAAGTCCCTTCTATAATTTGCAAAGCGCTTTTTCTAATTTACTAACAAGACCCGGCTAAACCAGAATTTTGGTCTACTATCATCTTAGCAATACCATCATGCGTAATAGGAAGATCATCATAAATAGGTCGTTGTTCAGCCAGGATTACCTCTTGCGGTGCAGGCAAAGCCCAGTCCGGAGGTTCACCGTAGACGGGATCCGTGTATTGGGTTACACGGTCTTGCCTATCCACGCGGCAACTCTTGAAGAAGGCCTCGTGCCGCGGAATTCACCTTGTCCATGAGCTTCTTCTTTAGATCTTCGGGGAAGATCATCAATGGACTTGGGGCGCCGTATGTTATCGGTGGAAATTTCCGCCGATGTGTTCTTATCCTTATTCTTGCTAGCTTCATCACACGGAGCCATGACGCTAGCTTCAAACCGGAGTTGACGTCTAGTCTTCTTCCCCGGCGGAGTCGCCAAAAAGTATGTTGGCGCAAAGTTAGGGCTTCGCACCAACACACCGAGAGGGCCTTGGGCGCCCACGAAGGTTGCTAAACAACCTAGTAGCGGCGAGCACCGCGGCGTGATCACCCAAACCGATCTAGGGTTCGGTAAAGGGCAACGTAGAGCTTCGGTGGCGGAAGACCTTCGAACGCACCTCGGGAAGACCCGTCGGGAGACGCGCACCAAGGGTTGTCCTAGGAACAATGGATGCGCCTAGAACGCCGGCGGAGAACGGAGTTCGTCGTCGAACAACAAGTTTAGGGTTTGGAAGAGATAAAAAGTTGAGAGATATGTCGTATATGACGATTGGATGTAGATGGGATCAAATCGGCCATGAACCCCTTCATTATATAGGGAGGGTGGTCTTATCCTTTTAGGAAGGCGCCCTAGGACGTTTCCAATCACCAAAAATCGCACCAAACAAGTTTGGAAACAAACCGATTTGGATACGATTCGGATCAGCCCGAAATCGGGTTGACCGGGACGCTGCATAAAGATATCACCGGCCACCGGTCGGTCGCGTCTCGCGTAGAGGTTCTGCAGCGCGACACGGCCGACGCTGGCCGACCGGACGACCGGATCGCACGCGGGCGCGTCCGGCCGGTGTCCGCCGGCTCGCTCCCGCAGACGCGACCGGACCGACGCGACCGACGGGACGCTTGGACCGGACGCGCCAAGAGTCCGTCGGTGAGTCCGGCCACCTTCCGTAAAGCCGTTTTCGATCCTCCTTGAGAATTTGGCTAAGTCTGAAATTTGCGGTGACTTGGACCTCCAAAATATGGCTAAGTCTAGAATTTTGCGGTGGTTTAGCCTATGCCATTTTTGGGTGTCAACACCAACGCAAAGACTGCCGCAGCCGGGGGGCGGGGCCGGGCGGGCGTTGGCTATCGCTTCTGAAACGGGCGGGGAGGGACGGGCGCGGCGGGCTCAGGGCGACTCTCGGCAAGGCAAGGCTCGGCTCGGGCCACAGGTGTGTGTGGGACCGGTGGTGCACCAGTCCGGGACCCGGGCCACCCAACTATCCGCCGTAGCACGAACAGATACTACGGAGTACTAAACTGTACTCGGACTAGTATATTGCCCGTGCTAACGCTACGGTATATTTAAAAAAATTATTAATAAAACTAAAATAAATCACTATGACTGCCACTATGTATGTTTGGAAGGTTTATCTTAAAAAATGTATATTTGGAAGGGATTATGCCGGTCATAATTACAAGCAACATACAAAAGCACATGTTCGTTACAATGGTTGATACATGGATTGTTCAATTTACAAAAATAAAAACACCTTATTTGTGGGTTGACAAAAAATCATCACATATTCCATAAATATATAAATAATTATGTTCTAGCCCATACAAAAGCACATGTTCGTTCGAGCCATCTTCCATTCAATGATTACAACAGAATACATGTTCCAGCCATGTTTTCAAACAACAGAAATACATAATTAGTAACAGGCATGATTTTGTTTGAGACTAACTCCCACATTTTTCGTAGGCAACGATGCTGCATGCTCATTCGCTTACCTTCGGACATATCACCTGCTTCTTAAGGTTTTCATTTGCCCTCACACCATGCTTGTATTTCTCCTGATTTTTCTCCTGACAAACAAATTGACAAGCTTCCAATAATGCATCCAAAATGGACTTCTGCATCTACGAATTAAGCCCAAGGGAAATACCTACAAGCAGTTTTGGAGCTGGCACAAGGGACACATGGAAAACAGAAACAGGGTACTACAAATCTGGAAGAAGCAAAAATAAAAATGGCAGTTAGTTTCACAGGTATATTTTGCTTTGCCAAACCAACCCTTTTCTGAAAAATGGACCCTGCAGCAAGGAAAATTGACAATCTAATAAAAATTGACAGCTACTTACAATGCACTGACACCAGAATATGGGTTGAATGTACCATTATTGATGGTCATAAACGAATCATGTTGCTGTTGTCACTATGTAAATCTATGGTTTTCTTAGGAATCTCTAAATTGCTAGCACCTTCTGCACAAAAAAGGATTTTTTTCACTGCTGCACAGATCTGAGCTCAACCAGAGGAATCTCTAAAATCTGTTTGCAGCCAGGATACAGTTGCAGAAGACTTTGCCTAACTTATTTGCAATGCTAGTATATAAGTTAACTACAGACATGGAGAATTTCTATATGTATTGTTAACCACAGATCAGTGCTTGAGAATTAATAAATTCACCATACAAGGTTGTAACATATCCACATAATACATGGAGAATTTCTATATGTATTGTTACACATTATACATACCTATTCGAACAGCATCAGAGCCTCTCATGATTTTTATCTTCTGACAGATAGAGGTGAAATAAAGAATTTTCTCTTTAGCATTATTTTGCTACTAAATCTTCACTATCTTTCCAATATGCCTCCCTTTTCATGAATAGAGTATTTTATTTCTCTTAATTCTTGAATCCTGAATAAACAAGCCTGAGACTGCAGTGAGACTGGAACCTACAAATTTAGATCCATCTCCTACGCTTTTGTCAGACGACAATGTTCTATGTGATATATGCTACTGAGTTCTGTAAAATGAATTGCTTACCTGTATTTGGCGGCGTTGCTCCGCCAGGACCTGCCCTGACCACCGGTGATCCATCATTGCAAAGCCTTCTGTAGGGTGCGTACGTCCTGGAGCATGACCAGCAGTTCAACTGGCAGGCGTGGCGGCCGTCCTGCAGCGAGACGGCAGCGGAGGCGTCCACGACACATTGTTCGCGGCAATGGCGGCCTGGATGCATCAACAGTAAAAAAAAAGAATGAGCAATTAACGACAATTTGGACGGGTACGTTTGAACTGGATTTGTTTCAAGCAAATATTAAAGATGCAGAATATGGACATTCAATGCTAAATCAAAAAAATAAAATCGACAAAACAGTCTAAATATGATACTTTGATATTCTGTATAAGGATAATTTTCTCACTGTTACGGCATTCAGCAAATTGCGATGTTATTCAATACTTTCTTCAAGGAAAAATCCTGCAATTCAAAAGCCTGCAATGAATTTGGCAACATAAGCAGTAGTCAGTTCCTAGATGCTTTCAATATAAGCAGGGCTAAGGTCTTTGGTCTTGGCTCCATGGATCAGAAACAAACAACACTTATGATCTCCCCAAACAAAATCCATTGAGAGCACACAACACTATATTCAGATGAAACCTAACTCCGAATCATTCTTACCACTGAGGTTAAAGCATTTAGTTAGCCATTGATTGACAAATGACAAATAACATTTCAGTTAGCCACTTTCAGTTAGGTTCCTCGACCCTGGGCTTTGCTAAATCACACATAGAATTTTAGGTTATATACGAATTCACAGCAGCACAAATCGCCTCAGCACTTATGAAATAACACTATACAAGTACCATATATAATATGCTGCTCACCGAAATAACTCCAAAATTCAGATAATCTAGACCATGTACTATATGCTTCTAAAAGAACTGTGAAATCAAAACAATAATCTATAGGAAGTTAGGAACATAGCAGATGTTGTGGCCCATGACCGTTCTCAATTGATAAAGAGAATCGATTTATATGAATACTCAAATGGCAATCAGCTCAGAAAATATAGATCTGCAACCTGTCCTCTAACGCATACATTTCAAAAGGAAAACCAACCTTCGGATGCAGCAGCAGAGGAGGATGAGAGAGAGGCAACGGTCTCGCCAGCTGCGACCGACCATCATTCGTTGCCGGCACCCAAACGTGGTGCCTCGGTGGTCGGTGCCCTCGATGATCCTCCATGGGGAGATAGCTGGCGCTTGTTGGCCGCGTCGCGCCGCCGCCCAACCCTAGCACCGCGGCCCGCCGGCCGGCTCGCTCGCCCCACGCCGCGCGTGAACCCGCGACCGTGCACCAGCCGGAGAACCACGGCGGCGCTGGCGGCGCTGGACAAAGGCGGCAGCGGTGAGGGAGGCGGCGGCGACCATGACGATGGCGGAGGGCCGGAATCGAAGCGGCGGAGTCGGACGGGGAGAGGAGAAGTCACGCACTTGCGCGTGATGGCGTCAAGTCAACCGTGGAGGTTTTGGTCGGTCGGGGGGGATCTTGGGGAGCGATTAGAGCCGGTTCACCACGTGCGGGCGTGTACGAACGATGCCATCGCACGCCTGTGGCGGGTGTCGGCGGCGGGCGAGGGGATGGGCAGGGCGGTTGCGGCCTCGGCAGGCGGCGGCCGGGGACACCATCACGGGCGAGCGATCGATGGAGTGGGCGGTTCTTTCGCGGACGGAGGTTGAGTCCCATGAGGAGCGTTGATATTTCATTTTTCGGGGAGAAAAAAGCGGGGTGTGGGATTCGAACCGTGGTTGGACTCTCATCGGCAGGCCGAGAGTGAGCGGGGTGAGGGTGTAAGACCTATGTGACGAACTTTCAATCTCAGCCCTTGGCTGTAAAATCCGTCGGACGGTGTTGTTTGTGCTAAAAATAGAAAGAAGTGTGCCATTATAGTATAGATGAGGCGTCGCAAAAAAAAAAACTATCCGCCGTAGCCGTGCTCCTGGGAATTCTGGAGGGACGTGGCCTCCTCCACTGTACACTCTCTGAAGTACTCCTAGTACTAGGGCAATACTCCTAGGCAACAGGCTGTGTTAGGGCAGCAGGCAGTAGCAGCTGTAGATAGGAGTAGTAGGGTACTAGGAGCAGGAGTACTAGCCTAGGCAATGCGTGTGAAAGCAGTGCTCTTGCGCCGAGCCCAACCTTTTTCTGCTGCGATCTTGTCAAAAAAAAAAAAAAAACCTTTTTCTGCTGCCCCTGTGGCTACGAGCAAGCAAACGCTGAGCAAACGACTCTGGCTATCTCGTCGGCCTCGGGCTGCAGGGGCATGATTGTCGGCATGCGCCTTGGACCGTTAGTCCGGCCGATCCGTCCGTCCACCGCGCTGCGGCGTCGTCTTTTGCCCTGCCAGTCTCTTGCCGTCTCCTCATTCCCCGGCCGCCGCCAGCCGGCATGGCGCCTCCCTCCCTATCGCTGCCTACGTACTCATGGATCAACACCACTTGGTTTTGTCCAATCGATCGATCGATCCGACTCGCTGCCACCCTTTCATTCTACAACTATCTTTTTGTATTAACAACAAACAGCTCCTTTGGATTAATTACTGTACTAAGCATTTGTGTTCCTTTGAAATATTTTAGGTTCGGCTACTATACCACTTTCGTTTGTATTTGATAATTTTTGTCCAATTATGACCTAGCAAGGCTCAAAAAATTAGTCTCGTACTTTTTCGGTCAAATTGTGTAATTAGCCATATTTTCAATAGCGGGCTATGAAAAATAGCGTCAGACCTTTACGGGCGCTATTGGGCGCGCTTCGGGCAGTAGCGCCCGGGCTGCCGCCCCGCCGCTATAGCGTGAATAGCGGCGCTATAGCGCGAATAAGCGGCACGAATAACGACGCTATAGCGTGAATAGCGGCGCTATAGCGTGCTATAGCTCAAATAACGCTAAGGGCGTCTCAATGGTGATCAAATAGCTAGCGAGGAGGAATTCTATTGGCTATGAACAGCACTTTTCAAATAGCTAGCTAGATGAGGTATAAAAATAATAATAAAAAGTAACACGTTCATTGGCTATCGAGGAGAGAGGCCAAATAGCTAGCGACTCCCAAATAGCTAGCGACTAATAAATATCTAATCTAGCTCAATCTCCTAGAAACATCTCTCTCACATAACTCTCAACTATAGTGTTTATTTTTTCTTATTTATATGTCTCATCTAGCTAGCTATTTGTAAATTGTCATTGATAGCCAATAGAATTCCTCCTAGGTAGCGATTTGATAACCATTGGAGACGCCCTAATAGCTAGCGAAAAAGTGTGATAGCTTCGCGTGACCGCTATAAGCGCTATTATTTACTAATTAGTTATTTTGTTTACCTACATTTAATGCTTTAAAAATGCATAAAGAGATTATCCACGGTCAAGTCTAGCATGCATGCAAGCATGAGAGAATCTCTGAAGCCTCTGGTGCAATAATGCGGCAAGCCGGGGTTCGTGGTCAAACAGTTGCCACTCGGGTGAAAGCAGTGTCTGTCCAGGCTCTGGCGCCGAGCCCAACCTTTCTCTGCTGCGCCTGTGGCTACGAGCAAACGCCGAGCAAACAAACGACTCTCGTCGGCCTCGGGCTGCTTGTCGGCATGCACCTTGGACCGTTAGTCCGGTCCGGCCGATCCGTCCGTCCACCGCGTTGCGCTGCGGCGTCGTCTTTTGCCCTGCCGTCTTCTCCTTCCCCGGCATGGCGCCTCCGTCCCTATCGCTGCATACGTACTCATGGATCTGTTGGGATATTAGGCAATTTCCAGATTAATTCCAAAATATAAATCATGACAAATAGACCTACTAGATAAAGCATGTCAAGCATACTAGCAAGACAGATCGAAGATATCGCATATACTAGCGGGGACAGATCATGATATCACGTAGCATGATCATAGCAACAGTGTAAACCCAACTAGCACACTAGATAGATTGGATCTCGAGAATACCCGGCCGACGTTGAGGACAACGTAATGAAGAGGTTCAAAAACGACGCCGGGTCCTCCAGTGCCGCCGTCATGTCGTCAATCGGCGGCCGCTACTTATTCGCCTTAAAGCAACGCCGGAGGTCCTCCCGTGTCGCCGTAGCCGTCGCCGATCGGCACCGCTCTTGAAGAAGTCGAAGAAGCCGTTGATGAAGACGGCGCTGGACGGTCCTCCGCGTGTCCTTCCCCGGAAGACGAGCCGTGATGAAGATCGGGAGGCCGCGCAAGAGCGCTTCCCAAAAAACCTTATTCGCCTTCTCCCCTTGCGGGATCGCAAAGACGCAGGGTTTCGAGACCTGCTCGCCTTGGCCGCTAGTGCACGCAAAGCAATCGGGCTGAGTAGCTACGGCGGGGCGCAAAGAGAAGAAGAGGAAAACATTATTTTACTACTTTAGGATTTTCTAATAGAAATTCCCAATTGTAGTTATTATATATTGTGTCTATTCGTGAGGCTCAATATATAGGGAGGAAAACTCCCTACCTCCACATCAACTAGCAATATGGTACTAATTGATATTGCACCTCCCACCTTTTGCTCATGGGCTAAAACAATAAAGCCCATTAGGGAACACAAATATTGGGCCTTTGAGATTTATCGAAATTTCTTCATATGAATTTTAGGGGAACTTATTCATATATAAATTCTAACAATCCCCCACCAGATCTCAACTGCCCAGTACAAATATTTTCCTTGTCTCACTACTGTTTTATATACCAGTATTTCGGCAGAGACTGTTAAGTTGAACATCTGCCTAGGTCCTTAAGCTACACTGATTCACAACTTGAACAATGGACTACGCCTTGAATTGCAAGTTTTGTGCGAACAAGCTTTACTTAAAGCCACACTAGTACTGGTCCTTAAGCTACACTTATTCACAACTTGAACAATGGACTACGCCTTGAATTGCAAGTTTTGTGTGAATATGCTTTTTTACTTAAAAGCCGATTAGTACCGGTCGCCAAAGCCTTACCCCGTGGGTGGAGCATATACGTCATACTCCCTGGTCTCTTCATGAGCTTACTAGAGACCACCCAAATCTCATAGACTGCGACGTTTAACAGTCTAACTCATATAGGTATGTTCTTTCAAGAATGCTCAGAGGATCGCATCTTCGCTTGTCAAAGCCAATAGAACATATTAAGGCATTAGCCAACCTTTGCCATACGATTGCCTCAACGCATTTGAGAGTTATTGCATCTTCACTTAGAGAGGGTTATAAATATACTCTCCTCGGTTTTACCAATAGCTTGTTTTTCCCGGATCCTTAGTCACGGGATCTCCGATCAAAAAGGTTGGGTTACTACTACTGAAAACTCATATGGGTCTCATACCCATCTCCTCGATGCAATTTCTATCACATTACGTGATAGCCCTTTAGTAAAGGGATCCGCCGGTTTTTATCCTGTTTGGACATAAGCCACGCTTATTACTCGGGAGTTTCTCAATTTCCCGACGGACTTCAAACGTCTTTTAACGTGTCTTGTTGACTTCGCATTTATCCTTAGCACTATTCACTTTAGTGATCACCGCTTTGATTATCACGGTTCATAAGGATAGCCGTGCTTGGTTTCTCTACCACCTAGGCAAGTCGGACAAAGAGCTCACGCGACCACTCGCCTCTGCTGAGATCTTTGTATCCAAAGCGATGAAGTTCGCTTCCATGGTTGATTTTGTCAAAATAGTCTCGCTTTACAAGACCTCCATGACACTGCGCCATCTCCAAGAGTAAATACATACCCACTAGTAGCGTAGATTTGATCAATATCGGATATCCGGTTAAGCATCACTATATCCCTCTAGCACAAATTTGGGTGCCTAATAGTGTATGCCATAACTCATTGTACCTCTAAGATAGCTCAAGACCCTCTCTAGTACATGCCAATGATCATCACCCCGGTTGGACATATACCTACTCAACTTGCTCACAAAGAAAAGAGATATCTGGTCTAGTTGCGCTAGCTAAATACATGAGTGAACCAATTATCTCGAGAGTATCTCAATTGATCTCTAGTATTCTTCTTATTTTTCCTCAATGTCACACTAGGATCATAAGGTGTTGGAGAAGGCTTTCTATTCATAAAACCAAAACGGTTCAGGACCTTCTCAACATAGTAAGATTGCGATAATGTAATCCCACTCTCTTCCTTAATTAGCTTGATGTTTAGAATTACATCGGCCTCTCCTAGATCTTTCATGTCAAAACTCTTAGACAAGAAAGACTTGACTTCATTGATCACATCAATGTTGGAATCAAAGATTAGAATATCATCAACATATAAACATAATATAACAGTTATTCGCCCCCCACCATGTCGATAATACACACACCTATCGCCTTCATTGACAACATAACCGGCACTAGTTAACGTAGTGTCAAACTTCTCATGCCATTGTTTAGGTGCTTGTTTCAAGCCATATAAAAGATTTCAATAGCTTGCACACCTTTTGCTCTTCACTTTTTACTACAAATCCCTCGGCCGATCCATGTAAATCTCCTCATCCAACTCTCCATACGTAAAAGTTGTCTTTACATCTATTTGATGAATGATCGGACCATATGAGGTAGCCAAGGATAGTAGTGTTCGAATAGTGGTCATTCTAGCAACAAAAAGTAAGTATCAAAGAAATCCTCGCCCTCCTTTTGAGTATAACCCTTTGCCACAAGCCGAGCCTTGTACTTGTCAATAGTACCATCGGGTCTAAGCTTCTTCTTGAACACCCACTTACATCCAATTGATTTACAACCGAATGGTAGATCGGATAGCTCCCAAGTTCCATTAGAAAGAATCGAGTCCATCTCACTATGAACGGCTTCTTTCCAATCATCTACATCCGGAGATGCATATGCCTCTCGATATAGAGGTGGGAGTATCATCCATAAGGTACACAATGAAATCATCACCAAAAGATTTTGCAATCCTTTGTCTCTTGTTCCTCACAGAACTTCATTGTCATCCTTCTCAAGTGGTTGTTCAAAATGACTCAATAGGGTATTCGATAGGTATAGTATCATCGAGGAGCTAATTCAAAGAGAGAATCTAAAATTGCTACGCATATATTTCAAAGGAAATATATTCTCAAAAAATGTAGCATCACGAGATTCAAAGATAGTATCTACAAGCATATCGAAACTTCAGATCTTACTACTAAAAATCGATAGGCAATGCTTTTTTGTAAGCTTATCCAAGAAAGATACAATCTACCGTCTTTGGTCCAAGCTTACGCTTCTTATTAATTGGAATATTGACTTTCCAAGCATCCCCACGCAAGCAAGTATGAAAGTGATGGTTTCCTACCAACCCACATCTCATGTGGCGTCCCACATCTCATATAGCGTTGTCTCTTTATTTACGTTTGGAACTCTATTCGGGACATGACTTGCGGTCAATATAGCTTCCCCCACCATGCCTTAGATAAACCAAAGAAGTGTCTAACATGGCGTTAACCAAGTCGATCAACGTCGCGGTTTTTCCTCTCGGCAATTCCGTTGGATTCGGGCGAATAGGGAGGCGTCCTCTCATGAATAATACCATGTTCCGCACAAAACTCATCAAATATTATAGGAAAATATTCACCACCACGCGATCCGACCTTAGACATTTAATCTTTCTCTCTAGTTGATTTTCAACTTCAGCCTTAAAGATTTTAAAGTAGTCTAATGCCTCATCTTTAGTTTTCAAAGAAGTAAATATAGCAATATCTAGAAGCATCATCAATTAACGTCATGAAATATCTCTTTCCACCTTTAGTCAACACACCATTCATCTCGCATAGATCGGAATGTATGAGTTCTAGAGGTGCCAAGTGTCTCTCCTCCGCGCCTTGTGAGGCTTTTCGAGGTTGCTTAGATTGCACACAACTATGGCACTTAGAACCTTTGGCAATAGTGAAATCTGAATTAACTTCAAGCTAGATAAA
The DNA here is from genome assembly GCA_015847255.1 of Hyparrhenia diplandra. Lineage (NCBI taxonomy): Eukaryota > Viridiplantae > Streptophyta > Magnoliopsida > Poales > Poaceae > Hyparrhenia > Hyparrhenia diplandra. The sequence goes on along the minus strand of JADLZK010010641.1, from coordinate 155,291 downwards.
TGTGACATCAAACTAAAGTTCACATGACATAAACGAGAATGCCAAACACTTGAACTATCATTTATTGTGCCACAAATATATTTCACTGACTTATTGCATAAATCTGCCAAACTTAGGCGGAACAAGCCGCCATAGTCGTAACCCTTACCAATAAATTATCCATGCTTAGACATGACTACTTTATTGGACTCCATCACTACCTTAAACCCATCTCTTAAAAGAAGGGAAACACTAACAAGGTTCTTGCGAATAGTAGGGACATGTTGCACGTTCTTCGATTGCACGATTTTTACCCGAAGTAAACTTCGGATCTACCGTGCCAACACCACGAGCGAAGCATGTGACCCATTCTCCATTATAACAGGGAACCTTGTAGCTCTTTATAAGAAGAAAACAAAGAGATGTCGGCACACACATGAATATTAGCACTGTATCAACCCACCCACTTGGTGATTGAAATACCGATAGTACAAAGAGGGAACATTACCGTACTCTTCATCAACATTGCTAATAGTCACGAGGTTGACATTCTTATTATTCTCACCGAAAAAAGTGACCAAGCTGTCCATAAGTGAAGCAAGGCACCTCATCATTATTTTTCTTCTTCTCAAAGGTAGTTGCTAACTTGGCATTGGAAGATTTATTCCCTTTGTTCTTGCCATGTGGGTTTTCTTGCACAATATTAGTGCTAGAATGGCTCTTGTTCCCCTTCTCAATAGTATTCTTCACCCGAATCTTTTCCTCAACATCAAGAGATGCTATCGGGTTTACAACCGATATTTTACGTCTCTTGTGTTTTTAGAATTGTGCCGAAGCTCTTCCATGAAGAAGGCAACCTAGCAATAATGCATACGGCTACAAATTCATCGGGTATGACATACTTAAGGAGTTCAAGTTCTCTTTGCCATGTGTTCAACCTCATGCGCTTGCTTGACTATAGATCGGTTAGCAACCATCTTGTAGTCATGAAAGCTCTCCATAATGTACAACCTCGGATGTACCAATGGTTGCATTCGATTGATCCCACAATGCCCTCTCATCTTGGAAGTGCAAGTTTGCATCTTCTAGATGACTAGCAAGATTGTTTAGGATTGTTCTTCTAAGGATAGTGTTGTCTCCCCGAATCTTCTCTTATCTCTAGAGATATTTCCCCGAGGCAATCCAACAAGAACCCGTAACATCTTAGCCTCTAGCCGAGCATGGCCTTAACTCGCCACCTCTTTATATGTGCACTAGAAAACTTTTCTAGTCTCAAAGACGTCGATGAAAACAGCCATAGTTAAATCAAGAAAAAGCCTATAATAAGGTTTTGGATTGTTGGGATATTAGGCAATTTCAGTTAATTCCAAAATATAAATCATGACAAATAGACCTACTAGATAAAGCATGTCAAGCATACTAGCAAGACAGTCAGTATATCGCATATACTAGCGGACGATGATCATGATATCACGTAGCATGATCATAGCAACAAAGTGTAAACCCAACTAGCACACTAGATAGATTGGATCTCGAGAATACCGGGCCGACGTTGAGGACAACGTAATGAAGAGGTTCCCTTTAAAACGCGCCGGGTCCTCCGGTCGCTTGCCGCGTCGCCAATCGGCGGCCGCTACTTATTCGCCTTAAAGCAACGCCGAGGTCCTCCAGTCATTTGTAGTCGTTGCGACGGGCAAATGCTCTTGAAGTCGAAGAAGCTGTTGATGAAGACGGCGCTGGGGCGGTCCTCCGCGTGTCCTTCCCCGGAAGACGAGCCGTGATGAAGATCGGGAGCGCCGCGGCCAAGAGCGCTTCCCAAAAAACCTTATTCGCCTTCTCCCGCCGCAGGATCGCAAAGACGAGGGTTTCGAGACCTGCTTTCGCCGGCCGCTAGTGCACGCAAGCAATCGGGCCGAGTAGCTACTGGCGGGCAAGCAAAGAAAGAGAAGAGGAAAACATTATTTTACTACTTTAGGATTTTCTAATAGAAATTCCCAATTGTAGTTATTATATATTGTGTCTATTCCCAGGAGGCTCAATATATAGGAGGAAAACTCCCTACCTCCACATCAACTAGCAATATGGTACTAATTGATATTGCACCTCCCACCTTTGCTCATGGGCTAAAACAATAAAGCCCATTAGGGAACACAAATATTGGGCCTTTGAGATTTATCGTAATTTCTTCATATGAATTTTAGGGGAACTTATTCATATATAAATTCTAACAGGATCAACACCACTTTAGTCTGTCCAATCGATCCGACTCCGGCCGCCATACAACGATCTTGCTACTGTCGGTCCATCCCTCTGTTAGCTTTATGGCAGCGGTGTACTCGAACAAGAGCAAGTCTACGTATGAACAAGACACACGTCCGTCGGCCCATTGGAACCAAACACACACGTCCATAGGGTTTAGCGACTTGTTTTAAAAATCATAGAATATATGGCCACTTAAATGGCTTACATGATCATGGTAAGGTCTTGTTTAGATACAAATTATTTTTGAAGTATTAGAGGAATATTATGGTTTTACAAAATCCTTTGGTTTTTAAAAGATACTAGGTGTCTTGATGCAGTAAAATTGTAGCTAGTCTATAATACTGTGGTTTAGGCAAAACTGTAGTATTTTTGGAGTTTTAAAAACTCCACTCACCTCTTTTTCTATACAGGTGTGTTGTGTCTATATGTCTTATAAATAATTTATAGTTTTCAAAAATCACATTATCCAAGCATATCCTAAATAGTTAATCAATTAAATAAACCAGCAGCTTACTTTTCCTAAAAACCAGCAGTTTACAGCAACACTACTATTCAAAATATAAAATGAAATCTAAAACTGGCATTCGAAATCAACCCATTCCATTTCCAACCCTAATCGGCCCTGAGAATAAATTGTACTACACGGGATCAAGAAGACGTGAGGCAGGTACGGTCACCAGAAACGAGAGACGAGTGGCCTGCCACTTCCTACTAGTAGTTTGACTAGACTAGACTACCTAAGACTAGACTGGAATCTAGACTGTCAAAACCGCTGACGCCAAGACGACGCCAAGACCAATCCTAGCTTGGCCTCGTTTAGTTGGCTAAAGTTTCTAACTCTTTTTCACTCTCTCTCCATCACATCACATTAAATACACCAAAAAGACATAGGTTCGAGTATGAAATGTAGGTAAAAAAGTAACTAATTACACAGTTTAGATGTACATTGCGTAGACGATTCTTTTGAGCCTAGTTACCCCATGATAGGATAATATTTACCACAAACAAACGAAAGTGCTACAGAAGTGCTTCTGGGAGTTCCGGGAGTTACTTTTGCTAAAATTTCTAACATCTAAACGAGGGCTTCCCTAGTGATGATGGAGTTGTAGTCGTGAATCCAACACTGGCTGCCCAAGTAATGATGGAGTACACGGTAGAGTACCCATCGACTCCAGGTTTTGCCACGGTTCTAATAAGAATTTTTTAAACGGGGTAAAATTCAAACAAGCCAGTTTTTTTTTCTATCAATTTTCATTAGACTTTTAAAACTAGGAAGATATTGATATATAACATTTGCCGGTTATTTATGACCCATAGGCAATAAATAAAGTTAGATTAAAAAAACTAAGGGCCTTCTTAGTTCACTTCTAAAATTTGCCTTGCTAAGCATTTGGTAAACAAAAACTTGGATAAAAAGTTATCATAGATTTGGCAAGCTTTACGTGACAAAGTGTGATAAGTTTTAATTGCAAACCAATTACAAGATAAAAAATCTTCGCTCACCAATTCTTTTACGGGGCAAATTCTGAAAAGCGAACCGATCATATCCTAGGAACCAAACAACCCACTAGTTTTAGTCAAATCCAAAGTCTAGAAATTAAAGGTAAAACTGATTTTTAAGAATCCATAACTGATCCGATTAAAGCCTAGTATACCACTCCCTCCGTCCAAAAATGTCAAGTTGATATATAAAAGTTTTTAGTAAATTTATATAAAAATAGATAATAAATTGAGTAATGATCTATCGAAGGATAGTACAAATTACAATATAATAAGTATAATTATTTTATTTTATACATTGGACAGAAGTTAAATTAAATGTGATTATTGTCATCCTTTTGCTATAGCAAGGCATGGGTGGAGATATTTGCTAGTAATACAAAGTCGTCATGCTGGTAGAATGAACTTTCAAAAAATTGATACACCAGAAAAACGACTTTAGGTAAATGAAATGCTTTGGAAAATACTCCCTCCATCCCAAATTATAAGTCACTTTGACTTTTCTAGATTCATCCATTTAGTTATGTATCTAGATACAATAATATGTCTAGATACATAACTAAATGGATGAACCTACAAAGTCAAAGTGACTTATAATTTGGAATGGAGGGAGTAAACTTTAGGTAATGAAATGCTTTGGAAAATGATTTTATTTTTAGTTAAGCATATATGTGAGAAATTATTACAGTATTTCTATTTACTATGCACAATCACAATCAATCAATACAGAGATTCAGTCATTATCCATCTTCATTCAATCACAATCAATCAATACAGAGATACAGAGAAATTATTACAGCCGTCAGTTTTCACGCATGGCAGCGATACTTCTATCTCACAAGTACTAGTAGTCAAGCAGCAGCAGCACCCCCTTTTCAAATAAATAAATAAATAATAAAAATAAAAATAAACAGCAGCACACCGTTCACAAAAACAAATTTATTTAATGAAGAAAGGGGGTATCCTCCCAAATTATATTATTTTGTACTGCTACTAATACTATCCCAAATTATATTGTTTTTTACTGCTACTAATACTACACTAAAAAAAAATATTTGGACAACCGATGAGAAAAATCAGTCACAATAACATCGGACACACACGAGAAAAACACCAAACAATTTTTTTTTTTTTTCATCAGAAGATTTGTACGTACTTGTGAACATTATCATGTCTAAAGGTTTTTTCCGTTGCCATAAAATTGTTAGTGCTCAAGTATGCACGAATTGTTTTAGCAGCAGTAAAAAAATGTATAATTTGGGTATTGGGAGTACAACGTCCTCTTTCTTCATTAAATAAGTTTGTATTTCTGTACTGCTGCTGCTTGACTGCTTGTGAGAAAGAAGCTTGGCAACCTTTCTTAGCCCTTGGATGCTTGTCGTATGGTACAGATGAGGAGGTAAGGTACGTGGTGCCTTAAAGAAGGTAAGGCACTGAATCTGTGTGGATGCCAGCCGGGGTTTTCGAGCCCAATAAGATGGAGTAGCCAACCCCACCCATCACCCCACCCATCAGTTCCCCAAGCTTTCGTCGAGCTCCGGCAGTCCGGCGCACTGCTGCAGCGCCCTTCCCTCACCATGGCTATGCCAGCTTCCTCCAGCAGCTCCATAGCCGTGGACCTCGTCGAGGCAGCCGACCTCGCCGCTCCTTTGCTGCAGCGCCCTTCCCTCACCATGGCTATGCCAACATCCTCCGACGACTCCATAGTCGTGGACCTCGGCGCGGCAGCCGACCTCGACGACGCCACTTCCAAGCTCTTCTTCAGCGACATCAGCGACGCCGGCGTGTCTTGGCCTGCGGTGTCGGAGATCGACTCCACGCTGAAAAGCCAAGACTTGCTCGTCGCTCTGTGCAGCAAGCACGGGGTGCCCAGCGAGCTCACTCCTGTCTGCGCCGAGAACTTGGGGTGGAGAGCTTGCACTCCGCCGCCGGTGGGCTCCAACAGGATGTGCGTCTACGCTGACGCGCTCCACGCCGGCCTCAGGTTCCCACTCCATGAGTTTTACGTCAGGATCCTCCGGCACTACCGCCTGGCACCGTCCCAGCTCACTCCCAACTCGTGGACCTATCTGGCCGCCTTCGTGCTGCGGTGCCAGGACGCCGACGTGCAGCCGCTGGTGTCCGCGTTCCGGCATTTCTTCAACATATGCGCGCACACACGCGAGGGCAAGCCAACAGGGTGCCACCATTTTCAGCCGAACACCCACGACGTCAGCCGCCGCCTCTTTGCCGGCACCGGCGCTCTGCCCAGCTGGAGCGGGTGGAAGTCAAGGTTCTTCTTCCTTGACTGCCCATCGGCGTGGAATTGCCCGGTGAAGTGGGGCAAGCCGAGGAGGAAGGATGCCTGCCGAGTGAAGCTCACCTGCACGGCGATAGAGAAGTTGAAGGCGAAGGGCTGCATCGATATCAGGCCCTTCTTGTTCAACCGTGAGATGCCCGTCGGCGACCCAGCCGCTCTCGCCCCGCTGCAGTCGGCGGCAAAAGTGGAAGCCGGAGCTGCCGGACCCAGTGCTGCCGCCGCTGGTGCTGCCGGACCCAGTGCCGCCGTTGCTGGTGCTGCTGCTGCTGCAGAGAACGCATCCAGGAGGAAGCGCAGCAGGCTGTCGACGGCGGCAGTCTTCTCCCAACCACAACCCCTGCCGACGTCAGCCCCGGCGGGCTTGGCTCCTATCAGAGCTTCTAGCACTGGAGGCAGCAGCGCGCACATTCCGCCGCCGGGCTTGGCTCCTATCAGAGCTTCTAGCACTGATGACGGCAGTGGCCACTTTCTCCCGCCACAACAACAGAGCTTGGGTGAGTCCGCATCATCGCTGCCGGAGTTGCCAGGAATGAGAGCTCAAGCTCAAGCTGTTAGCATCGGAGGCAGCAGTGAAGTCACCCTGCCGGCGCCGCACACGATGAGCGCGAGGGATGCGTTGCAGTTGTGGGAGGCCATACACAAAGTTAGCGAGCAGGAGGCCATGATCGCGAAGCTAAATCAGGAACTGCACCTGGTGATCACCTGGAACACTCAATGGCAGCAGGAGCTGAGGGCTACCAAAGACAAGCACGCGACCGAGATCGCCGAGATCATCACCCACCTCCATGCGGCCAATGGCCGCAACATCCATCTGAATGAGGAGATCTACCGGCTTGACAAGGAGCGCGACCAGTTCATCCGTTACCTACGCACGGCCAGTGCTGAAGTCGCCAGGCTCCAGGCAGCTACTGTTGAAGTCGCGCAGCTCAAGGCAGAGCATAGTGTTGAAGTCGCGCAGCTCAAGGCAGAGCATGCCGCCGAGATGGCCCAGCTGAAGGAGGAGCTTGATGCCGAGGCAAAACAGGTCAAGGAGGAATCCATGGAGGACATAGAACAGCTCAAGCATGAGTGCTACACCAGGGGCGCGAGCGATATGAAGGACCTCGCCCTCACCCTGTACCAGGACGTCATCAATCCTGATGAGCTGAAGGTCGAGCTGCTGCCGGAGTACATCCACCGGGGAGCCTCTCCAGTGGCAGCGGAGGATCAGTGAGGCTCTTTCTGTGGACGCATTGCCGTAAGCTACCCCTCTCTGCCTAAAAAGTTCTATCTTGCTGCATATTGTTAATCCGTAGCATGTCTTTTTGATTCATGCATCCAGTTGTTTTAATTTGGATATTGTGCTAGCATGCTATGGCTCCCTCATCACATTACGCATGTGTGTACTGATCGAGTGAATTTGGTCTCCTAATCATTTAAATGCGATTGGCTATTAACCATTAATCTAATGTAGTAGTCTCTAAAATATGATGACATGGCACTGCAACCAATACATTTTTGTCAAGTATTAACTAAAAAGCATCTTGTTAAGTTGGCCTAGTTTGATGTTTCTTTCATGGCTAAAACTTGGCATCATGCACTGATTTTAATTTGAAGCGAACAGATTAGCAAGAGAACTTTTAGCATGCTATGGCACCCTCATCACATTAAGCATGTGTGTACTGATCGAGTGAATTTGGTCTCCTAATCAGTTAATTAATGTGATTGGCTATTAACCATTAATCTGATGTAGTAGTCTCTAAAATACGATGACATGCCACTGCAACCAATCCATTTTTGTCACATGTTAACTAAAAAGAATCCTGTTAAGTTGGCCTAATCTGATGTTTCTTTCATGGCTAAAACTTGGCATCATGCACTGATTTTAATTTGAAGTGCACATATTAGCAAGTTAAGCTGATTGTGTATGGCCAGAACTTTTAACATGCATGCTATTGCATCCAATATATGTTAGAGACATAATGCTAAGTTTATTTAATCAGTTCACCATATATGTTGATTCTATATTTTGTATCCTATTGCAACCAAAATGGATTGTTTTTTTTTTGTATTGTATTGTATTGTATTGTATTCCTGTGAATACCGAAATTCTATGAAAGTGCATATTTTGTGTACTAGTCAGCAGTCTAAGTGATCCATTGACCCCATACTGTTTTCTCTCTGTGAGTGACAAGAAGCTAGTTTTCCTTTGCCGGCCATTCTTAATATTTATACTGTGCTGGTATATTTCAGAAATTCTATTATCATGTTAGTAGTGTATTATCTTGCTTGTTAACGTCCCTATGATTACTAGTGTTCATGTATTTGTTCAAACATATTATTGGTCCTCTAGCCTGTAGTATGGTTCAAACCATGAAAACCCTGGAATAGTAGAGATTGTGTGGAGGTAAAGTGCTGGTATTTGGTTGCTGCATTCTTCAGAAGTTCAGAGACCCTAAACAGATGTTGTACTGTGTAGCGACAAAGCTGAAGTTGTTTCCATGGTCCTGCAACCGTGTCTTCAGGTCACTAGCATTAGTTGGAGTTGGGATGTTTCCATGGTTCTGCAACCGTGTTCATGTTTGTGTCTTTCAATTCCCCAAACTGTACTCTCATAGTAAACTTAGTTGATTAAAAACATTACTCTGATTTTTTTTAGATAATGGATATCAAATCTGGCCTCTACATCCAGAGATGTACACAGCCAAAAGTTACAAAAAGAGAGAAAAAACAAAAGAGAGAAAAACCATAGTCTTATACATCGACCGGGACATTCTGACAAAAACGATATAAATGCTTCACCCTCTATTTGATCAACGAGAGGGCGTCCTTGACTTGCTTTTCACGCCTCAAGTCTCGAATGTCGTCTGCGAGGGCTCAAAAAGGCTTTCGCAAAGAAGGAAATTATTGCGACGCCTCAAAGGGGAAAATGACGCCGACCGTCATCGCCGCCCCCCGAGCCCGAGGCGGGGTTTTCACCCGTAATCAAGTTCTGCAAAAAGCACATCCAAGCCGAACGCGTCGCACGGCGATGCCGAGATGATCGGCAGAGTCTTCACCACCGCAGCGAGGCAACCTTTGATGGGCGTAGGTGATCCAAGCACGGCGTCCTTTGATGTGGACATCGGCCCGACCTTTGGCCGCTCGGGAGCATTGGCGTGGCGGCGCTCGGGGATCTAAATCGACCCCCAAACGCCGCTATTAAGCTACGGCAATAGGGCCCTCAGCCAGCGCAGGGTGGCGCCGGCGGTACGGCGGTGGGAGCGAGCGGCGCCCCCGAGTCCGGTCGGGTTGACCACTCACGCCCTCCTCCCCTCGTCCATTGCGGGGAGAGGCCGGCCGGCCGAGTCGTGCCCGACCACGACACGTGCAGGCCTCGCGAGTGGAAATCGCGACGAAGCCTGCCGTACCGCCCGCCGTCTCGGGCGGATCCGGGCGGGCGCGATTCGCGCCCGTGGCCCCAGCTAGCGCGTCGCCACCGCCGGTGGCCGACCTAGATGCGGCCGGTCGGGGCGGTGGTCGGCGAGAGCTCGAGGCTCCGCTGCGCCGCAACGCGCCCACCGCGGATCAAGGCGGAAATCGCCGGATCGGTGGCGGAGGGCATGGATCCACGCTCCCAAGCCCGCTGCTCGTCGCCGGCCATCGTCATCTTCAAGCGCCCCGACTTTTGTTCACGGGAGAGGAGGGGGAGATGGTTCGACCGTCCTCCTCTTGAATTCCGACGGGCTGCAATGGAGGAAGGCACATATGGTCCACCGCCACTGCCACCGCCGCAAGCAGCCACCATTGTCGGCCGCTCGATTGTCATGGCCTTGGAAGCGCCTGATCCGGGATTGCCGCCTCCCAGGATCCGCACACGGGACGAAGTACGATCCGCGTAGCACGGACACGTGAAGACTGAGCCGCGCGCCTCCCACGATGACTCCCGCGACGGAGCGACGATGCGGAAATTAACCCACGATCCACGATGTGTAGATGGTCGCGACGGCGATTCCCGCTCGGACGGAGAAGAACAGCGATCCGCGACGATGGACCGCCCGCCCGCCCCGCGCGTGGAAGACAGTCCCTCGGCACTCCTGAAGTCGCCCGCGCCAAGGCGGAGCTGCTGCCAGGGGCCTGCCGATCGGATCAGACGGGGCTGCCTCCTGCCTGCTTGCGACGGGATCTCAGGTGCCTGATGCGCGGAGTTGAGGGCGCCCAGCCCTGCACTCGGCACACGCGCCTGGCCCCTACGCTTGTGGGGAGGAGCGGGAGGGAGGGCCGCCGCCGCCGGAGCGGCGGCAGGCGGCGGCGGCGGCGGCGCCCTGGAAGGCACTAGGGTGGCGGAACCCTCAAACGCCTCGAGTCAAGTACTTCAAACATTACTCTGATATGGAGTGGCTATTTTCAAATTGGCATCTGTTATGAGGCATTGTCTTAGCTGATAAAACCTTTCATTCAGTTTGATCACTTTGATGTGTTATTTTGTTTTCCCATATAAAACTTCTTGACTTTGTTTACACCTTGTCTCTTTTTCAGACAGATATATGCCGTGGAGGTTGGCTACGACGGTATGGGCTACTATTTTGTAACGAGCTCTTCAGAAGAGCTTGGAAGAAATTCATGCCTGCAGCATTGTGCTTTTGCTTCCCTGGAACTTGGTTTCAGTTAGGTCTAGAGATAACTATTTTGGTGCATGTTAGCTTAATCTCCTGGGCCTCGCTGCCCTTTTATCCATGCTACTAGTTGATTCCCATATGTGAACACTACTGAACTCCAAGACAATGGCATGTAATCAGCGGCCAATATATGTTTACTGCTTCTATCTATGCTAAATGTGCTAATATGTATATCATGGTTACTTTGAACGTTAAGAAATTTGACTAAGCTATGGTTTCCTTAAATGCTATTCTTTCATGCTTTGGTTTTCATTTTCTCTTTGTGGACATTAGGTGTGCTATTCCACTTTCTGCTTCTTCTTCGTGTCCATGGATTCATGTGCAACGTGAAGGCTGAAGTGATTGCCTTGAACAGCAAAATTAGAAGAATGAATGCCCATTGGTATACTTGTAGTCTTCTGGCAGTGGCTAGACTTTGTTTGGCTTTTTTACTAGATAATCATGAGACAATTACAATTCATTAGTTGCTATTCTGGAATGAGTACCAAATTTTATATGTATTCTCGGAGGTTTCTGAGTTGCAATATGTTAGGAAAACAAAGGATGTACTAGTATACTTTTATGGGCGTACAGTGCGTGGACAACTTGATGTTGATGTGTTACGACACAGCACAGGTGTACAGCTAGATGGCATGATGTATGAGTGATCACCGATCATCCATGTTTTTGTAGAACTTGTAATAATATGTACAAGTTTCAGTCTGGTGAGCTTAGGTGAGTACCTGAAGCCCAATTTTTTAAAACCAAGAAATTTGTGCTTCGTGAGGTCTGTCCTATCAGAGATTTGGTCCATTTTTCGGATGCTCTCCATTTCCATGAGCAGCTGCTCGCTGATGACCCTGATCCCGCGTGTCGCCCAGCTTCTGAGCGCTTCTGAGCACGCGGGGCAGGTTCTTGAACATGGCGTCCAGCCTAAGGATTGGGTCGGCGACGCCGGACTGGCATACCCAACCCCTCTCCACGCCTTCATTGTAGCCATCAAATTTGGGCCAGAAAATCTCGAAGTGGTGATTTAGTGATTCCGGAGTGAAACATTTTTCGCCAGGTTCATTTAACAATTATTTTACTGATTCTCGCAACAATAAAAAAAACACTTCTAGTGGCCAAACGGAGGCTAAGATATCTAAAATTATGCAACACTTCGATCCAGTTCTGAAAAAAATCGGGCTTCAGGTAACACGGGTCCATCTATGAAACACGTAAAAAGCACACGCACCGTACGCCCAAAGCGTGTTGCAGACATAATTTGGCCCTGTTAGAGCCATCAATGGACGGATTTATATCATCTAAGTATTTGTAACCCAGTCAGATCGTTTTTCTTCATGAGAAAGAACCATGCGAGGACGTTCAAATTGATGATTGTATGAAAAGAGCTCTTCATACTCCCTTCAAAATCTGCAATCGATTAAATTTATCGGGATTACAATCACAAATCGAACCTCCAATGAATCCAACACCTCCAAACAAATCACTAAGCTGCCCGTGGATCCAATTCTTTTGCCAACAGGAAGCCTTTATTAGACACCTGCCCAACCAATTCTGATCTGACAAACCTCTCTTCCCCGACCGCGATCCAATCCTCCAATTCCAACTGCCTTCACATTGGCAGCCATTTCCCTCCCTCTCGATCGGTCTCGGCGTCTTCATCAAACTCTCAAGTTGAGCGTGTGCTTGAGGTCCCCGACGTGCAGCGTGTGGCTGCCGAGCGCCACCTTCCTGCTGCCCAGCTCGTCCACGACGCTGAGGTCCTTGCACACGTCCACCTTGAACGCCACCACGCCCGCCTGCCCGGGCTCCAGCGACACCTTCTCGAACCCCAGCAGGTGCTTCGCCGGCGCGTTGTGCACCGCCGGAGGCGACGAGAACAGGAACACCGTGTGCGCGCCGGACATCGCGCCCGCGTTCCGCACGGAGGTGCACGTCGAACGCCAGGCCCTCGCAGTGCGCGCCCTCGGCCTCCACGGACAGGCACTGCTCGGTCAGGCACGTGTGGCCCTCCGCGAGCTGCAGAGCCACCTGCTTCGGCGCCGACACCAGGTGGTGCGCGAAGTTGGTGTAGCTCAGCCCGTCGCCGAACGCGTACACCGTGTCGCCGGTGTAGAACCGGTACGTCCGGCCCGGGTAGCCCGTCGACGGGTCCGGCCGCATGCGCATGTCGGTCATCGGGACCTTGGTGAATGACTCGGGGTACCACGTCACCGGCAACCTTCCACCTGCGATCATGCACCATCATCGAAACAGTCAGCCACTCTCGTCAGTAGGGACAGACAGACAGAGCAACGCGTTGCAGACGCAGCTAGCGCGCAGTGTAATTACTTACTTGGGTTGTGGTAACCGAAGAGGACGTCGGCGATGGCGGCGCCGCCGGCTTCGCCGGGGTACCCGACCCAAAGAATCGCGGCGATCTTGTCGCTGGACTTGGCGAACGAGATGTCGAAGGGGCCGCCTGACATGACGATGAGGATGCACGGGCCTCTGGACGCGTTGGCGACCGCAGACACGAGCTGCGGCTGCTGGCCCGGCAGCAGGAGGCTCGTTCTGTCCAGGCTCGCGCTCGATGGACTGGTCGGCGCCGACGACCAACACGGTCACGTCAGCGCTGGCCGCGGCCTTGGTGGCCGCGTCCAGCTGCAGGCTGTTGCCGCTGCACCCCACGTTCGTGCACCCCGGCTGGTACACGGTGGCCACGTTCGCGCCGAGGCCCTGCAGCGGCGTCGTGTACTTGCACGGCGTGCCTGTACGCCGTCGGCAGCAGATCGGTGAGCGGCCACGTTCTTAACAACATAAGAAGTTCTGGGGTAACAATCGTATAATACCTTCATAGTTGCCGATCATGGTGAAGCTGGCATTGGCATTGGGGCCAATGACGGCCATGGACTTGATGGAGCTGGCAGAGAGCGGGAGCGCGCCACTGTTCTTGAGGAGCACGATGCCCCCGGCGCGCGGCATCGCGAGCCAGCTCCTGGTTGGAGGACGTGCACACGTCGCTGGGGCCAAGGTTGCCGAACGGCAGCTCCGCGGGTCGCCGTCGAAGAAGCCTAGCCGCATGAGCGTGATGAAGTTGTTGGTGATGGCCCGGTCGACGTCCGACTCCGACAGCTTGCCGGCCTGCACGGCCGCCACCGTGTGCTGCGCCAGGAAGTTGCCGCAGTTGAGGTCCAGCCCTGCCGGAGTCAGTCAGCAGAGACGTGTAAAGGCTAATTGTTCTCGTGGGTCGTGGCAGAGCATCAGCATGAACGACATATGAAAAGTTGGCAATTTGGCAAACATACCAGCTTTGATCGAGATGGCGGCTGCGTCCTCGGGGGTTTTGGTGTAGTGCTGGTTATTGTACAGCACGTCGACCGAGTCGCAGTCTGACGAAATGTACCTGCAGGGAAACGTATACAGAGACCGATTGATCAACATTGGGCTAACATTTCAGAATTAAGCAGCATTTGTCATTTGGGATATCCTCAAAGAACCTAAATGCACAAGATCAATGCCATTGCTCAAGATGTTTTCTGAACATGTGCAGTTCTGCAAAAATCATGGTGGATTTGGATTGGACACCCACCCGTTGAGCTTCCAGTCCCTCTGATGACTCCGGACAGGAGATCCTTATCGGCACAGGTGGGCTTCCCGTTGACCTGGTTGTAGGAGCACATGACGCTGGCCACGTTCCCGTCCACCACGCAGCTCTTGAACGGGGGCTGGAACGTGTCGTCCAGGTCCTGCTGCGACACCTGCACGCACATCACGAATCCCAAACATCAGAATGCTGAAACTTGCTGCATTCACGTTAGTTCCTCTGCACCATCCAAGCATCTCGCAAGGGATCTCTTCAGAAACAAGTGCCTACGTGTCGCTGCGTAACAGCGATCACGGACTGATGATCAGCTACAATATATTGCTAGGAAACGCATGGTTAGGTTAGGTGTGCGTCATTGTGTTCTCTAATGTGCCTAGTATTCCCTGACCAATATACAAACCCAAAAGCCAAAAGTGCTCTTCTCCTGATCCAGGCAGATACTAGTAGATATAATATGGTACAGTTTACGACAGTGCTCTATCCTCCAAGGGACCACGGCATTGAAAAATGCAGGTTTGTTTTGTTTATGCTTCTGGGTGGACTGTCTGAAACCACCGGAATCTGATGTGATTAACAACTACTACTAAAACAGAAATCCGTAGTGGTCGTGATCAGTGGTGAGTGACGCATGTTGCCGGCTTTGTTTGTAATCTAGTATACTAGATGTGCGCCTTGGGACATTCCCTAATCAAATCATTGTTGTTTGTTAATACGTGGGGGATTGTCCATGTATCTTCATCTTCCATGTTTTCTTTGTTACTCGATCCGTATTACTACTATAAGAGAGAGAATTGAAGAATCAAGGGTCGCTGCCATGCAAGGAGAGCACTAACTAGATGTTGAGGACAAAAAGGTCGTCTCACTCATCAGGACAACATCTACTTTGCAGCCAAGCGAAGCCACGGAATGGGAGAAGCAGCCGTATACGGCGAACTTGGCGTAAAGGCTGCCTGTCACTACGTGTAAGTACACATGCCATGCTACTACTGTCGGTGTGAGCCTGAACTTGGGCCTTGTTTAGATGGCTAAATTTTAACAAAAGTGACTTTTCTGACTCCTATAGCATACTGTAGCACGTTTCGTTTGTTTGTGGTAAACATTGTCTAATTATGGACTAACTAGGCTCAAAAGATTCGTCTCGTGATCTACAATAAAACTGTGTAATTAGTTATTTTTTTACTACATTTACTTGTTCGAAACATATAACTTTTGGTGTATTTAATGTGATGTGATGGAGAGAGAGTCTAAAAATTTGCAATTTTTTGGCAAATTTTCAGCCAACTAAACGTGGCCTTGATCCGATCTACAGCAAAGCTTGTGATCAGGGACGGAGGACCATAGAAAAGCATGGATGGATCATTTAAACAAAGCAAACGAAAAGCGAGAGGCTGGTGGCTGCCACATGCACAGGTCAATCAATCCGATCCCCAGCTGACCCTGGCCGGGCCCGGACAGACGCGCTTTCTGTGCTGCAGCTCGATCCATCAGGTGCAGCCGTGCCGTGCCAGCAGTAGCAAGCATGGCTGGGTAGGCAAGTGCAGGGTCGTACTAGTTTGGGGCTTTACACGGCGTTGAAGGTGTATCGCTCGACGCCCTTCCAGTTGTCGACGTCATAGGCGGTGTAGTGCTTGCAGCAGGCGGCGACCTTGAGGCTGCCGGCGCCGCCGCTGGTGCCGGAGCCGGCGTCCTGCAGCCCCGCGACGTAGCCGACGGCGTACTTGCTGGTGAGGAGCGGGTCCTCGCCGGGGGTCTCCTGCCCTCGTCCCCACCGCGGGTCCCGGAAGATGTTGATGTTGGGGCTCCAGAACGTGAGCCCCGCCAGCCCCACGTTGTGCATCGCCCGCGCCTCGTTCGACACCACCTGCATCCATCAGTCATCATCATTTACATACCCGTCAGATCGATCTCGTCGTCAGAATTAGTAACTCTTTTTCTTCAAAAAAAAAAAAAAAAATAGTAACTCTTCAGAATGCAGTTACAGTACAGTAATCGGCTAGATCGCGTCCAATTCCAAGTCCAGTCATGTGTCGAGGATGGATGCGTATGCACGGCGATGGCGGCGTACACTGTGCATTGAGCAGCTAGGCATCATCAAGCTACGGCCTACGGTAGGTGCACCCGAGAGAGATAAGATAAGATGGCATCCAGCCACCAGCCTGGCAACGCATGACTCAGGAGTCGCGTTTGTCGGCACAGTGTGCTCACTGCTCAGTCCCCAGTCTCTGCTGGACTCTTGTGATAAAGCTTTATTAGCCGGTGGGCTGCATGCGATGCGATCGAATAATAGCGAACCAAATCCATGCTGCTACTACTATCAGATAGTAGTAGCTGCTCTGAATTCCTCACCTCACGACCGCAGATGCGAAATCAAATTCAGGCACGAAACGAGCGAGATCCAACGATCGATCCTCGGACCAAAGACGGCACCCACCGTCTCTTGCCAAACTCGACGAGGAGATGAGCGAGGCGATGATTGTTACTCAGATCACACCATGGCACAGCAGCTAGCTTTCCCCAAATGGGTGAGTGTGAACTCCGAGTCATCTCCGTGCATCTCCATGACCATGAGACCGACAGTGAGAGACAGCGACGCCGCAACGGATGGAATGGAAGGGAGAAGTGGGCGCGGCGGCCGGCGGGGACAAAGAAAAAGCTCGGCGGGACGGCGGCTGCCTGAGCCTGACAGGCGATGCTCGGTAGTGTCCACTAAATGCAATCCGCGTCTACAAGACTACAAGAGCTGCTGCTGCTACGCTGCGCATGTCGGTACGCACTATGCATATTTGTGGATGCACACAACAAGGTCGGTCACACCGGCCTGACCGATATTTCCAATGTGATCTTTGCAATTAATCCATGCACTCTTTTGGATCAGATAAACCAATGCCGTTTTACCAAATATAGCAGCTAATTCCAAAATCAAAAAGTGTACTACTGACCTCTTTTTGGGGGGACGAAATGTACTACTGACCTCTTAGCATATATATACTACTAGTATGGGACTTATTCAACGTGCAATATATACAGAATTGTAACGATCATATGTGGAATACAATACGAATTTGCAAATATACTTTTTTTTTTACCTTGCTCTGTTCGAGACAAAAAAAAAAAAAAAAAAAAACTGCACCCAGATTAGTGATCAATATGAAATTGTTACGAAACTTTTACTTTCTCCTCTCGTTTAGACCGCACATGGTTGTATGAAAGTCTAGATTGCAATCTCCCAAGAAGCTATCCAGATTGTAATGTTTATTGATGTAATATAAGCTCTTGTCTCTTGTTCTCAAAAAAAAAAAAAAGTGCTAAATTATTGTTGGAGTAGAAATGCAAGGAAAAAAAAAAACTGTGGGTCCAGGGTACAGAGGGACACCCACTGCTCTGTACAGCGGCTGTGTGGTGCTGCTACGTACAGTAATAAGTACCAGTCCGTGAGGCCAAGCCATATCCTGTCGTAAATCTTGGACGGCCGGGCAGAGGACAGAGACGACCAGTTGCATTGCATTTGCATCTGATTAACACCGATGCCGGATGACCAACGTACTACAGTACTGACATACTAATTATGTTGGGCAGGCACCGCACACCCTCTAATCAGTCCCTTTTCCCTTTTCTTAACGGTGAGGAATCCCAATGATGCACGACGCGTGACATATCTAAGACTCGGCAATAGCAATCATTTTCCTTTATTTTCTTTACTCAATTTTCAAACTTTTGTCGCCAAGATAGATCATCTTTTTGTACTCGACCCTAGACGAGCAAACCAAATACAGCTGACTTTTACAGTTTGCTACGAGAACCGTACTACTAGTACTCAGCATGGCACACATTTCCATCGTCAGCCATGACTCTCCACTCCATGAGCAAGAAACAAGAATGCAAGTCGTATATATAATTCTACGGATCCTATCCATTTCCTAGCTGTACGTAGGGAAGATTACAAATTGCAGCTACACTTCTTTTGACCTGATCGATGGCACGCCGTAGCAGTAACAGCAGCTGAGACTGCGTCGCCGCCGATCGATGCAAGTGCAAGACCGCCGCCCGCCGGCGAAAAGAATCCAAAAGTGACGGGACTAACATAGCAGATAGCAGTTGCGGCAACGACGATCCGGCCCGGCCGCACGCTTTTCCGGCTTTTCTTGCCGTGCGAGCCCTGCCGCCGCACATCGCATGAAGGGAAAGTTGGGAGGAAAAAAAGCAAGGCACACATTCTCCTCCTGCACCGAATCAACCACCAACCGGCACCGCGAAACCTCGCCGTCGAACGAATCAACCACCCCCTCACACACTCCCCACCAACACCAAGCGCCACCGACCGAGAATGCCAATGCAGGCAGGCGGCGCAATGCCGGACCTGCCTGGTGCAAATAAATGCTACGGAACGGAGCAGAGCAGAGCAGAGCAGAACAGAACAGAGCGGAGGTCGGTGGAATTGGATGGCAGCTCACCTCGCCGATGGCGCGGAAGAGCGTGGCGTTGAAGGACGCGGCGGTGAGGATGGGCTGTGGGAAGCTGGTGGCGGCAGGGACGAGCGGCGAGAACCGGGTGCCAGGCCCGACGTAGGAGACGCCGTGGAGCGCCTCCGACCACCACTCGTAGAGCGGGATGCCGAGGCGGGGCAGCGCCGCCTGCTTGTCCACCAGGAACCCGACCTTCTCCGCCAGCGTCAGACGCGACACCAGGTCCGCGGCGCGCGCCGACGCCGACGCCGACCGGTTGCAGAACCCGTACGACGCCAGCGTCGCGTTCCCCGCGTCGCACGCGAACACCGGCGTCTGCGCACGCGCCACATTGCAGGACCAGGACCAGGAGCACACCACCACGGCGAAAACCGCAAGCGCGGCCGACGACGCCGGGAACGCCGCCGCGGCCATGGTAGCAGCTAGCTAGCTCGCCGCGCCCCCGATCCCGACCCTCGGAACTGAATTGATTCTTGGCCACCACCCCGTCCGTAGCACAGGCGCTAGCAGCAGCGGCATATATAGACTAGACTAGAGTGGTGGTCAGAGTGGCGCGCGCGGCAGGGTGGTGGGTGGTGTGAGCAACAGCTGGTGGTGAGGTGAGGAAGCGCCCCCGTGACGGGGACGGCGGTGGAGAGAAGGCCCGACGTGGGAGGCGCCCCTTATTTTCTCGTCCTCTTCTTTGGGCTCGCGCGGTCGCGCCTTGTATTCTTCCCAGTCCGTGACGCGATTCTTGGAGCCATCCTTCCAGCTACTCTCTTCTCTTCCCTGAGCTGAGCGTCCCCTTGTGTTGGTGATATGCATCAACTGTGAGCTTAATGGGTCCATTTGCAGTAGCGATGCTCTGCTATCTGGGCTAAATGGGAACCTAATGATTGTTTAGGCCATGGCTTTCTTTGCTAGGCTAATAAAGTCGTGATCCTAGTTATAGTAGCAATAAAAAAGGAGTAATAGAGAATCACATCTCAATATTTCAAGTGTACAAACTTTTCTTATGAACCGAACACGTAACACTACTACAAGTGCGTCGTGTGTATGATTAAACTACTCTTCTTAATTAAAAGCGATACACAAATCTTTTCGCATATTCGAGGAACATGTAACGCTAACAATTGAGTAATTTGTTGCTTAGAGAATTGTCCAACAAAACAAATACTTGTGAATTATGCCCTTAATTGTGTGCTTATTTTTTTTGAAGCGAAAATTGGCCCGTATTTTATTAAGAGGAGTGGAAAAAGTTTACGTCTGTTTATAGTTCCTATCATATGTTCTTTGGCTATTAATGAACTTACTCATTGTTTATGGAACTCTTTGTAGGCTAACAGGTAGCTATAAATAATGACACAAATCTCACCTATTTCAAGTGTCTCAAAATTTCGATAGTTTATGCAAAGTTACAAATAGCTCTTCGATAATGATTTGGTGTATCTGCTTAGTGAAAAATGCTCTTTGGCGTGGTCTCAAAAAAATGATTTGGGTGAATGGAAGATGGAACATAATGTTGCAACTCTCATGTTATTATTGCACACATTGTTCTTCAATGTTTTAGACTCTGGTTCTTAATGATGCAATCTGTCATTTAAATAAATTTTAGACGCTTGAAATATAGTAACTCCTGGTTGGGAAAAAATATGATACTATGTTGTAGCTTAAAAGTGTTGATACTCCCTCTTGTGCAAAGATTAAATATGTTTTGACTTAGCCCACTCATAGTGCAAGTTTCCTTTTTCATTTAATAGGTGTCACATATACAATTTTGATGGCATGATAGATAAAGGGAGAATGATGAAATGAGTTCCACCTAAATGAAACTTATGACATTGTTTCAATTAAAATCCTCGGTGTCTCATAGGATAAGCTGCATCAAGCGCATATGAAATATCAAAAATGAAACTATACGCCTGTAGAAGGTTGTTTCAACCGTTAATTGAGTGTTTTTTTTTGTTGATGCGGCATAACTGAAAAAATTAAAATGATCATTGAGATTTGGTTAGTAATTAATTGGAAGTTAGCATGACTCTATATGGCTTGTCATATTATTGTCACAGTCAAGTGCTACATTTAAATTGAAAAAAACATGGATGGATAGAGCAAAATGTCAATCTATCAATTTTAAAATATAAAGCATAGCTCGACTTGGCTAGAAGGTTGTTTCAACCATTAGTTAGATGTTTTTTGGTTCATCTGGTATAACTGAAAAAAAAATGAAACTAACCATTCAGATTGGTTAGTAAATGAAACACCATTGAGTTTGGTTAGTAATTCAGTGGAAAGTTAGCATTACTCTATGGCTTGTCATCTTATTGCTAGAGTCAAGTGATATGTTGGTTGCATTGATCAGACTACATTTAAAATAGAAACAACCATGGATCATGGATGGATAGAGGAAAAAGTCAATCTATAAACTTTAAAATATAAAACATAGTTTGGCTTGGCATATTAAAAAACTAAACCCCTATTTATTTTAACTTACAAATTTTTTTCAATAAGATTGTGAGCATAAAAATACTTCCAAATGTTAATCCAATACTGTTGTCGTTCTAGTGAGTGTTGGGAATAGAATCGTATGTGTATTTTGCTAAAACCATGATTTTTACTCATGTTTGAGGTACATCTTCTGCATTAGGAATTTTGTTTTAGGTCAAAGGGATTTTGGATCATGGTTTAGGGGTTTGGTGGTTGTACTTGAGGTCGACGGGCACAAAACGATTGGAAGCTTGTTTGCTAGCGGTGACTCATCAAAGGTGCTCGTTTTTTTATTATTTATTTCTAGATTTTTTTTCTCTCGAATGCGCAAAAGCTTTGCATATATTTTGTACTAAAACAAAAAATAGTAAAGTTTACAAATGGCGTCATAAATGACGAGTTGTACAATCAGTTCAACCATTTTGTACTAAAACAAAAAAAAAAAATAGTAAAGTTTACAACGAAGCATCATAAATGACGCCCGAGAGAGGGAATTGAGTTATACAATCAGTTTAGCCTCCCTACCAGAAAAGACATCGAACATTCAGCCCTCCCTAGTAGAAAGACATCGAACCCTATTACTCACTAGCCATTTATTTATAGATTTTATCGTATTTTTAAGAAACGATTATTTTATCGTAGTAAAAGCACCTATGGTAATTTCTTGCATATTGAATTTTACTGTTCTAGTCTTTTAGAGATGCTCAGATGGATAGAATGTGTTCGTGTGTGTCATCTATACCATGATTTTCAGAAACAAATATACAAGGAGACAAACTCTAAATATTTAGTAATGGCGACTACGATGGAGGTGGCACTCGAGAAGTGGATGGATAACAACGCCTGCAGGGATAAAAATAATGGTGGCGCCGTAGCTATCTGCAGCTGCTAACGTCCCACCGATAGCGTGCCCTAATGATTCAGCCGAGCTTAAAAACCAGATGAATTCTTGGAATTTTTAATAAGAAGAGCATGCAACTAGCAGTGGCGCTTCACTATCCATGAAAGCAAAGAACTTAAAAAGAGTCAGAAATTACTTGCCTTGAACGAGGGTCTGCGTGATCCGGTTAATGGCGTTGTTAAACGAGTGAACGCAAGGTAAAGAATACCAGAAATACAGAGTGTATGGCACGTGTGAACCTGCTCTACGTGAGCTTTGGGCTCCGGTGTACGTGAACGTGACCGACGGAGTGCAGTGGGCTTTTGTGAGGAAAAGCACGGTGGTTGGTTGCCATGCCACCATGGAAAAGGAAACGCAACAAAGAAGACGCACAATGCGTATAGGATTACCGACACATTCGGTGGTTGAGCCGGCAACCTTCAGAATAGAACGTCAGAACCGTCGTCACCCACACACACACAGTGTCACGTCGTGAGCAGCTCAATTCGGCCGGCGCTAGCTGATGCTCGTGGCTTTCATCCGTCCGTGTCGCTTCATCCGTTGCTTTGATCGCAGGACCATCGGTGGTTACGCGTACTGTTTTCAGCAGCCGTCCGTATAGTACAGAGATAAGGCTACACTTATACGAACGCACTGTATGCATGGACGGACGCATCGCATGTTTCCTTGGGATCCATCTACACATACAGATTTCTCCAGGCCGGCCGGCCGTATCGTCATGTCCATCACATGAATCGACACGCAGGGACCGTGTCTCTTCGCAGTCCAGAAAACCGGTTTCAGATGACCATCATTGCTGTTTCCATGTTGCCCTCCTGATCTGCACCGAACGAATCAGCCTCTGAAACGGCCATCGCGACTCGCGAGTGTGCGTTTAGGCACGTCGACGGCGACGCGCGGTCGGGATCAGGGCGACGGTTTCGGGCCGCTGGTCCTGCGCGGCGAGGCGAGGCCATCACCCGGTGCCGGTGCCGGTGGCCTACCCAGATTGCACGTCAAGAGGATTTCGCTGATGAATATTTTGTGTAGGAGGATGAAACGGCAACGTCAGGTACGGTGCAGATGCAGAAGATGCCGAGGTCAGAGCTCTCGGTCAGATGGAAAGTTCCCTTCCGGAAACAGGGCAATGTGCCTTGCTTGCTTTCGCAAGTCAGAGCTGGGAGCATGCCGAAACGGCGGCCTCGGTACCAAATCTTACGGGTCACTGCACCGGCACGTGATGGAGAGCAGGTCTCTATACGATACGAATACGAATCATATGGTAGCTTCTTCTCGAGCTTTATACCATTTCCTTCCCGGCACCATGCACCATCAGACAAAAGGAACAGAGTGCGCAGAGTCAACGAGGGTTGCTCGCTCTCTGCTCTATCGTCAGACAAGAGTGCAGGGTCAATGCGGTTGCTCGTTGCTTTATCGTCAGAATGTCAAATGTACCTTTGTGGTTTTGTGGACTGGTATGCACAACCTTTCCTCCGGTTTCAGAAATGGTTTGGAGCATGACTACCTACTCTCCTCTGTCCGTGAAGTCGTCGTTTTTGAGCTTTGAACTTCATGTTTGATCATCCGTTTTATTTAAAATATTTATGTAAATTATAAAATAAATTAATCAATATTCAAAGTATTTTCATTGAAAAAAAATAAGTCGTAACAAAATAAATTATATTTGTGTAAAAATTTGAATAAGACGAAGCGTCGAATAAGATGGCGCGGAATCCGGGTGACAAACTCGGTCTGCGACGGAGGGAAAGTACCAGTTTACCGGGCGCAGTTGCTTGCGATTGTTCTTGTTGTGCACTAAAAGCAAACAAATTTAAGAATGGTTTTGGGGTTTACTAAATTACTAGGACATACTCCGCAAATCGGCGTACTTGCTGCTTGCTGCATGACCCTATCGGCGGTCCGGCAACAGGGTAGCGCATGCGATCGGCTGGCTGTCCAAATTTGGCAGCCACACGCGCCAGCACCAGCATATCCGCAGAGGCGTATCCGTTCCCGTGAGCCTTGGGGCCTGAGACCCTGACCGTGCAGTGGTCCGTGGACACTGGCGGTGGCAACCGACGCTGAACGGCGCACCGCGACACGGCGACAGAGTGCTCAGGCATGCTATACCACTCTACCAGGACGAGATCAGATCATGGACACGAGAGTCTCCTGTACGTACGATCGACGACGCACGGGCACGGCAGCAGCAGGATCATCGAGGCTACGTACGTACTACGTGCTAGTACCTATCTGCCCGTGGTGCGTGCATGCACCAGAGACCCAGCAAGACGCCACGGCGGCCGCGGCAGCCGTGTGCCGCGCGTCCCCACGGGCCACGGCCGTTTCCCCCGGCGCCCGCATAAAACGCCAGAAATGGGCGTGGTTTCCCGTGACTTTCTGCATCATGCGCACCTGCGGACGCAGCAGCAGCAGCATACGAGCATAGTACGACGGTCGTAGCACCTATGGTTTCTATGCTCGGCCGTCCAAACTCAAGACTTGTCCGTGATCTGGTCAGTTACAGCCCATGGTTTCTAACCGCATGGTTTCAATCTGGAACTATGGGTGCTGGTGACGGTCCAAGCCAAACCAGTCCATCAGGATTGTTAACCCATTCTCCACCAAACCAAAGCTGACCATCTGAAAACCAGCCCATTAAAACCATTGTAAACCAAACCATTAGCAGGGCGAGTACGACCGAGCAGGCGGTGCGCGGCCGCCCAGGGCTAGGGGCGCAGCGCAGTCACGGGCCGGCCGCCGAGCGTGGTGCCGATGCCGACGTCGACGTGACCGCGCGCGACGCGCCACGGAACCCACGCCCGAGCCAGGGGACGGACGGACGCCGCAGTTCGTTCCGCCGGCGTCATCAACGCGGGTGGGCACCGACTCCGTTGCCGCCAGCCATCGCTGTCAGCCGGTGCGACGCAGTGGGGCGTGTGCGATGCGAGGTGTTGTGCGTGGTGGGCAAGAGAAGCCGTTGGAGTCTTGCAGTTGCAGGTGATGATGATGATGACTCGAGCGTTGCTTCCTCATCACTCTCGGGCAATGCAGGTACAGAGAGGTACTGAAATCGATCCCGGAGATGTACGGCCTCCAATGTTGACTATATGCAAGCTAAATTGCGTTCTACTACCACCAGCTCAAGGCTACCTGAATGCATGCTAGTGTTATTTTCACCTCTCAGAGTGTACTTTAGGCTAGCAACATCACGCGTTGTGTGTTCCTAGTGCCAGTCTACTCATACGAAAAGTTTAGCTATATAATCTCGGGGATTACAAGATGAGGTTTCCTCATCGAATCAGTTGGGATCTAGCTAGTATAGGATAGAGGTTATGCAGCAGGCATTATTGGGCTGGTGGGTCTCTCTTGCTTGCAGAAAACTCATCGCGGGTCTGCCTGATATCCACTCATCAACTCGAAAAACGTCGCTGCAGAGTAGTAGAACAGTGATATTCTACCAACCTCTTTTGATCTTTTCAGTGTCCCAGCGGCCAAGCTTCAGTTCAGCTCAGCATGGCCTGCACTGCAACTGCAACATCCATGATCCTTCAGCACACAGCTGTCTGCGAAACATCATGCGTGCTGTTCTTTGTAGCACCTCATGATCGAAATAGATATCCATGATTTAAGTACGTACTACAAATCAAATAACGTCATGTATTCTTCTTGCTCAGAGAAATCGACCGGTGCTTCCTCCAGCGTACGCTGCTGATTGGAGCACATACATATTCTGACAGATGATTTTTAAGTATATTCTGACAAATTCTAGCTACTGGGTACCGCAGAAACATCTAAAAGTGCTGAGCTTCAGTATTTCAGACCTAACTTTGAACGTATTAGCAGTCTAGCATTAGGGATCCTGATGGATTAGATCCAGCTGTATCGTATCGTAAGTGCAGCGAAACGATCATCTAAGAGCAAGGATAATAGATGCGCCCGCCGAATCGCCCGCTGCTAACGTTTCGTTCACGTGGAGCCCGATAGCAGCGACAGTTTTACGGCTTTCGCCCGCGCCCCGTCGGCGACTTCGCAAAAGCGCCGGTTCCCCTCTCTCTCCTCCTTTCTCTCTTCCCTCCTTGTTGGATGTCGCCAGCCAACCTTCCCATCAGACTTGCTCTAATCGAGTCGTCCGCTAGCTCGCACGTGTCACGAACCCAGGGGTTCTGACGTTCCACATACTCCCTATTCCATATTGGAAGTTTGTCGTTTTTTTGACTTTGAACTTCGTGTTTGGCCATCCGTCTTATTCAAAATATTTATGCAAATCATAAAATAAATTAATCAATATTCAAGTATCTTCATTGATAAAATAAGTCATAATAAAATAAATTATATTTGTGCAAAAAATTTGAATAAGACAAGAAAGAAGATGGGCGCGAATCCGCGTGAAAACTCAGTGGGACGGAGGGAAAGTATTCCGTATGAGGTGTCAGATTCTGTACGCTTGCTGCATTCGGTTGCTCCGTGGCAAGTCCGGTTGTATCTTCCGTTGTCGCGTCGTGCTAGCCAATCGAATATTGGAACGTGCTCCAGCATATGAGCATGTCGTATGGGACCGGATCAGTGTCACCGCCACCGGAGAATGTTCAGTTCACCAGAGAAGCAGACACTGTTGGCATCTTCAGATCTGAAGGAAGACGAAGGGTGTTTCTTGGTTAATCGTCGTATCTGATGATCCGTCGCTTTAATTTTGGCCCACCTTCAAACTACGAGGCTTAATTTGAAACAAGAAATTGTTAATCACTACCGGTAGTGACGATAATTGGAGCTTTCTGAGTGATGTACTAGTCAAAATCAAGTCTCTGATAGTGCCACGTACAACAGCACGAATATTAGACGACATGTGGACACACAAAAAGTTGGAGCTAGTAGGTATGCAGCCGCCCATATACGTGCTGGGGCATCGGACAGAGATGACATCACATCAGCAAGGCAGCAACGCCCCCACGGAGCCTCGGGGAAATAATATGGGCCGTATCCATCAGATCCATGTTCCTTGGGCGGGCCTTACCGCCGTTACAAGGCCCATATCAGTTTTCAGCAGTCCACATTCGGATAGGAAACCAGCGCCGGCCCAGACTGGCTCACAGTCACAGCGCCCGCCCACTGCGATGCCCGCCGCCGCCGCCTAAAAACCTTCCCCCAGCCCCACACCGCTCTTCCCGCCGCCGGTCGCTGGCGAGTAACAGAGGGTCCGTGCCTCTCCGTTGTAAAGGATTTCGTATTATTGTCTGAGCCTCCCTTTTCCGAGGAAGAGCACAGAAGCAGGGAGGTGGGCATGGCGGAGGAGGTGCATCTAGGTCTGCCAGGCCCCTGGGCGGCGGATTACCGGGAGAAGGCCGACCACTACACCACTAAGATCGGTGGAGTCCCTGTATGTCTCTTGTGTGTAGCTCTTACTGGTTTTAGCTTATGGTTTTGCTTAGGAATTAGAGGCCGAGATTATGGCATGCATCTTCTTCAGTTAACCCACCACGGTTATAAATTTTACTGACGACTCTTCTCAGAGGTGAGAGATTTTTTCTGAAAGCCGAGTTCCTTTTGAATCGTTTGCTGTTTTTTTTTTTTTCCCTGTAGGATTGGCCAACAACTGGTGATATGGGCATTAAGCCCCAGATTCTTCAGTGCAGCTTATGTGGGACGAAGCTTTGTCTTGTTGCTCAGGTGAGTGTTTTCGAATTAGCAAAATTGTTATCTAGTTGAAACATCTTTATGGTCAGTCATGTAAGGAAACAGAGTGTTGCGGTGCTTGGGCGCAGGCTTCTAAGCTTGCAATTCTCTGACTTGGCATCGCAAACTGTGTTTGCATACTGATCCATGATGGTACAGAATGCTTGTATGATGATACTAGTACTTATGCCCTCATCCGATTTAGTGGTGTTCCTGTAATAATAATAATAACTGATTCTAACCTAAGGTACATGCGCCCGTGGCAAAGCTAAACATTGAGGACAGGGTAATCTATGTGCTTGTTTGCCCGACGCCAGAATGTGGACCTAAACCTAAAAGGCAAGCATTTGCCAATTGATTCAGTCTGTTTATAGATATCCAGACCTCTACATGATTTTAAGCCAGTACTATGTATTTTCTCTTTTTTGTTTTCCTTTTTCTTCTTATAGCTGGAAGGTCCTAAGAGTTCAAAAATGCCGTAATGTTATGCAAACAGAAGGCGGTGGTGATGAATTAGGTCAATCGAATGGACCTCCTTCTACAAGTGTTCTAGAAGAACAAAATGATAAAAACAAAATTCCTGATATCAACGATGACGATTTTGATCTAGATGCCTTAGCTGAAGCACTTGAGCAAGCTGCAACTTTGGCATCTAACTCAAAGAAGAAGAAGAATAAATCGAAGCATGCTAATGCTCCTGTAAAACGTCCTGTATTGAAGGAGCAAGCATGTGATCCGAGCGTACCAGGTGGGGACAAGTTTGAAAGAACACGTTACCATGTCCTATGCAAAATCTGATTGTTTTGTTCTGATAAAATTCTGTTGCAGTTCTTCCTTGTTTTTACATATGTTATGATAAGGAACTATATGGGGGCAAAGGCACTGTGGGTTCAAGTACAAGTGAGTTGGTTTTGGACAAAGAAATCATGGATACCACAAATGATGAAGAAGAAAAATGGGAAGGAGAAAAGTATGAGTATGATAAAGCTATTGGTGCTGACAGAACATTTTTGAAATTCAAGAAACGGTTGGATGCATATCCCCAGCAATGCTTTAGGTAGTTATAAACATTTAGTTCATAGTGTCATTCAGTGATTGCAACCTTACTTGGTATTTGCAAGCCATTGTTTCTTGTCCTTTTTCGTTTTGCACAACCTGAATTAAATTTTGAAATGCAATATTTCTTTAGGTATTCTTATGGTGGCAAGCCACTGTTGGCTACAACAAAATTACAAGATCCTGGCACCTGTAGTCTGTGTGGTTCACCACGCCAATATGAACTGCAATTGATGTCTCCTTTATCATACTTTCTCCACGAAGCTGGAGATGGCTCCTCAAATTATGCACCCAGCAGCTGGACTTGGCTGACTGTTATCATATACACTTGCTCCAAGGTATGTATTATTCTTCAATTTCCTGATACTGAAATCTAAGGAACTCTGAGTGCCTGAAACGTGATCCCCATATAGTAGTTCTATTTCAAAAATTACTTGATTTACAAAATGCACCACGAAGAATATTATGTCATCACAGGATCACTTGAGCTTTGTGTGGTGAAGAGATTTCTGTGTCCTTGATGTTCTTAAAGTATTTCAGAATTCCTAGCAGATTTGTTGTCTGAAGCATCTGCTAGGATTTAATCCAGTTAAAAAAATAGACTTTCAATATTACCATTTTCTCAGACAAACAAATTTCTGGTTTGCGAGTTTTGCTAGATTCCACATTGGCTCTTGGGAACACTTTTAGTTATCTACGCTATGACAATATTGAAAGTTCAGTGGGCAGCTACATGTGCATAGTTGTCATTGTTTAATATTTCTTCTTCTTGGTACTAGGGTGAAACCAGGCATTGTACATTGTATTCTTTTTCTTTACATACCGTTCTCCACTTTGCACTACGTATTTCTTAGCTCGTCTCAATTTACTGCAGAGCTGCTGCCCATCCTCATGCGGTGGAAAGCCTCAGAGCTGTTGTTGGGGAGTAGCCGAGGAGGAGATCCTGATTCAGGAGGATGAAGTCCTTTAGGATCGATTTGACCGTGTGGTATACAGTTTTTGTTTTCCAATTGTTAAGAGTTATAAAGCTATCTGCAATTTTGAAGTGTGTTTTGTGGCTGTTGCCGCTTTTAGAAGGTTCACGATTTGGCCTATTGTAAGTTCGCACAGTACCATATCAGACTAGTAAGATTTTTTGGCTGTGTGGCTATGATTTTCTGCTGCAAAATCATTTATCCTGTTTATAGGTGCCTGGACCTGGATTGTGAACTGCAATCACAAGGGTGGCCATGTTACGCTTGAGCATGAAGGGATCTGATCCGGTATGTACTGTATTCTTGCGTTAGCTTGTAACCCCACCAATCCATGCTGTCCATGTCTAGAAACTTTTCTTTTTTCACTCAAAAGAAAAGAATCTGGTACTTATTTTTTGCTTTCTTGGGCCAGATAATAATAATAATTGCAAGAAAGTAGTAATACTATTCTGGATTAAAGTACACCTATTAATAAAGTGATAATAATAAAACCGTACCGCAGCCCATATGTAATGTAATATAATGAAATGCATAATTCATCAGCTGTATTATTCTCATCGCCAACCCTACCTGCACCAACGTTGATGCTTCATTTGCAACTTGATTTTCGGATCGCCGGCCCGGACGATGCCAGCCAGGCTGCACACATAAATCAATTAGCCATAATAATATTGTATTGTAGTAGGGGTTTTGCAGCCATGTTTTCTCCGTTTGAAGAATCTCTCTATACGCCTGCTAATTTTTTTCGCTTGGTATTTGTATAGACTAGGACCAAGCATATATGCATCTGGTTTATGTATTCGCCTCTTGTGATGGAGGTCTCGTCCGTCCACCTGTACTCAGTACGTCGTCGTCCGAGACGTTCCGAGTCCAAGACGGCACGTCGCCGCCTGACCTGACGCTGACGGGAAGAATACGAACCAACATCTACGTCTACCAAATGCGCGCGGCGCCTCGCCACTGGACGGGCCAGGTAAACGCCTCCGCCGGACACGCCATTCCCTCCCTCATCAATCATGGCGCCCTGCATGCCCTCGGTCGTGCTCGGAGCCGGCCGTTCGTGCGGTGGTCGAATCCTGGGGCTGCCTTGCGGACGCCGAGAACCCGAGGTGACTGGCTGCGACTGCGACTCGTACGTGCGCCGTGCGGTGGCCGAGCAGTGGAATGCGGCGGCAACCGGGCGCGGCGCCTTCTCGACCTGCCTTTCCTTTGATTCCTTGCTCCCTCGCGCTGCGGCTCTGCTCGGCCTGGGCAGCTCGCCACGCCCAGGAGCGCCGGCTGCCGCGAGTGGAGTGGTGCCACCCCGCCACGCCAGCGTAATTGTGCCGCGGACTTTGGAGTGCGGACGCTTCCGTCCCCTTTCCGAGGACGGACGATCGAGAGCTAACATGATCGGTCGGTCCCGGTCCCGGCCCCGGCGTGACCCCTACCCTACGCGCGTGCACCGGTCCAGACGCGACACGACGCCAGGCTAGCTCGTACGTTCCGCCGGGGGGGCCATGGCCATCTCGCCGCGAGGCCGCAGATTTCACCATCTCCCTCCCTCCATGATTGGCCCGGCCTCCAGCGAGTTGGCCACGTCGATGTCGATCCCAACAGATCTCACACTGTACGGACTCTGCCGGTGCCGTCGTTTTCAGATGATTGTCCCGCTACCACTAGCACTAGGAGAGATGACCACCTTGTCACTCACTGTAAAGGATAACGTTAAAAACAGGACCATTTCTGTAGCAGTAGTATAAACAATGTGGTAATTCTGTTCTAGTGGTCCATGGTTTGTGGCCGCGGCCAATCGGACGGCCAGGAGGCGCTGACCCACGCTGGTGTGGGCCCCGGACGTCAGTCGTCGTTAAGCTTACGCACGCACGAGGCCGCCGAGTGAAAGAAAGAAAACAAAACAAGGAGCTGTTCATGGCGTCAGAGTTGATTGAAGCGGCCACCGCACCCACCGTCCGCTGCTCCAGGCTCCACGCCACGATGCCCCCCGTTGCCCCCAGCCCCACGCGACGCGACGGCGTGCAGATAGCAGCAGCAGCAGCCCGCGGCCGCCTCACCGCGTCGCCGCCCCGGGGCTGCCTGCGTCTGGGGCCGGATCGAGCGCCAGACCGCGCGTCCGCCTCCAAATCGCGCATGATTAGGTGGTTGATGGCACTCGGGTGGTGCTGCTCCTCCCGAGCCCCAAAAGCCAAATTCCATCCCCCAATGGCATCGGTACGCACGATGGCATAAAGCTCCCACCTTTTCCTCCCCACGCCTCTTTTTATCTCGCGTCTCCCGTCCCCATCGCTCCCCTCGCCGCCCTGCCCTGGTCTCCGCCCTCCACTCCACCCTTTCGCTTCGCCGCCTCCGGGGTTGTTCTCCGCGCCGGTACTCATCTCCGCCTCTCACTTCCATCTCTCTCTCTCTTTGCTATGAAAAGTGCAAACTCTCATCACCTTCTCTCAAGTTTTAATCGTTGCTTCTTGGAGGATAGCTGCACTTTCCTTCTGGTGGAGTTCGTGTGGCGGTCGTTTTATTAGCACCTACGTAGTGGAGTAGTAGCACTTGTTTGCCTTGTGCCGTGATAAGGCATGAAGCTTGCTTTAAGGTCTTGTGTTTGAAGGATTGTCTTTCTTTATGACCCCAGTGAATGAGTTTCGGAGCTTGACTTTGCAGATTGCTAGCAGTTGCTGTCACTCTAGTGAGTTTTTTTTTTTTTTTTGCGATCGGGCCATTCACCCGTGTTTCATTAAGAGGGCGGAAAACCAAATCCAAGATAAAACTAGGTTTGGGATCTTAGAGCATCATCGCGCTGCGAAAACAGAAACAAAAAGAACAAAACACAAATAAAAAACACAACAAAAGCAAGACACCTAACTACTTGGATGCAACCCGAAGGTTAATTACAAGATAACCATGTTGCGACGGCGGGACGCAAGCACTCTCGGGCCTTGCGCCGCTTCTTCCCCCCAGAAGGAGGAGACCTCCATGGCCTCCATGTTGACCTCGGCGTTGGGGCCCGTGAGGGCCGCCTGCGGCTTCAACAAAGGAGACCGCATCCTCACGCTCGGCCTCGACCTCGATCCCCATCTTCTTGAGCATAACTTTCCTTGCACGGTCCTGCGGCCTATGGAGCTGGGCGCGCTCTTTGCGGCGGCCCGCCGTGCACTACGTTTCGGCATTAGCTCTGAGGCGTCTTGGCGGCGCCGTTTTCCTCAAGGCCGGCGTGGAAGTATGGATGGCTCCGCCGCCTCCCGAAAGGCGGTTATGAACTCATCCACCGATGGCACGAGCGCACTGGCTCGAAGTGTGTAGACCCGCCTTCGTCGCCACCGGCCCG
This sequence comes from Hyparrhenia diplandra, assembly GCA_015847255.1. Taxonomy (NCBI): domain Eukaryota; kingdom Viridiplantae; phylum Streptophyta; class Magnoliopsida; order Poales; family Poaceae; genus Hyparrhenia; species Hyparrhenia diplandra. Next base: position 122,212 of record JADLZK010010641.1, on the reverse strand, counting down.
ATGGCACCGGCGTCGCACCGGAAGGTCATCCTCGACCTTCGTTTACAGCGCGAGCACATTGAGCTCCCGATCCCTAGGCGGCGAGGCCGAGGGGGTGCTCGGTGCGGCGTCAACACGACGGTGACAAGTGGGACGGTGAACTCGGCCTCCACCAAGTTGGGCTCCACTTTCGGGCCGTCCACCGGCCCCGGGCGCTGGTGGGCGAAGGAGCGCCCACGCACGCGGCATCCACCATGCACCGGGGGCCTCATCCTCCACGGCGTAATTTGGCGCCACGGCCGATGGAGGCCGCGAGCTCAACGAGCATTGGGTCATCCATAACCCGGGGCCCCCATCGCCGCCGGCGAGCGTCGGCGGGTCAACGGCGGATGCAAGTCGGTGATGTGGCGGAGCACCCTCGGGAGCTTAGCGTCGCGCCATGCGGGCGACGACGGCGGCGGTGCGAGCCGCCGCCCAGCCGCTTCGCGCCGTCGTCGGCCGAGGGCGGGACGAGAATCTTTCGACACGGATGGAGCCCCGCGCAGACACCGTCGTCGATTGGCCCGGCGAAGGGCTGTGAGGTGGAGCCGGCAAAACGACGTGCTCGGGCCGCAGCCTGCAAGGCGGCACAGCCAGCCCCCGCCTCCGGCACCGACCGGTGAGCGGCGACGCGCCGTCTTTCGATGATGCGTGGCCCAGCGTAGCGGCGGGAAGGTCGGTGCGAGCGCGTGGGCGTGGTCGTTGGAAGGCGGTTGAAGCAACGCCCGACTAGCTCGGCGGCGCGGGCCTCGGCGGGCGGTGTGGGCGATGGTGGGCCGACGCGATGCGGCCTGGCGAGGGAGGACCTCCCGCGGCCGTGGCGGTCCGGAGGAGGCGCGACGGTGGGGTCCCGGACGCAGTGGATCGGGGGCGCGTCCCCGCCACCCTGCGACTCAAAATGGCAACGGTACGAAACCCCAGTACCGACGGGGTTTTACCCGATAAAGATGCGGGTATGGAATGATTTTCTACCGCGGTCGTTATTGGAAGAAATCTTCTACCCATCTGGGTGCAGCTGGGTAGTGTGGGTGTATGCTACCCATACCGTGTACCCGTGGGTAATAAATACCCGCATATATCACTAACAATCATAATAAATTTGGCCCATATAACACTAAAATTTGAACCAATTCAACTAAAGTCTACATATATAACACTAGTATTGTTGCTAATTGATGTTAGATTTGCTTTTGTGCACATATATTGACCTAATATTTACTAAATATTTGAATTTATAAAGCATTTCATATGTCATACTCGGGTATGTTCGCGGAGTGCGGGTTACCCATCGGGTAGAATTTACCCGCGCGGCACGGGTATGGAATGACTTTCCTACCCGCATGTGGATCTGGGTAACCCGACGGGTAAGATTTACTCTGGCGGGCGCGGGTGCGGGTGGGCACTACCCGTCGGGTATTTACCCGTTGCCATCTTGACTCTGCGACCGCCACGGCCGCGCTTTGCGACGGCGCGGCCGGAAGTCAACATCTTCTTGCCGCGGTGGGGCGGCGCTGCGCTTCTTCTTCATGGCGGGGGCGGCGGTACCCGCACCGGCGGCGCCATTGCCGGACCCTCGAAGCCACATCTCGGGCGGCCTCGGCGGATCCGCCACCCGGTGCGGGGGTGGTCCTCACCGGAGCACCGTGGCGGCGACACCCATCGCAGCGCGCGCGAGACGACGGGATGGGAAGCGGTTGCCTCGTGGAGGAGGACCGATGCCCCGTGGCCGCCTTGAGGTGGAGGAGGCGAAGGCGGCGGCGGTGGTTGGCATCTCGAACTCGTCGTCGGAGCGGTCGGACATGGGGACATCGACCCAGCCGCTCCTCCTTGGTCCCGCCGACGGAGGAGGGGAAGAAGGGGCGAGCCTCGACGGAGAGGCACTTGCCGGTGGCCGTGGGCGAGGAAGGAGCGCCGAGGTCTCCATCCACCAACTCGCCCTCTTCGACGTCCATGTCGCGGAGGGCCATGCCACCACCGCCAAGTCCTTCCCGATGGACTTGGGCGGGAAGCGACGGAGATGGTCGGTGGCCACCTCCACGAGCGGCGTGGCGGCGGGGCCCGCCTCACCGGCGAGGGCGGCTGGCGGGCACGCCGGCCGGCGGGGGCGGACCCTGCGGCCGGCGGCGAGGACGTGGATGACGGCGGCCCTCCGCTAGCTCCCAACTTCGGGCGTCGACGGCCCGGGGCTCGCGGCGCCGCGAGCCAGGAGCACCTGAGGCACCGGGCGGTGCGGGGAACGCGGCCGCGTGCGGAGCGGCACGGCCCGGCGGCATCTTCAAAGGGGAGGATGAAGAAGGCAACATAGGAGTTGTGGCCTCGCCCGGAGCGGCAAGCTCGAGGCGCCCGAGCGGCATGCCCGCCCGGCGGCGCCCGGCGCGCGGCGGCGGCGACTTCAAGCGGACGACGAGGCGGCGATGGCGGGCGGGCGAGGGCGGCACTCTCGGCGGCAAAGAAGAAGAAAGACACGACGGGCTCCAGAAGCTGGCGCAGACCGGCTGCCGGGTCCTCCAGGCAGCCGACGGCGCCATCACGAAAGCCTCCGCAGGCCGGGAGGCAGCAGCGCCCAGCGGAAGGGTGATCGCCCACGAAACCACCATGGGAAGGTAGATCGTCGACGGGGAGCACGGATCGCATTTGGCTTGGGCTGAGATGGACTTGGAAGGGAGATCGGGTTGGGGGAGGAACGCGGCGGCGCCGTCGTCGGGAGAGGGGGGACGGACGGGCGGGTGGGTGCGCATCGTTTTTTTGCCAGCAGGGTAACCGTCACTCTAGTGAGTTTTAGTGCAAATTTTGTGGACTCATATCGCTGTAGAGAAATTACTATGCTTATCCGGCATAATGGAAACTTTGCAAAGGATCTTGTGAATTGTAGTGGAAATTTGGTGAATCCATCATTTTTTTGTAGGCAGTATCTTAATTACATGTTTGAGCCGAAGTTTCCAATTCAAGGAAAAACTATTCTTTTATTCATTAGAGTGCCCATATAATTTTCTATGTGTCAACAGGCAACAACATCGCTTAATGTTTAGTGCATACCCATGCAGTAATTTCTGAATTTTGCTCTGTAAAACATGTGCTAAGAGATATGGACAAACAACAAATATAATTATAATTGGAACTACGCAACTACTTCTCCACTGGACATGGTCACATGGATTGTCTCTACAGTAGTAAAGTTTTTTTTCAAACTTTGTGACTCAACTTCAGAGGGTTGTGAAGATATGTCAGTGAGTATTGGTGTAAGGATTCTGAAGTAATAAGTGCTATTGCAGTCTTTCAAATGATGCTGCTATTTCAAATTAATCAAACATTATGTTGAGCATCAGATGCCTTCCCACAGGCGTTTTAAGTTTCTTCAGTAATCATATTGCTTCTGTACTTGCCCATGTTTTTTTTTCATGCTACTTAACTGTGAAATCAACTGATCACCAAAAAAAAATTATGTATGCTTGTGGAGTGTCGATACTGTTTCTATTAGATACATATGCTAACTTTGATACGATTTTGAGTCCATTTTGAGTCCATTTATAATTGTACCTCAGTCCCCAGGTTCTTGTGGTCTGTTAGATTTTCAAAATATTGAGTCAGGCTTGATATTTGCACCTTTTTTTTTTTCTCACATTGTTTGCATCATCTTAATAAAAATGGTATATTAACTTCAATCAACTGTTATCTTATTACGCTTCAATCATAATATTTGTTCAATTTTACTTATGACCTTACTTGCTTCACCTGCAGATTGTGGACATTTTTTGAAGTCCCTTTGGGGTTCTGGATGCATAAGATAGTGTGCATATGATTTGTCCATAGTTTCTGCAGCCTCATCATTTTCCATCTGGGATCAATAAAGCTTCATGCTCATGGACAGGGCTGATACATCAGGTTTTGTCAGTGGTGGTATACATTACGTGAACATCCATGTGTACTTCCATTTTGTGTATACTATGTGCTTCCTCAGTGGTGTTGTAAAGCTGGAGTCCTGAGTTCTGTTGGTTGGATTGAAGCATCTGGTCTCTGAACAACATATAAAATTCTTCCTATCATAATCCTACCTTATTTATACTAGCAGGATGGACCTCAATATGACAAATCTTTGGTTTCATGGAAAGGAACATTTAGCTGCTTCTTCATTCTCCCAGGCCCAATCATCTTCCATAAATTGCAGGAATGAAGACCAAGCTGTGTCAGCCATGAACTTGGGTTGCATCAGGAGCTCAGAGATAGCACGGAACTCTAGAACATTTCAGCATGGCGATCAAAGTTTGGCCGCTCCTGATGATGGCTGCAGGCTGGTCCTTGGACTCGGGCCAACGCCAAATCTGTACTCTGCTGATAATCACTCATTTGGTGGAAACAAAGCTTATAAATCTGCAACTTTGCTCACTCAACATTGTGCCACAACCGACCCTGGTTTAATGTTGGGTCTTTCAAGATGCAGCTCGAGAAATTTGCAATCTACAACAGCGAGTGGCAGCAAAGAATTATTCACCTGCAAGGAAGACTGGTATCATCTTTCCACTTATTGATGAGGGATCAACTTCAGCGAAAAGGAAACGAGGTGGACATATGCTGCCACTTCTGTTTGCGCCAAGACCAGAAGATCATTGTCTTAATGGAACATCTCCAGATACTGATGTCCAACAGCATGATGGAACGGGATGTGATACTGAAAGCGATTATGATAGGTCTCTGAATCATCACGAGATTCATCCTAGCCCTGATCTATCCATTACAGGTGATTGTTGTTTTGCTGGAACTTCTGATATAGTAGCTGGTACAAGTGGTGAGCAGAGGAGTCATCAACGCCATCCAAAGAAATGCAGGTTCAATGGGTGTTCGAAAGGTGCAAGGGGTGCATCTGGACTTTGCATTTCTCATGGCGGTGGCCAGAGGTGCCAGAAGCCTGGTTGCAACAAAGGTGCTGAGAGTCGAACAGCATTCTGCAAAGCTCATGGAGGAGGTAGACGCTGCCAAGAGTTAGGCTGCACCAAAAAGCGCTGAAGGGAAGACAGAGTTCTGTATTGCTCATGGTGGTGGGCGCCGGTGTGGGATTGAGGAATGCCCGAGAGCAGCAAGGGGGAAATCAGGATTCTGCATAAAACATGGTGGAGGGAAAAGGTGTAGGATAGAGGGTTGCACTCGTAGTGCTGAAGGCCATCCTGGGTTGTGCATCTCACATGGAGGTGGTCGCCGGTGCCAGTACCCAAACTGCAGTAAAGGGGGGCGCAAGGAAGCACCATCTTTTTGCAAGTCCCATGGTGGAGGCAAAAGGTGCATGTTTGATGGCTGTACCAGAGGTGCAGAGGGCAGCACGTCCTTCTGCAAAGGGCATGGTGGCGGGAAGAGGTGCCTCTTTGAGGGAGGTGGGATGTGCCCAAAGAGTGTCCATGGCGGAACTAGCTTCTGTGTTGCGCATGGAGGGGGCAAACGCTGCTCCGTTCCCGGGTGCACCAAGAGCGCCCGTGGTCGCTCTGATTGCTGTGTGAAGCATGGTGGTGGCAAGCGTTGCAGGTTTGATGGGTGTGACAAGAGCGCACAGGGGAGCACTGACTTCTGCAAGGCCCATGGTGGGGGCAAGCGATGTGCTTGGAGCACCGGCTGCGACAAGTTCGCTAGGGGAAGGAGCGGTCTATGTGCTGCACATACGACCCGGATGTCTTCCAAGCTAGAGCATGATCCTGGACATGCACGAAGCATGGTCGGGCATTCCCACTTCAGCGGCATTGTCTCTGGTTCATCAACGGCTGATAGCAACATGGACCATGCCATCTCGTCATCTGGCCATGGCGCATGGTCAGACTGTGTTGATTCGTCGGGAGACATGCAGAGCCCCGGCAGGTTCCTGATACCACATCAGGTGCTGATCCCTGGCTCATTGAAAGCATCTCCTTCGTGTGGTCTAGCAGGCAACAGCCGGGATGACGGAGGGAGCCGAAGCCAGAGCTTTGGGCTCGTGGTGCCGGAGGGAAGGGTACACGGTGGAGGACTGATGTCCATGCTTGGAGTTGGAGGCAACCTGGGAAGCAATCCTGATGGTTCGAAAGCCTGAAACACCAAGGATGTGACGTAGTGAGCACAAAACAGAGAATTCAGGCTATTTTATTTTGCATGCCTCTGTTATAATTCTTGCATTGTAATAATATATGCATGATTTTTTCAAATGGCCATTGTGTAACTATAGTACTTACCAATCGGCCATTGTGTAAACTGTAAACTGTCGTATATTTGCTATTTACAAGAGTGGTTCTAGCATTTATTCAATGTTGTGCACAGAACTGATAACTGCATAATTACTTGGGTTCAGAAATTGTATGAATGAAAGCTTGTAAGTTGTTTCTCTCCGAATTATTGCAAACCTATTTGCTGAAATATTTAGTCCTTCCTCATGGGTTCGAGCCTTAGGCTAGTATAAATCAGTTGGACTGTCAGTAAGAGGTTGTCACTACGCTTCTCGAAAACAAATACAGTAATTATATATTAAAATATATGTTAAGTAATTAGCATCATTGGAAAGATAGTTTTTTAACAAATTTATTTGAAGATTTAAATGTTGCAAGACGGATTTTTTTATAAAATGAGTCAACTTATGGCACACACATCCCACGTCGACGTCCTTTTTAGGGACGGAGGAAGTAGTGTTTTTAAACCGGTACATTTGATGATTTATTCGAAATTGCATAAAAAAAAAAAAAAAGGAAATGTGGAAATTTGGAAGTTCGAACACATACAAGGTATGTTTTCAAAGTTCTGGGAGATAACGCTATTTCAAAGATTTCACATTTCAAATTCGTGTCAAGACTTGATTGGCCGCCGTTTCTCACCATGCACCCATCGTAGGAAAATCCTTTGCATGGGCAACTTGCCTGATGTAAGTTGTAAACCATCTCCAACGGTTTAGCAATGGAGTTGGCATCTTTGATTTTTGGTAAAAATATCCAAAACATCTCTCTAATAGTTTGACAAATGACTTGACAAAATATGACAACTTGGCAAAAAACTCTCTCTCATCATGCATATATGCGCAAGAAAGGGCTTGGCAAATCCTCTCCCGGTTGCATGTTGCGTACTCACCACGAAAATAAAGTCCTCTCTCTCTCGCTTGCATGCTGCATATTGCCTTCTTCTTTCTTTTTTGTCGGGCCAAATTTGCAAATTTATTAGAGAACAACTATTTTTTTCACTTGGCGCGTATTTTTGTGACTTGCCAAATCACAAGTTTTGTCGAGTACATTTTGCAAAACTCTTGGAGATGCTCGAACATGGGTCAAGATGGTTTTGGCAAAAGGGAGCTGGCCATGTCATGTCGTTAGGATCTTGTCATATATGCCCTCCGGCCCACAATAACATACAATCCTTCAGCTCCGGTCCATTGGGATGGGTTCAGTTTGAGAGACCTACTCATGTGCTCCTATCGGCGTGTGTGAAACCTCCTAATTACCGGGCCCACCCCATCCATCATAAATCGTCCTAAAGACCTCGGCAATTTGTGCGGATGCACCCAATAACTTAAGAAGCTGTCGGTGTCATCGGAAACCCCGATTACACCACTCATACCGAGATCAACAAAGGAGTAGCTACAACATTACAACATTTGTTACAAAATATAAATCGAGTACGGAAGAATAATAACATTAATTTTACAAAATGTGAGTAAGTTACATTTGAGTAAACTTAACTTAATTAATTTGCGAAAAGCCGAGTAGACTAGAAGACAACCGGATCATGTCGTGCCCACCGACATAACCTTGGTTAACGGCACGAGTCAACACCGCAACAAGGGTAAAAAGAACCCCGAGTGCGGGAGTACTCAACAAGACTTACCCGACTAAAGAAAAATAGGAGAAGACTCAAGAATGCTGGTCTAATAGGTTTCAAGGTAAGGCTTTTAGCAAGAATCAAGGACTCATTTTTATGAAAAGCTTACTAAAAGTGAATCCTTACTTTCAATATTTTTACTTCGGTGAGTAGTTCATATACTCTAGGTGATCCTACACTAGAGCAAACATTTCTTTCATAAGCCAACTTTCTTTCTTCAAAACCATGTTCCATCAATTACTACGATGAAGGTCGTGAATCGGGTCTCCTTCTCCGAAAGCAACGGCGATTCATGAACCGATTATACCTAGCCGGGGGATCCCTAACCACACGACATATGTAGCACTTAAGCTTGCATATATCAACATTCTTTCGTGATTTGTCTAAAAACGGGAACGAGGCTGCGCCACCCGAGAGCCGCAGTACTCCACCTCCCTACCCGTCCCTAATGACGGTTTGACCAAATGGGGTGGGTACACGCTACTCCCGCCATCTCTCCACTCCCAAAGTCGCGTGGTTGCCATTCCCGATTTGGCTCCACCGAGATCCGACTTACCGGAGTATGTGGCTAGTTAGGGTCGATCCCGACTGGGGTGATCGCCGGTCGACGTGCCATTGACCAAAAGGTCTCAGCGCAATATGCGTTCAAAACGTCCCGATTTCACTCGGGCCAAACAACGGACGGTCCTTAAACGACCAACACGGGACAAGCCTGACTAGGAATCCCGTCGACTTTCAACCTACGTCCCGTCCGATCTCAAATTCATCACTACTTCTCTTTCTTTTCCCAAAAGGTACCATCTTCTCAAATAAAACATTTTGATAAAATAGCTTAACTAATAAAGCAAGGCTAAGCATCTCTAAGCATTTTCGAAATAAAACAAAGTTAACAAGGGTGGTTTTGCAATAAACAAGGATGGTAATGCAAAGAATTAGGTTATCACTCAACTCCTAATTACTTAATGCAACCTAGCATAGACATAAGTGATATAAAACTTTTAAAACATCAAGGAAGGGTTTAATGTAACCGGGGCTTGCCTCGTGTTGCGTGGAAAGTCGATTCCACGGTCGGATCACTAAAGTCACACTTGACACCAACACATCGGTGTATGCACCTTCTCCAAAGCTTGGTCATCGTAAACCACATCACTCTCGTTTACACTACACGTAGATGATGATGCATGACTTAGCATGATGGAATGGTAAACATGATGCTTGATGGATGCATGAAATGATAAACAACTTAAGTACACTTTCCTTCACGATAAAGTTGCAACCCAACAAAACCAACTTGTTGAACTCGCCTATAAGATATCATCACCATTGTCTAAGGAGTTTTCAAGGACCATTTAATTATGGTATGATCCATGATTCACAAGACAACCCAAAAGTCACACAATTCCTACGTCATTATACACTAAACAATTCATTTAAACACATAAAATAATAAAGCATAAAATAATAAAGAAATAAACTTTGTCAAAATGATTCTAAACTTTTTGTACAGAAAGGTTACACTCTAAAACAGTACCAAATTAATTTTCATGATTTTTGAATAAATATTTTATTTTCTAAAAAAATCATAAAAGATGCATTTTTCAATTAAGATTGTATTTTTAAATCATACAAAAATTACTCAAAATTAAAGTTTCAAAATTTTCATAGGTAGGCATACTCATAGGAGGGCTACACAAAAATTTTCAGAATTTTTGAACAAGAATTTGAATTTATATGAAAATAACAAAATCAGACACTATTCAAACATATAGAAATTGAATAAACATTGCTTGAAAGAAAAACAGACTTTGGGCCGAAAGTTGGCCCAGCACCGCGCAAACAGTACGGCCCATAGAAACAGTAACAGGCCGGCCCGTTCGGCCTGCCGAAGCCCCCTTGGCACTTTTGCATAAAAGTCCTTGCATGTAAACAAAATAACAAACAAGTTCAACACACTATTCAGAACTATTCACCTGAGTCATAGATTCTTCACTTAGGTCCCTGCATTCTCTTGAATTCATGCACGGGATCCCTAGTCGCGAGCTTGAACAGAGGAGGCGCCGATGGCTTCGATCCGGCCGGTGGGGTGGCTCCCCGTCGGCGCTCGACGACGGCGGAGTGTCGTGGTCCCAGCGCGCACTCACCGGTGCCCTCGCCTTGCGCCGAGGTGGCCCGGTGCGGCCTGGCCGCCCACGCAGGCGCCCAGCGGCGACCACGGCACCGGTGGCCGCGCGCGACGACGGCGAGGAGAGACCGAGAACGGGTGCGGCGTGTACGGCGGTTGGCGGCGAAGTCGATGGTGGAGGAAACCCAACGTGAGGTGGCCTGGAGCGGCGAGAGCACGGCGGCGGCAAATTTGGCCGATGAGCCAAAGACAGCCGACGGCAGCTGAGAGAGAAGAGAGAGAGACGGCAGCGTCGTGTTTGCAGGACGAGGACGTGAATTTGAGTACGCCAACGCTTTTTTGCGAGCTCGTCCAGGTGGTTGGACGCGTGCTCACGTACGTGAAGCATCGAGACGGCCACGATGACCGACGGTGAGGCAGGCAGCAAAGCAGCTCGGTGGCAGCTACGGCTGTTTCTGGAAGTTCTGTACTAGTACGTCTTCATTTCTTCTTCTTCAAATATCTCCCAAAATTGCATGGAAACTTCAAAATCTCCAAAAACGAAAATAGTCCAACTTCTCGAGATCTCCAGATTTGCTTTAATGACCATCCCTAAATTCTCAATAATTTTGAAAATAGGTTTTCAAAGTTTTTATTTGAACGTAGGAATAATAAATATTTAATTTTTAAAACTGATTTTCAAAAAGGGAATAACTACTACTCAAACAACTCAAACAATGGTACCACTTCAAAGCATAAATTTCATAACAATAAAAAGAATCAAAGTTTTTATTTACAACACTCAACTCATGTAACATGTGAGACATTACATATGCAACATATGAATACTATAATTAAAATATAAAATGCATTTATGCCTTAATGCACAATGATAATGCATGATTATTAATTAATCAAGTTTTAACTAGTATAGTAACACCAGGGGTGTTACACAAATAAGAGTTGGTGTCTACGAATGTCAATGTCCTTCCTTAGGCTTCGTTGGAGCACTACTGCAACCCATCTTATGCCACTCTAATTAGGGTCGCTCCTTGCTTGTCTTTACAATGGTCTGTCGAGCATGCAGGTGTCATTATTGTCGCTCCTATTTGCAGTGACTACCTCGTCGTTGGTGGATGTTGGTTCTCTACTTCGCAGCAGCTACTTGGTCACCGGCGCTCTACTTCATAGAGGCTATCTAGTCACTAGCGGTTTATGTCGTTTTCTATTTCACGACGACTACCTGGTCGCTTGTGGATCTATGTTTTCTATTTCACGACGACTACCTGGTCGCTTGTGGATCCACGTTTTCTATTGTTGGTGACCTTTGTACGAATGTATTTTTTTTTCTTTTGCAGACATAGTCAGTTGATGTGTTGAGGTTCCCCTCTTGTATTCTTATTGTGTGCATGTGTCTTTGGGATTTCGCCGGTAATACTAGGATTACCTTTGAGTCCTTGTATTTGTGCTCCGACCCTTCTTTTAGCCTTTTCTTAATGAAAAACGGGTAAATAAATCTATCGAGAAAAAGGTTTGAGCATGAATCTAAAATGTTTTATCATGTGTTTGTTGGACAACTAGGTCAAAACTTATATGTACATATATAAAAATAAAAAAATCTCGACCGTCGGGATAAGACCTCTCCTGAAATATTGATAGAAAGATAGAATGCTATTTTCCGCAAGGCCCGCGGCGCCCCACTCCCTGCCTCGCCGCGGCACCCGCCGAGTGGAACTCGCTGCGCTGCCTCCCCGCCGCGGTCCGCCTGGCCGCTCCTCGCTGCAGTCCACCTGCTAAGGCCCCCCACACTGTGATGTCAGATATTTGGCTCGCCTTCTCTCGACTATGCAAATTTGTGTTTCAACGAGCATGGTATACAGAATGCGGAAGGTGTCTGGGTCTTTCTGTTGGATGGTTGAGTTTGGTAGGCAGAACAATGTATACCCGTTTTAGGCGTTGGTCATGGTTTGGGTAATCTGTGCAGCCAAATTAAAAAGCGGATCCCACCACGAGAACAGAGCACCACTATTCATCAGTTGTAGTGTGCATGTAAAAGTTTCAGGCTAACCAAAAGTGTTGCGAATACGTATTTTTACTTCCTAGATACATACTGTACCATGCATGCCACAGTGAAAAAATAGTTTTTTAAGGACTGACCACCGCTCCCAATTTTTAGCATCACTAAGAATTTCACACCACCGTAGGGTGACTCCAATACGCTCTCTACTCTACTCTACTCTCAACTGTACTCTCTATATACTCTACTCTCTCAGGCGCCACTCAACCCAACCATTCCTAAACCCTTCCCTAACCCTTGTGCCGCCTCTCACCCCCTCCGACGACGGCGACGAGGCAACAACTGGTGGGCCGCCGCCGCCGATGCTAGTGCTGCTGCTTCTAGCAGGTGCCGCCTCTATCTCTCTCTGCCCCCTCCGTTGACATCTGCAGCCGGCACCTCTCCTCCGGTCCTCCCTGCCGCTCCCCTCCCCTTCTAGCAACACTATCCCCTTCTCCCATGCGGCCCCCTTCAGATCTCTCTCCACTCTATGCAGATCGAGAGCTGTTGTGGCCTGCTGCTTGCCCCTCTCACATCACTAATTCTGCAGTTGGCCGGTGAGGAAGCTGCCATGGCCATGGGAGCCGATGGTCCCAAACCCTGCTGGTCCTCCTCTGTTATTCCTCTTTCTTCTCCCTCGCCTCCTCTTTTTGCTTTGGTGGATTTTGGTCGTGGCGATGGGGACGCCCAGGATTTGGACGCCTAGGCGACGACTTGAAAAATATATATCATACATGGGATCCCATCATACATATATCAAACATATACTCATTTTTTTCCTCAAATGCATCCAGCTGGATCCGCCCATGTGTGCCCCCAGTATCGATTTCATCCCCGGGTTTCTTTTGATGACTCGTCAGTGAAAATAAAACCATTCAGCAGTATAGATGTGGTTTCTCTGCTGTGACTTGCTTTGTGCTGACGTTTTATGTGTGGCAATCGTCTAGTTTCTTCAGTTTGTCACCACTTGATGGGGAGCCAGAGTGTTGGTAATTGATATAGGCTGATGTTTGTTTATCATTGTTTTCTGCTTGGATTTCTCTGATATGTGCTATCACTTACTCCTTGGTTTTTATGCAACTCAGTGTATTATGATCTGTATAAACGATTTAACACCATCCTAATGTTGAGGCACACAACTCTTTGGAAAAACGTCATGCATGCCAATTCCCCTTGCGCCTTTATGACCATATTTTTCGTAGATCATTAATGCCTTAGTTGTTTTGGTTTAATGATCTTAACAACCAACTCTGTATGGTATTATTTCTGTTGAGACGATTAGTTTCTAATTGACTAATTTGTGATTTTGTGATACTTGTTAGGGTATAAGCTGCCAGTGCTTGTGGGATGGAAGAGTTACAGAAGGACAGTGGGCAACCATCAAATGGATCTGATTCTGAGCTAGAAGATATGGTATTGGACGGAGTAGGAAAATCCCATAGCATGGAGGGGAACGAGGATTCTCCTATAGATGTCGATGAAGGCCAGTCCTCTATGGATGTGGATATTAAGGGAAAATCATCCCTCAATGATGATGTTAATGGAAAGTCTTCTTCTGAGCCATATTTCAATGCTCCAATCGACATGAGTGTGGAAAGCCTAGAGAAGTTTTGCAAAGAAGCATCAAGGTCCTTCTTTGATGAAGTTGGTTTGATTAGCCATCAGATAAATTCCTACAATGATTTTGTCTCACACGGGCTCCAAGAGCTTTTTGATTCGCTGGGGGAAGTGAGTGTTGAACCTGGCTATGATCCTTCAAAGAAAGGATCAGGTAGCTGGAAGCATGCCATCATCAAGTTTGGGAGAGTGAAGCTTGAGAAGCCCGTGTTTTGGACTGGCAAAGATGAAGGTTCTGTTGATTTTAAACCTTGGCATGCTCGTCTCCAGAATATGACATATGCTGCAAGACTTAAAGTAGAAGTGACTATTCAGGTCCTGAGTATTTTCATTCTTTTACGTGTCCATTACTTGTTCTTTATATATTCCATGATTTCCCCCCAAAAAAAAAATGTCCCAACTGGGTGAACTATAAGATCAGTGACGAGGAAAAAAAGGTATAGCATAGTTCTAAATGATTGGATATATTAAATAAAGCAGCATAGGACTGGATGGGTGATTGGTGTTTTGTGGACATCCCATCCATCACCAGCACTATAGCTATTCTTGTTTCTCCATTTGTTCGATTCCATTTGAAGAGTCTGTTACATTTACTTATTCCTTACTCACTCCGGTTTCCTAAAGAGGCTGTTTTGGACACAACCTCACATACCAAGAAGTGATTAATTAGGGTGTATCTTTTTTCTTTTCCCGTATTAAATTGACTCCACAATCGCTTATACGCAACAATCTGTCCCTTCTCAGCTGGCTAGTATCCCTAGACTTGATACCTTTGGTGCTGAGTTCAATTCTCCATTTTTTTTTGCAATTTTGTTTCGCTTGTTCAGTCCCTCACGCTGCAGCTCTGGCAGGCTATTTTTTTTTTTTTTTTGTTCATTGCAAAACATGTCCAGATTCTCAACCATTTACATGCATACATGTTTTTGTACAAGTTTTTTTTCCTATAGGTTTTGTACAAGGCTTTGATTTAAACTCGGAGGCACTAAATGATAGTTTTTACATGTATACGTGTTTTTTACAAGACTTCGATTTAAACATGGAGGCACTTTATGATGGCTTGAATCCGTGCGGGTCATGGGATCCACCGCATGAGCACAGGATGCCATGGAACACGGCTGAGAGGCACGTCGATGTTCCGGTGACAATCCAGAGCTTCTAGTTCCACAACCCAGCGATTAAGGATGTAGAGCGACGCAAAACAATGAGACACAACCACGACGCTTTGGTTGGCATGCGCACGTGGCGAATTAATTGTCTTGCATGTATGCATGCCAGGGTAATCTAGCCCAAATTAGTGTATAAAATGCAAAACGACTTGCTTTATGCCCCTCTGGCTTTAGGCCTCAAACGGTCTCTTTTACGAAACCAGAGGGAGTATGTATGATGAAGACATGTTGTGGTGTCATAATGTTACTCACATTTTCTTAGGTTTTATGGTCATCTGATTATCTTTGGATTGCTTTTCATTGTACTAGGTTTATTCTTTGGAGAAAAGTGACAAATCTAAAACAGGGAATGATGGTTTTGTTCGAAAAAGGGAGTTCATGAATGAAACTCATTGGATATTTATTGGCCTCCTTCCGGTTATGGTGAAATCAAACTTATGTTTGTTGCATGATCTCAAGGAAAGTGAGTGCCTGTTCGACGCAGGTGGATACTTTTTGGTCAAAGGAATGGAGAAGGTACAACTCAGCGATCTCTGTTGTTAATGTATTATTACATAGGATATTGAATTATTAACTTTCTACTAGTGTCCTTTTGTTGCTAGTACTATGGGGCTATAGGGCCATGAGCTTTCTTAGAACCCAATCAGCAAAATTGTGTAATATGCATTACTGGTAGCTCATAAGAGGGCGAAAAAATGACCGATTATGATTATATATATAAACACAGGATTCTATTGTACCGAAGGAAACTTTGGCACAGCAGTCATTTGAGTTGGTCGCCTCCTGGTGCTATGTCTAAACCTATGCAGCACGGATACATATATTAGTACCGGGCGGATAGTCATTTGTCTAAAAATACGAATACATGGATATGTTTTATGATATTTATTAATTAAATAAATAATAAAACATTTGAATTATAAAAAAGAAATAGCAGCCAAAAAAAAGTTTGATATTACCAATATTGGTGTTTTCCTCTTTTCCAACTTTTGAATAAACCAAAAGTCAATATAAGCATCTCCATTCACTAATTTTCCAAATATAGTTCATAAATCACTGTAGGAAAACATAGAAGTTCAATGTATGAGCTCTGTCTCTGGTTATTGGTGTCATTGGCATAGAAGTATAGAACGAAGCTTTAGCACCAGTGCTACTCGAATTTGTTGGTGACGCCATTTGCCATCTTGTTGCGGCTGGGAAAAAATGCGGACAAAACACAACAGAGTGCACTAAATCAGGATGGGGAACAAGGAAAATCAGCAGAGAGGTCAATCAAGAACTAAAGAATGACTAGTTCAAGAATAGAAAGCCAACAAGAGGGTTGTCGTTGGCTTGTCACTGAATTGCTGCTAGGAGCCTGTGCATGCTGCGATGTGAGGGCATGGTGGAGCTTCTTATCAGGGGGCTGCGGAGGTGCGTTGCCACTGTGGCAGAGGCTCGTCACCGGCAGCCAGCGGATGGGTGCACTTGTCCGTGCTGTGTCGATGCGCTGGTGCATGGGTGTGCATCAGCATGATGCAGCAAATGAGACACAGAACTGTGTGGGAGTGGATAAGGATGGAGTGTCGGAGGTTACTTGGGCTAGGTCGTATTGGTGGTCTGCCCCAGACACGTATCGCGGGTGCGTATCGACATTTGTTGGATTTATTCATTTCCAATATGCTGCCAATACGTATCGGTATACGTATCTAATAAGTGATACACTGCCCATCACACGTATCCGTGCAACACAGCTCCAAACTATGCAGCATGGATACAGATAAGTGTATGTGTATCGGTATTGGAAGGATACAGACACGGCAATTTCCTAAAAAAATCCTTACATGGATTCATTTTACTATTTAAAATAAGAAAGATAAACATTAAAATTGATAAAACAATAAAACATTGCAATATACTTATACTTAAGTTCTATTATTACAGAACAGCAGGTCTCAAGTCTCAAGTCTCAAGCCTCAAATTCTCAAATATAGTAGTCTCAAATATAGAAAAGTAATAAAAGGCACTCAGGCTCGCATCAAGTTTCTATTTCCTCATTTGTTTCATTCTCATCCACAACATCAAGCCGCAGATCACCCAAACCAGAAGACACAACTTGTAATTCAGGCTCATCAAGGGAGAGAGGTCAGCCACTTCGAGAATGCCAACACCACCAAGCGAATCAAAAGAATCTCCTCCCACATCCCACTGTCTGCAGCAATTCTTCTTGATAGATGCCTCAGTAGGGAGCAAAAAAAATCAAGCAACAATATAGTAGATCGAGAAGTGAGAACAGGGAAGCGGATGAACTCACGGCTGTCATGGGAGTTGGAGGGTCACTAGATGCCTAGATTGATGTTACAGGGAAGAGATTCGTTCCGGTGGCCAGCGAGTGGGATGAGGTGTGTGTTACCGCCCTAGTTCCCGGAGGCAGCATGAGGGTGCAGGTGGTCCAGCATCAGGGGCTATGGCGTTGGGGGCATTTGGAGATAGCATTGCTTCTTGTTGGGCTGGTCCATATCCAACAGGCATACGTATTGGGTCCCATACTTAACATTCACGAAAATAATAAAAAATTGGATACTCTGGATATGTATCGTCCATATCTGATACACGTTATGAACCCTCAGCCACGTATCCATGCAACACAGGGTCTAGATGAGCTGCAGTGTGTTATTTGGTCATCTTGGAGATTTTAATAGATTTTCAAAGTTCCAGTTATAATTCTTTACAGGAACGATGAGGATCTGCTGATGACATAGACATACTCAGATACCATTTCATGGTTTCAGATACCTGATTATTTGCTAAGTTCATTTGGAGTTTCCTTTTTGGGGTGTGACTATCTGAGTCGTAACCTTTTTACTGCAATGAGAATGCTCTTTGAATCATATATTGTATTTTTTTGTCATCTAACTATGTTTCTACTGTTGTCATGCCTGCAGGTATTCATTGCTCAAGAGCTAAGATGTCTAAAGAGGCTTTGGATTAGTGACAGTCCTTGCTGGATGATCTCTTTTATGTCTGAAATAAAGCGTAGACGAATATATATTAAACTGGTTGAACCTACAAGGAGTGAGGATTTCAGTGGGAGCAAAGTCATTTCCATTTCCTTTTTGTATGCGACAATGCCAGTTTGGTTGTTGTTCTTTGCACTTGGAATATCATCAGATAAGGAAGCCTTTGATGTGATAGATATGCAAGATTGCGATGCTTCTGTTATCAACACAATATCTGCAACTATCAAAGAATCTGATGAACTGTGTAAAGGCTTTCGTAAATCAGATAAAGCTCGTCAATATGTCGATGAGTTGGTAAAAGTTCAAAATTTCCTCCTGCGGAGTCCTTTGATGACTATGTTGCTAAGTTTCTCTTTCCTGATATTAGTGGAAATAGGAACAAAGCACTTTTCTTAGGGTACATGGTGAAATGTCTGCTGATGGCTTTTACTGGGAGGCGTAAATGTGATAATAAGGATGATTTCAGGAACAAGAGGCTGGACCTACCTGGTGAATTGCTTGGAAGGGAACTTAGGGCACATCTTAGGATGTTAGAGAGACGCATGGTTAAGGCCATTCAAAGAGATTTAAATAGTGACCGCGAGTTACAAGACCTTGAACGTTATATAGATGCATCGATTGTTACTAATGGTCTAAATCGTGCCTTTTCCACTGGTTCTTGGTGCCATCCCTACAAAAGAGCTGAACGGTGCTCAGGAATTGTTGCAACTTTAAGGAGAACTAATCCTCTTCAAATGATGTCTGACTTGAGGAAAACTTCGCAGCGGGTTGCTTATGCTGGGAAAAGCTGGTGATGCAAGATATCCGTAAGTAACTTATTTTTCATCAACCAAGTATTGCATGCCCATCTTGTGTGTTTGTATCTCCTAACATGGAGTGACTTAAAACTAAATCCTTATGTACAGGAATCCATCCTATTGGGGAAAGCTGTGTTTTATGTCCACTCCAGATGGCGAAAAAACTGTGGACTTGTAAAAATCTAGCTGTTACTGCTATTGTTAGCTCAAGGGTGGTGCAGCCCTTGATTGAGAGCTTCATTTCTTGTGGAATGAGTAAGCTGAATGACATTCCTACTGAGCACATTCAAAAAAATGGATAAGATCTTTTTGAATGGCAATTGGGTGGGATCTTGTGAAGATTCAGCTTCATTTGTATTCGATTGAGGTGCATGAGGCGCAGCAGTATGATTGATTCTCAGGTTCTCTCTTTACGATGGCTGGTCACTCCCTGCTTTAACTTATTTGCAGCTTTTCCTAAGATGCTTGGTGTGCAGGTTCCACATATGTACAATGTTACGTTTTAGAAGAGTCCTAATTTTCTGTCATTGATTTTAAGAAAAAAAAACATCTTTATTATACATTGATCCATATAACTTTCTTATAAAAGCCTGCTTGAATAATAATGGTTTTCCTTGGTTCCTTGAATCTTGATGCTCTTTCTTATATCTATTACCTATTCTTTGATCATAAATGTTTTTCTCAATTTGGTTAATAAGCGAGTATAAATAGGTTAAAATCATTTCCTTTCAAGTGACAATTGTTATATTAGTTTGTTTATTTGTTTATTGTCAATTTCCCAAATTTTGTTCCTTCTTTTCTGTTTCAGTTAACTACTGTACATTTCCTGCCTATCTCAACTATTGTATTTGAGTCATGTAATTTTAGGTTGCATCCTTTTCTCAATGCACCAATGTGATGATGTCAGTTGCTTTTAGTTGTTGACACCTTCTCAGTACTGCATACTAATATTCCAACACCAAAATGTTCTTTATAATGTTTCTTGTTTTATCTTATTAGGTTGAAATTAAAAGGGACAAGCACCACAAGGAGGTTCGTGTGTTCTCTGATGCAGGGAGAATCCTCAGACCCCTTCTTGTGGTTGAGAATCTTAATAAAATCAGAAAACCAAAGGGGCGCTCATTCTCTTTCCAGGAACTAATGCAACAAGAAATAATTGAGTTCATTGGTGTTGAAGAGGAGGAAGATATACAATGTGCGTGGGGAATCAGGCATTTGTTTAAGAGTGAAGGAGTGATATCTAGTTATACTCACTGTGAGCTGGATTCTTCCTTTCTTATGGGATTAAGCTGTGGTATCATTCCTTTTGCAAACCACAATTTTGCCCGGAGGGTATTGTACCAATCTGAGAAACACTCGCAACAAGCTATTGGGTACTCAACGACAAATCCACACATCAGAGTTGACACTCTTTCTCATCAACTATATTATCCTCAGAGGCCTCTTTTCAAAACAGTTATAGCCGACTGTCTTGGCAGATCAGATTATACTACTTTTGGAAGAAGAGATGACTTCGCGAGACCAGAATATTTCAATGGACAAAATGCAATTGTAGCAGTGAATGTTCATCAGGGATTTAACCAAGAGGATTCCCTGGTTATGAATAGGGCTTCTCTTGAACGTGGTATGTTTAGGACTGAACACCTCAGGAGCTATAAGGCAGATGTAGAAAACAAGGATGGAACCAAACGACTGAAATTGAAGGAAAAGATAGACTTTGGAAAAACAGAAAGCAAAAGAGGGCGTGTTGACAATCTTGATGATGATGGCTTACCTTACATTGGTGCAAGTCTTCAGACCAATGACATCGTTATTGGAAAAGTCTCAGAATCTGGAGAAGACCACAGTATTAAGCTGAAGCATACAGAAAAAGGAATGGTTCAGAAAGTATTGCTTTCAGCAAATGATGAAGGAAAGAATTTTGCTGTGGTTACCCTAAGACAGGTAAGCCTTGTTTGACTGCACCTCATTCCACATGTCTTAGGATCTTGGGATGAATTGGGGTGGAAATGAGGTGGATACGAGTGCAGCCAATAAGTCCTAAATGACATTTGTCTTAGCAAAGTATTAACCATTAACTAATTAGTACATTCCTTGAATTCTGGCTTCACTAGTGAGCGTACGGACCTTATTTGACAATAGAATGCTGCATTCTTCTCTTAACTGTTCCACCAATTGACATAAACCATCTGTAGCTGCATTGGTTGTCAGTTAAGCCCGCTGTCTGTTTTGTGTGCCTGCCATTGTTATTTAACCCAGTAGTTGTCTTGCTACTGAGTGATTATTGTTGGTCTTATTGACATTCATTTTTAACCCAAAAAGATTAATGAGTTTTCTATGCCTATATTCTTGACATGCGAAAGAAAGACAAGCATCAGTGTGCGCTCATGGGTACTTCATCCTTTATGGTTAAAATGAAACTTGGTTTGACTTTATTACCTCTTTTCTTTTACAACACTTGGCACTATTAGTCATAAATCTAAAAACTATAGACAATTAAAAAATCAAAGCTGACATTTTTTTTTTTGCATCAATAGCTGACAAGTATTATGAAAAAGGGGTAGGACCTTTTTTTATGGGGTAATAAT
This sequence comes from Hyparrhenia diplandra, assembly GCA_015847255.1. Classification (NCBI taxonomy): domain Eukaryota; kingdom Viridiplantae; phylum Streptophyta; class Magnoliopsida; order Poales; family Poaceae; genus Hyparrhenia; species Hyparrhenia diplandra. The sequence continues at coordinate 101,055 of JADLZK010010641.1, read as the reverse complement.
AAGAATTTGGCTTCTCCTTGTTCTTGACTTTTAGGACATGGATGAACCTAGATAGGCTGCTGGCTTGGTTGGCCCAGCAGCTCAACTCACCCTTTTCCATTTCCTTGGATGCCTTAAAAACACTTGTAATGTGACTATTCTAATTTTCGTTGTGTCCCCACCATCACATTTACACCACATATGTTACTTTTTATTGACCATATAAAGTTTTCTTTGTTGATCTGATTTTAGGTTCGGACACCTTGCCTTGGAGATAAGTTTTCCAGCATGCATGGCCAAAAAGGTGTTGTTGGTTTTCTTGAATCTCAAGAGAACTTCCCATTTACTCACGAAGGTATAGTCCCGGATATTGTGATAAATCCACATGCCTTCCCAACACGTCAAACTCCCGGACAGCTGCTTGAAGCTGCTCTGGGGAAGGGAATAGCTTGCAAAGGTACAATGAGATATGCAACACCATTCACTACAGCATCAATTGAGGTTATTACAGAACAGTTGCACAAGTAAGTGTTTCTTCTTCTAATGGATGAATAGCTGCTTGCCTTAATTCAGACCCTTTCAAAGGGTTGAGCATATTTTTTGGAGCCTCTTTTAGTTGAACATTGTAATTGTTAAGCTTACTGCTACGTCTTATAAGAACCTTACTACTACGTCTTATAAGAACGTCATTAATGCACCCTATGCTCTCAAGTCTTAACTCTGTTAGTACTTCACTGCTTATTACACATACAGAAGAAGGCAAAAAGAAATGTAGGGAAATAAAATACACATGCACAGAATGGCTGGTGGCTAACCTCGTATTTTGTTTAATGGTAATTTGAGTATACATGTACTGCATTGTTCCTAGTATCTCTTAGTTTACAGTAATTTCACATGTATGTTTCTTTTGTAAACTTTTGCTCCAAAATGGTGGAAACACAACTTTCCCTTTTAACTTGTATTTCTTTTTTTTAACCGAGACATCCATAGTGACACCACTAGTAGAAGATATATATAAATCTGATTGTGCTGTTATCAGTGAGGATCTTACTTCAGATAATCAAGTAACTTTGCATGGAATGTATCTGAGTATGAGAATATTTTAGTTATTTTCTTGCGCTGTAGACTTGTTTTCTTCTGACTTGTTTAGTTGATTTCCAAAATTTTATGTACCTTGTTGCATTGCAGGGCTGGTTATTCGAAATGGGGAGCTGAGCATGTTCTAAATGGGCGAACTGGTGAAAGAATGCAATCCTTGGTTTTCATGGGCCCTACCTTTTACCAGAGGCTGATTCATATGTCCGAAGATAAGGTGAAATTCCGTAATACTGGGCCGGTGCACCCCCTCACGAGGCAGCCTGTTGCTGACAGGAAAAGGTTTGGTGGAGTTAAGTTTGGAGAAATGGAGCGTGATTGCCTCCTCGCCCATGGGTCAGCTGCCAACCTGCATGAACGCCTCTTCATGCTTAGTGACTTCTCCCAGATGCACATCTGCCAGACATGTGAACGTGTGGCCAATGTTGTCATGAGGTCTGTCCCCGGAGGCAAAAAGATCCGTGGCCCCTACTGTGGTTTCTGCAAGTCTTCGGAGAACATAGTGAGAATCAATGTGCCCTATGGCGCCAAGCTGCTCTACCAGGAACTCTTCAGCATGGGGATCTGCCTCAAGTTTGACACCGAAGTCTGCTAGAACTTCTAGACCTGCTTGTATGCAGACATCCAGTTATGTACATAAAGTTAGCCTATGAGGATATCGTACTGGGCTACTGGCAGCTATGTGAAAACTCTGTGGTGGTGTTTGCTGCTGGCATAGCAAGGATGGGCGAGTCTGATGGGGTGAAACGGCACTGGCAGGTGGGTATCTCCAAGCTGGTGTTGGGATCACCTCTGCTTTGAGAATAAACTCTGTTGAAACTACAAAACTTGTAGCGTTTTATGTGTTGTTTCGCCCTGCTCATCTGATAAACTATGCTTAAGTGAATGGACACCCGTTTCCTTCTTGAATTGTACTGTCGGATGCCTTTTTGTTTTAAGATTGTGTTTTTGTTGAGTTACATGTATTGCTACGTAGGGATCAGGGAATGTTGATATTGGATCACACCCCTTACAAGTTGTCACCGGTTCTTTCCGCTTTGAACGGAAGATGCTGCATCAACCTTTTTTTTCTCTTTCAAACCAACCTTGACTACTGAGATTATCCATCTTCTTTTCCGAATCTAAATCAAACTAGTATCCACCTTCTTTCTTTGCCGGTATTCTATGATCTAAGTCATTTCACACACAACATTGAGAACATGGGCCTGTACCGTGCTACAGCCTTGACCTAGGATTCTTTTCCTCACATCGAATTCTGAACTAGAAAATGGAAGCTTGCGAGATTGCTTGGTATCCTTTTGTTTGCAAGCTTTTTCCCCTTGGCCAGGACTAACTGAGAGTAGGAAGTTGATTGACAGACCGAACAACAATCGTAGGGATTAGTGAATGTAGCTATTGGATCACACGCCTTGCAAGTTGCTAACGGTGATAGTCGACGATGTTCGTAGGCATCAGGGAATGTTGCTATTGGATCACACCTCTTGCAAATTGCCACCGGTGATGGTCCACGATGTGAGCTAGATAAATTGGATCATACGGAGTGACAAGGGATGGGGAGGAAGATCCCCTTTCATACGATAATAATATTTCACAGGCTGATGCACACAGGCGGCTGCTGGGCTTTAACATGCCGCAGCCGACATTGACCACATGGCTCCACACAAACACAAACACACACCTGTTGTCAGTTGTGACACCTGTATTGCGGCTCCACACAAACACAAACACACACCTGTTGTCAGTTGTGACACCGAGTGCTGCTGCTATTGGAGTCTGCTGATTTGTGCGATGATTCCTTGGTCATCATGAATAGAGATGCTCTGATTATAGACTCTCATAGGAATTCACAGAAAAATTTCGCAATCCAAAAGGGAGCCCGGCCAAAAGATCAGGAGCATATGCCACTTACTCGATCACTAGTTCCCAATGTTAATATGTACCCTATATGCCTCACGCATGTTTGATAAGTTTTATGATACCAACTAATAGCTATAGATTTATGATGAAGTGAATTTTCATATTATATCTATTTGGTTTTGGTGTAATAAACGTTAATGTTATTTCCTATAAACTTAGTTGAAGTTAAATTGGTCTAACTTCAAGCAAATAACATCAGATAATTTTGAGAGGGGCGAGTAGTTTATAGATTGTATTATTAGAATTAGAACCGTGCCTATATGGTTCTTTGGATCTTTGATCAGGTGTGCCGTTCTGTGTGCCATAAGCATACCGGAGCTTGGAAAAATCATATAGATAGTTAATTGATAGTTAATCTTTGTTCTAATGCACGTTCTAAAATAATTATTCAGTCCACATCTACAAGTCTCCGTTGAAACAAAAAGCAGGATCCAAGTCTTTTTACTTACAAAACAAGACAACATGTAGTGTCCAAGTGTATCTTTCAATACCAGCGTCAAGATAAAAACGTAGGAGCACATGAACTAGAAGTAGAACTCACAATATTTTCATTTATGCAGGCTACGCATCGATCACAAGCATATACAGTACACAAGAAACGTCGATCAAATAGCTAGTCAAGTTCAGAACTTCAAGAAACACATGCGCAGCTTGGATCGACCGTCACGTACGTAATCATCGATGATTTATTTTGCATTGATCCAAATCAAGATACAAGAGGGGCATGAGGACGATCAGAGACAAATCCATCGCCCCATGCATGAGCTTACACGAGGAAGAAAATCAACACAAAAAAAAAACAAGATCCTCCTACCTGAGGGAACGATCGAACAACAGGGGACCAAGAAGTGAGTGGGGAACTCCATGCGAGGCCTCTGGCCTCTCCTCCCACAGGCTACAGCTTGAGGAAGCAGAAGAACAGTCCTCGATGCATCTTCACCTAGCTATTAGCTGCTTAATTTACGAGTGATGCTAGCTCTTGGATCCAAAGGTACTTATACTGCAAATACCCCTCTCTCCATCGCCCCAAAGCCGGTTTTCTACAGCTCAGAGCTGCTGGAATTTGGACCCGGTGGATTTGAAGAAACATGGATGTGTCGTGTGGGGTTTGAAAGAGATGACCTTCATTTCAGCGACAGGTCACAGGTCAGGTCACACTGCAGAGGGAAGGCCGGGATCGTGCGTACATGCATTGAACCTGGACGCCCCGGCCGCCCGGCCTCTCTTTAGCTTTTTCGTTTGGGCGTATGGTTTTTGGCCTTTTGGGATTTGGGAATATGAGTCATTGATTCTCTCGGTGTCGTCCCTTCTAACCTTTTTTTTTGGCTGCCTTTATGCTGCATGCCCATTCAGCAGTCACGCACAAAAGCCACAAAGCCCACACAACAACTAGAGATCCACTGGGTTTGTTTTGTTTGGGCACATTTTATACTAGCATGTGAACTACCGGATTAGGTAGTGTGTATTGCAAATGTTTATTGTATGATTGCTGTCATCGTCCTGTATTTAAATAATATTGGTGAATGAACATGCAAGCTGCACCGACATGCACCATGCAGGACAACAGGCAGCTAGGGACGAATACACCGTGCAACATGCCAATATGCTACTCCCTATAACTGTATAAGATATGATATCCCCAATTCAAAATTGACAGCTCATTGCTCACTAAGAATCTTGGCACGTACGTTTAATTTGTACTCTATCTGTTAAACCTAAGATTAACCACAAAAGGAAACTAAAGGCCTGCAGTAAGCAATGGATTTCTCTTCTAGCTAGCGCACCCATATTTGCTAATGGCTTACTCTAAGGTATGTAAGCAATACCCCAGAGTCCAGACTCCAGAGAACTAAATATATATCATCCGTAATAAATACCCAAATGCACCTACCTGCTAATGAATGACAAAATACGACCAAAACCAAACATTCACATGAGGCAATCACACTTTTGTACCATGCATATATACTCCCTCCATTCTCAATTATAAGTCACTTTGACTTTCTACGTTAATCCATTTAGTCATGTATCTAGACATATTATTGTATCTAGATACATAACTAGATGGAAAGTCAAAGTGACTTATAATTTGGGATGGAGGGAGCACATTTTTGTGCCCTGGCCACACACGGCCCACACCGAGAATTAGTATATGTCAGCGTGTTTAACGAAAGTTCAGCGAGAACCGTGAAAACTTTCAAGAGAAAAAACGAGATCTACATGCAGTTAATCTGAAAGAAATGTGCGTGGCCAGAATCCGGACGACGACGGCACATCAGCTAGCGCTCGATCTGCGCTGGAGATAAGGGAATTTTCCAGCTTCTGGGCGCCTTTTTGCAAGCTTCCATGTGCTTTCTGCGATTCCAAACTCGTAGACCGAGCTACTGATCGAGTGCCGGGCAAAGGTCTCGTCGCCGGATTCCCTTCGCTCCTCTTGCAGGTTAACCTAGGCTGCATCACGGCTAGGTGCATCCTCCACTCCATGTCTCCATTCACTCCAAAAACAAGAACCACGTACACAATGCTGGCGGCGGCAGCTAACTAGCTTAACTCTTTGGTCTGGTAGTAGACCAGCTTATAAATAGAAGCCAGCTCTCAGCTCTCGTCATCAGCGGCGGATTAAACAAGTGAAGTGGTACACGGGAAAGGTAGCAAGTAAGAGTCCTGGTTGGTTGGTTGTCACCTGGAGTTCTCCACAAACTACTTCAAATTCGGTAGCTACACACCTAGTTTAATGCACTGTGTTTGCATGTTTGTGTACATAGTGAAGTTTTTGGGGGAATACTGGGTGGCAGGCAGCAATTTGTGCTACCTAGCTAGCTAGGCCTCTGAGTGCAGCATGCATGCACCTTTTTTTCTCTCTAAGTGCAGCATGTACTTTGGAGATGGTACTAGATCCACCAGCATATGATATAAGATAGTGGGGGAAACAATTAGGTTTGGTGTCCCCGGGAGTTCTCTACAAACACTTCACAAGGCACTATTTTGAGAGCTTTTGTGAAGTGTTTGGGGGAACTCTTGATGCCACTAACCATTTCTAGTGGTTGGCCAAGTGTGTGCCACATGAAATGATTTGAAGACAAACCACATTCAGAAATACTAAATCGAGTTTGGTGTCCCCAGGAGTTCTCTACAAGCACTTCACGAGGCACTCCTTTTGGAGCTTTTGTGAAGTGTTTGGGGGAACTCTCGGTGCCACTAATCATTTGCCAGATGGGCCATGTCTTGAAAGAATTAGGTTTGGTGTCCCCAGGAGTTCTCTGCAAACACTTCACGAGGCACTCTATTTGGAGCTTTTGTGAAGTGTTTGGGGGAACTCTCGGTGTCGCTAATCATTTGCCAGATGGGCAGTGTCTTGAAAGAATTAGGTTTGGTGTCCCTAGGAGTTCTCTGCAAGCACTTCACGAAGCATCATTCTGAGAGCTTTTGTGAAGTGTTTGGGGGAACTCTTGGTGCTAGCAAATCATCATTTGTATCTGCCAGCAGATGTGGGTCATGTGCCACATTATATGAGCCGAAGGCCAATGCAACGTTTTGTGTTACTAGGAGTTCCCTACAAGCACTTCACGGGACCTTAACTTAATAAAGGGCCCTTGTGAAGTGTTTGGGGGAACTCTTGGTATCATGAAGCATTTAGTTATAATAACAAAATGATAGCCACATGAATATACAACTATGTGTGATACAACTTTGAACAATGTTCGGTGTTACCATGAGTTCCCTTCAAGCACTTCACATGAGGCACCATAAATAACTCTTTTTAAGATTAGGTGTAATGTGAAGTGTTTGGGGGAACTCTTGGTGATACTCAACATCCACACGCGTCTTGGAGTTGGTGATACTCAACACTCATGACTCATGTAAGTTCTCAAGACCCCAACTCTTGAATCATGGTTTTCAACACCCAAGTTCTATATATGCATGCGCTTTGTGAGCTCTAAATACGTTTACTCATATTATATTTTCTACGTTTGACACTAATATTTATACAAAAAATGTAAATCTCCAGGTGCTTTCCATTCTAGCTCAACCTTATGAAACACAAGGCGGAGCCACACGTCATCGTATCTCTGTGCAAATGTGCAATTATGTTTCTCCACAGGAGATGCTCCCATGCAAGGATTAAGTAAGATTACTATATGTATGAATTTCCTGCTTTGGTCCTGAAATAGATTAACTATACCCATTTGATAATTGTGATTCATTTAAAGTGCCAATAAATGGCATATCATGCTAGTTTATGTGTAAAAAAAAAAAATGCAATGATAGTATCATCTAGCCCCCTGCCCCAAAACAATTGGAAAAACTACCATCATACATCCTTCCGGCTAATAATTAGTTGCATTAACTGGGGGAGCCAGGTAATAAATTTTTATTAGTCGGATCATTGGATTGCTAGGTAGTTCAATCAGGGCTTGGATTAGCTACAACTTTTCTTAGAAGCTTTCTATTAGCTCTAGCTATCCAAGCATAATCTTAGTTGCTAATGTGGCTTCTAAAAATAACCTTTGCCTCAAGGTGATCAATTTTAGGGTTTAAGCTCCATCTCATTTTTTTTTACTTCCCAAACTATATTTGACCTAGATTCATAAGTCGTGTTTATACGAGCTAGAACAATTTGTATCCAAAGAATGATACAGAGTCCAGTTTCAATATGTATTTGATTTGGTTTGGTGCAATGCACATACACATTTGTTAGTAAACCGGACTCTGTAATGTCATTTCTATTACATATATGTGAAATAGTTGCAATGTGAATTTAATTTCTCATGTGACATTGCAATATTTCACATATATGTTATTTCAATTAGTTGCACTACTCACAACATTTTTCATTTTTCATGCATATTTTTAATTTGCACACATACATACAGGTAATAAGTATTCCATTGTTTTCCCAATGAAGTGCAAGTCTCGTTTTTAAAGAGTTAAATAATTTGAAATTGGTTAAATATATGAAATTAAAATATTTATGATAAGAATAAGAATCATCAAATTAATAGTAGAATATATTTTCATAATATACTCTACTTTCTATAAACTTTTTAACCAATACTTCTATAAATTTAATCAAATTCCAATTATTTTTTTTGACTTGGTTGGAATCTAGAATATTTTTTCTTACTCATGGAGCACCTAGGACTACTCAGTGCCTTACAGACCTGATGGGGCTAGGTCAGTAAAAGGCGTTTTTGTTTTTTTGAGGGAGAGAGGGTTGAGTTTCCAATATTTGTTCAGCTAAACGGTGCCAAGCGCCGGCGGCCAGTCAATAAAAAAAAAAAGGCGCCCGCGGCCCATGTTATGAGTTGGACAGCTCGAGGCTAGTGTGGGCCTTCGAGGAACGCGCATGCAGGCACGGGCCGTTTTCGCCAACAGAAAGCCCATCAAGGGGTTTGCACTTGTTGGGTTGGATTTGGATGCAGTATCATTGTGCTGCACGAGGCTTTCAGTTTCAGGCTTTCTGCAGCAGAGCGTGCATCGACTTCAACCGATCGACTCTACAAGACCAGAAAATGTTGATGCTGAACGTATCTATCATTCGGATGATCATCTTGTGCTGTAATTCTGTGTTTTTTTGGTCCATTTGAAACTGTGTATGGATTGATGACTGTGACTTGCTGACACCGGCAGTATTTTCCTTCTGTTTCAATTTTCTGTCGCTGATTGCAATGCCTTCTGATTTCTAAACCTTGCTACTACATCGGCTCTGAAATCTGAATAAAATGCAGAGCACGCAACAACAGCAATGGCTTCCTTGATTGGTCTGAATTGTGATCCTGATGACTCATCAGTGATGAGGCTGAATAAAATCTAAATTATATAATCGATCTTCAGTGAAATGAGTGAGTAGAGAGACTGAACATGCGATTTCTATAAAAGCTGCGTTCTCCACTTCTCCTCCGTCCATTACTAGTACCATGAAAAGAAACCAAAGGATGGCAACCCGATGGAGAAGTGATTGACATGCAAACCAGTCGAACGAAGCCAGTGGCCTAAACAGTCGGAACCCCACCCAAAGCAGGGTGCTTCAGCCAAGAACTGCTCGTGTCCACACGCTACTGCGCCGGGGACGCCGCGCGGACCTCCGGTGCCGGCCTTATAACCACGACGCCTCGTCCTCTCGGCTAACAGTAACACCACCCACTCCACCCCCACTTCCCGGTGACGTGATCGTCAGCAATGGCCAACAGGGTCGCAGTCGCCAGCGTCATTGCCGCGGTGGGCATCGTGGCCGTGATCGGCACCATCGCCGCCGTGACCAGCGCCAAGAAGGTGGACGACAACGACGGAGGCGGCGGCATCTTCTCCAGCGTGAAGCTCTCGACGGTGTGCGCGTCCACGCTGTACCCGCAGAAGTGCGAGCAGAGCCTGAAGCCCGTCGTGAACGACACCTCCGATCCGGAGGACGTCCTCAAGGCCGCGCTCAACGTGGCGCTGGACGAGGTCGCCGCCGCCTTCTCGCGGTCCGAGCACGTCGGAAGGGGCGCCACGGACAAACTCACCAGGAGCGCCATGGACGTGTGCAAGAAGCTCCTCGAAGACGCCACCGAGGACCTTAAGGCCATGGCGAGGCTCAACCCCGCGGACGTGGTGCGCCACGTCAAGGACCTCCGGGTCTGGGTCTCCGGCGTCATGACCTACGTCTACACCTGCGCCGATGGATTCGAGAAGCCCGAGCTCAGGGAGGCCATGGACAAGGTGCTGCAGAACTCCACCGAGCTCAGCAGCAACGCGCTCGCCATGCTCACCCGCCTCGGCGATCTCATGCCGGATGAAGCCAAAGCTCTGAACGACACCCTGGCGGCTGCGGGTCACGGTCGCCGGCTCCTTGGCTGGCAGATGGGCGACGCCGAGGATGCAGCCGGCAGCGGCGGCCGCGGGCTTCTGTCCGTCGATGACAGGCTGGGCGAGATCGCGGACGTGGCGAGCGCAAACCGGAAGCTCCTGTCGGACACGCTCGACGACATCGCCGGCATGTCCCACGGCGCAAACGGCCGGCGCCTGCTTAGCACCTTGTGGAACGAGATAAACAGCGCCCAGGGAGAGGACCCCTCGCCCGCCAACAAAAGCTGGAGGACGAGACCGATCACGCTGCCCGGCGCAACCTTCTGTCGACCGAGCTCGAGAGCATCGCCAGCACGTCCGCCGAGGCAAACCGCCAGCTCCTCGCGGCGGAGGAGCTCCCGAGGAGCTCGCCGGCAAGCGCCAGCTGCTGTCCCGGACGCTCATGGGGATCCACGAGGCGGCCACCGAGGCCAAGCGCCAGCTCGATGAGGCGACGACGGAGAACACCATGTCCGAGGAGCAGCACAGGGTACTGACCACGGGGATCATCGGCACGTTCGACGAGATCCAAGACGGGCGCAGCGGGGTGCCGCCCGGCGACCTCCCCAAGTGGATGCCGGCCACCCAGCGGAGGCTCCTGCAGCTGACCAGCGTGCAGAAGCCCAACAAGGTGGTGGCCCAGGACGGGAGCGGCGACTTCAAGACCATCAGCGAGGCCATCGCGGCCGCGCCCAAGAAGTCGGAGGGGCGCTTCGTCATCTACGTGAAGGCCGGCACGTACAAGGAGTACGTGACCGTGCCCAAGGACACGGCCAACGTCTTCATGTACGGCGACGGGCCGACGAAGACGGTGGTGACCGGCGACAAGAGCAACACCGGCGGGTTCGCCACCATCGCGACGCGCACCTTCTCCGCGGAGGGCAACGGGTTCATCTGCAAGAACATGGGCTTCACCAACACGGCGGGGCCGGAGGGTCACCAGGCGGTGGCGATGCACGTGCAGGGCGACATGTCGGTGTTCTTCAACTGCCGGTTCGAGGGGTACCAGGACACGCTGTACGTGCACGCGAACCGGCAGTTCTTCCGCAACTGCGAGGTGCTGGGCACGGTGGACTTCATCTTCGGCAACTCGGCGGCGCTGTTCCAGAACTGCCTGATGACGGTGCGCAAGCCCGGGCCGAGCCAGTCCAACATGGTGACGGCGCAGGGGCGGACGGACCCCAACATGCCCACGGGGATCGTGCTCCAGGGCTGCAAAATCGTGCCGGAGCAGGCGCTCTTCCCGGAGCGCCTGCAGATCGCGAGCTACCTGGGGCGGCCGTGGAAGGAGTACGCCAGGACGGTGGTGATGGAGAGCACCATCGGCGACCTCATCAGGCCGGAAGGGTGGGCGGAGTGGATGGGCGACCTCGGCCTCAAGACGCTCTACTACGCCGAGTACGCCAACACCGGCCCAGGCGCCGGCACCAGCAAGAGGGTCAGCTGGCCGGGATACCGCGTCATCGGACAGGCCGAGGCCACGCACTTCACCGCCGGCGTCTTCATCGACGGCATGACGTGGCTTCAGAGCACCGGCACACCAAACGTCATGGGCTTCACCAAATGATCGGGTTTTTGGCAGTGATATTTTTTTTTGCAGTGCTTTTGAGTTTTGAGTTTGTCAGGGCACGGCTAGTTTTTTTTGTTATAGCTGGAGGAAAGCTCCTGTGCATGCATGCACGGTGAATAGGTGAATAATTAATCAGTCAGATGAGAGCGTGACTGTGAGAGAAAGACAGCATAAGAGAGAACTAATATATTGTTAGGGATTACCTTTTTGTATTCTATTATTTTATAGGTGAATGAATAAATAAATAAAGCAAGTTCAGGATTACCTTTCTGTATTCTATTATTTTATTCTACCGGTGGCTTATTTAATTTAATTTTGCAAGAGTTCAACTATATATAGTTATATTATGGAGGGACATTCATGATTTACCACGATAAATACTAATATATTTGTGTCATTTAGGGTAAAAAAAAGTCCTGTCTCACACTTATATACAAATGCGCTTAGTCACACTAAAGCTTAATGTTTTTCTGTATCAATTAAATTAACAGTGACAATATGTTTGTTGAAACCCAATCAAACGATCTCCAGAAATCCTGATATTTTGTTTAAGGGCCTCACAACTTCATTCATAAAAAATCCTGGATCATTTCCACAAGATATCTCTTCAAAATATGGAAGAAGCTCTCAAAACCGGTCTGGCCTGTTTGAGTTCAGCTCGGAGAGCAACGAAGGAATAGCAAAATTTTATCAAACAAACTCTAGAAATTATAAAATTTGATCGAAGTGTTCATAAGTTATGAAATTAACTCCCCTCTAGAAATCCGTTCAATTGGATCAAGTCACAAAACCGGCACTTGCCCAGAAACAACGAGCTCCTCCCCAAGGAAAATCTCTAAGTATCCAAGTATTCCTTAAATTATGAAACTCTACACACACCTTCCTAAGACATGCCATAGGTGTTTCCAAGAGATCTTACTAAAAATATTGAGCTTTCCTCACTAATGCATGTCACAAATTTTCTTATAGTTTATTAAGTTGTCTTAAATTATGTGACACTACATGAGACCAGTTACGTGACAACACAAATATACTTACCCTAAAGCAAACCGATAATCACCTCACTTGCAGCATACTGTGATTATCAGGACAAGCCTAGCTTGCACCCCAACCACCACTACACACTCATCAGTGGGCGCGCTAGGGGCATAGTTCTCTTCCCATCAATGAGCCTTGAAACTAAGCCTCATAATTAGTTAGTCGTTTCACGAGAATTTGTAGTTTTAAATTTGATTTGGAACCCAATAAAATAAAACTATTTATGCCATGACTTCAGTTTCAAAGTGCCATTTTGACTTTAGGTGCTCAGGGGCATAACAGATCCAAAAGGAAGAGGAAGCATGGGGTTGATGAACACCCCTATGTAGCATTCCTGCATTCTCCATTGCATTAACGGATTCATTCAAAGCAAGTTTCTAATATAAGTTGAGGCAAAAGTTTAAACAACGAAATGACCAAAGTAGGAGATCAAAACTATCAAATTTGGTGGTACGTCATGTGGCATTCAATTTGTATGAGGTTAACCTGATGGACCACTTATATAAATAACAACCTTTTGACTTTTTCAACCAAAATTTACATAATTCTTCATCTTTTTTGTCAAAAAAAGAGAGAAAACTTCTTCTTCTTCTTCTTCTTTTTTTTTTTTTTTGACTATTTTGGATTTAACTTTCTTGCCCTATCGAGGAAACTGCATATGCCACATAGACTCAAAATATACGTTGTCACAAATGTCAAGTCAAACTAAAGTACATATATTCCCTTTGTATCACTATCACTATTAGAGGATGTTTTGAAAAAAGATTTGGATCAAACATTGAGAATACAAATCATGAATAACTTTTAAATCATTGAGTTTGGAAATATGAAAATCATATAAATGAATTTGTCTTGAAAATTACTTTCAAAAAAAATATATACATATATAACTTAATAAATATTGTGCTTTGAATACTTTTCATTGTCCCGTATAAGTACTGATAGTGATACAGGTGAGTAGATTTTCAGGACACTTTTCTTTTGGGACCAAATACATACTATCATTAATAAATTGTCGAATCTAATGTGTTAGTAGAATGCATCCCTTAACGTAAAGGCGACAAATTAAATCCTCACCCATAGTACTAATCTTATCAATTCCTCATCTCTTTTCATTTTTAAAGGAAGTATATCTTCATATCATTTAATTTAACTAATGGCAGTTAGTACATTTTTTAAAACAACTTATTTATTCCCTATTTTATTCCTATCTTTAATCCTTAAATATTCCTTACTTAATTACAACAACCGATATAATGTTTATGAGTCACACTAAATAATAATATTATTGACTCATTATTAAAAAAATATTCTTTCCTTCATTTCGTGAATTCCATTCATTTCTTTTAATCTACCCTACTAATGCACCAACACCTACTAATTCAAAATTATTCAAATAAATGATCCAGTTTTTCTTTTTAATCTTCTCTCTCTCATCACTCAAACACCATCCGATGTCGAGGATTAAGTGTATGGGCCTTACTCCTAACGCCTTCCTCGACGCCTAAACAGGTCAAAGCCTCTTAAGCCAAAATCATCATAGAACAAATCGATAAAACAAAATAAGAGAGGCCACCACGCAATCACCAAATATTCTTTTTCCAGACACCATGCAAATCAACTTGGGCACGAGTTCACATTCCATATCTTGAACAAATGGTGCAAGCTCGACGTGGAGCGCCGGGGTCCGAGACGTTAGCTGCGTCGCGCCCCTCGCCGCCGGAGGGCGCCACGGGCGGGGGAAGATGCTGGCGTCGCTCATGAGAAAGTCATGCTACCGCACGCCCATTCGCCACGCATCAGTTACTGCATCGCCGATACGTCATGGGATGCGCCTCACGGCGGCGGAGGTAAAGTGGACTGGAACATGCATGCCTGAACGCGAGGCCATGGCATCTAGGGCTGAACGGACACGGCCGTGCAACGGCATCCTGCCGCCCCAGAGCAAGCGGACGAACGGAGCTCCACGGGGACCCCGAGCGATGGCGGACACGGCACCAGTGGTTCGAAGTTCGCGGCCAGCCCTGCCGAGCCTGAAGATCGGACCGCTGGTTACCATCGCTGAAATCTTTCCTCGGCAGCGGCGGCCCCTGTTCATCACCAGATTTTGGGCATTTCGTTTTTTTTCTGAATCAATGGATTTGATCGTGGTTTGATTTGTGAGTGTCGCATTGTGATGGTGATGGATGGGCAAGGAGGTGAAGCCGTGGGAATGAAGATTAAAATGGAGCCAGCGATGTTGACAGGATGGCCTCCTCCATGTGTTCCTGCACCAGAGATTACCTCCATTTGCTGACTTCGAGGTTGACAGGCTGCGCAATGGATGATGCCCACCATGTGTTGGCTGAAATGCCCTCAAGGTAATAACTATTGATTTCTCGATGATTTTTTATTCATTTTGAGGTGGATTCCATTGTTTCCTTTCGTTTGGGTCGGAATTGGAGTGACAAATATGTGCTCTCAAGCTTTTTTCTTATCAATCTCTACTATTGCAATTTAAATGAAAGGAAATGTAGATATGTTGTTTAAGCTCTTGCAAATCAACTTGCTGTGCAGACCTGTTGAAACTTGAGAGTTGTACTTTGCCTGTTCTGTAGCCACTTCAATGGAATATACCAGTATAATGCATGCACAACTTGTTTTTTAATTATACAGATCTCATATTAAAGTTCCCAATTGCGTTGTGCTCAAAGGCAGGCTTGGTCAGACTATGTTGAATCCTGCTTATAGGGGAAATTACTCATCCTTTCCATTTAGCTCCTCACGAAAAGTATGTGAGTTGCACAATGCAATTTTACTTCAGTTAAAATATTGTGTTCATGCATGAGAATGACTTGTTCTGTATCTCTTCCGTCTACAGCCTTGCCAAGGTGAGCGATGCAACTGAAGCTCAGTGCTATCACATATATGCAGTGTGAGCTCTAAGGTTTATCCATTGTCGATAACAAGCGGTGAACTGCTAACTCTCTGTGCATCTACCATGTTTTTGGGATACTGTTAAGAGTGTCGGACTTCAGTGTTTCGTGGTGACATGGATGCAGTTTCAGGTCTAGATGTATATATGCTCACAAAATATTTAGAAGGTATGATCATCTAAGAAGTGCATATCCTAGCTCCATCCAATTATATTCTCTATATAGGATGTGCTTATGGATATCTCAGCTGCATGATCTCCATAATAATTTTTTGTTCTTTCTGAATTTTAAGCACTATTCCTGAACATTATCTGTTGTATGTGAATTCTTATTTCTGAGCATTGTTTGTTGCCTATGATTTCTTGTTATTTCTCGATTAATGTGTATATAAAAATTTTCTCTTAGACATTTCTGTTTTAGTCAACAAAAATTTCTATAAAATCGACATTTTATTGTTTCATATGCATTCTAGAAATGTTGCCTTCATTCGTTAGCACATTCACTATACTAGTTTCTATAAATAAATCAAATCTCCTCCTTCGTGCACACCATTATACTATCTAACAAGCTATATTCAACGCTTCAATAATACGAAATAAATAAATAAAAAGGCAACGAAAGCTAGAAATTGAAGTCGCTTCATCTCCTATTTTTGTCAGTTCCGCTCTTGTTTTCCGCCGTTTCATCATGGACTAATTAAGCTAATCCAAACTGCTGATCCCTTTCTCCCTTGAAAACCGCATCACCTTCAGGTTCCTGCACCTCCATGAATCCCATTCTTCGCCTCGCCATTGTCCAGCCACGAGAGCTCTAGATCCTTCGGTTGCAATTGCGCATTGATTGGCGGTGCCGTTGATCGAGCCGCGCGTGCATGTGCACGTGGTGAACACGGACGACGCAGGCGGCAGGCTAGCACGCGCCCGCGCCGTCGCGACGTGATCCGGCGATGGGGTGCGCCACCTCCACCGAGGCGCGGCGCGACATGGTGTGGGTCGGCGCCGACCCCGCGCGCGCCGGAGCTTCTCGCTGCCCTCCGTCGACCGCCAACGTCTGCGGCTGAAGGCCGTGTCGATGTTCGGCAACCTCGGCCTCGCCGGCAGCGCCCGTCACCCGGCTCGTACAGGCGCGCGGCGATGTCGGTGGAGGAGATGATGAAGAGCGACCACGACAACGACCACGCCGCGGAAGCGGTGCTCCTCGGCGACGACGCGGCGAAGCGGCCCCTGATGAAGCCCCGCACGCCGACGCTGACGCCGCCCAACGAGCCCGAGGTGATCAACACGTGGGAGCTCATGGCGGGGCTCGAGGACGCCGCGCCGACGCCGATCGCCACGTACAAGAGTCTGCCACTCGATGAAACGCCGCAGGAGTTCGTCTTGGAGGCGCCGCCGCTGCCGCAGTGGATGCAGGTCGACATGGACATGCCCGTCGCCTTAGAATTCGACCCGGAGGTACTGTCCGGATTCCGGGAGGCTCTAGAGAGCACGTCGCCGGAGCATGCGGTTGTCTCGTCCGCTGAGGACGAGACACCCAGGCAGCAGGAGCGGAAGGACAGGAAGGACGCGGATGCATGTGACATGCCAATGTCGCCAGCCACCGGCGACATGCCAGAGCTTTCCGGCCTTGTCCGTGCCCGCATCATCGCGTTCCAAGAGAAGATCGAACGGAGGCGAAGCAAGGGCCGCGACGCCAAGGTGTCGCCGCTGTGGCCCGCCGGGAGGCCAGCGGAAGGCGGTGGTGTACTTCACCAGCCTCCGCGGCGTGCGCAAGACGTTCGTGGACTGCTGCGCCGTGCGCAGCATCCTGCGCAGCTACGGCGTGCGCCTGGACGAGCGCGACGTCTCCATGCACGCCGTCTTCAAGGCCGAGCTCGCGGAGCTCCTCGGGCCCGGGTTCGCAGGCGCCGCGCTCCCGCGCGTGTTCGTCGACGGCCAGTACCTCGGCGGCGCAGAGGACGTGCACTTCCTGCACGAGGCGGGCGAGCTCGGGCGCGCCCTGGAGGGGTGCGAGGCCGCACCGTCGCGGAAGCTCGGGTACATGGAGGCGTGCGCCGCCTGCGGCGACGTCCGGTTCATGCCGTGCGAGACGTGCTTCGGCAGCTGCAAGATCTTCGTCGAGGACGACGACGCGGGCGACAGGTATTACGACGTCGGCGAGTTCCGGCGGTGTCCCGATTGTAATGAGAATGGCCTCGTCAGATGCCCCGTTTGTTGCTGTTGATGCTTGTAGCGCGTACGCCATGGCAGATTAGTTGTTTTTTTTTGTCTGTATTTTGTAGTTTGTACAGTGTGGAGTGGAGAGTACTATAACATAATTTTGATAGGATCAGGATCCATAAAATAATTCCGTGCCTAGTGTGCCAAACTGTTTTTCATGTGTGGAAATAAAGGAATTCCAAGAGAAACTGCTCAGCCTGTTGATGATTGTTGGGACACAGCACCGAGCACACGGCGGTGTTCGCACAGATAGGCCAACGGGCACGCGAAGGTGCACCCATGACGGCTAACTACTAATCTCCTCAATCAATCGTGTGATTACCTTGCAGAACCTCACATGAGATCGATCGCGATACTCAGGGCTGGCGGAGGTGTTACCTCCACTGGCTCCCTCGGGCTCCACCCACGGCGCGTAGGAGGATGCGGAGGTCTCCGCCAACGTCATGAGAGCGAGCTAGGCCCACGCGAAGGTATTCGGCCCAAGATCCGGAGGTCAAGCCCCCAAGACCAGGCGAAGGTTAGACCGGCGGTGATGCCAACTGGAGGACCGAAGGAGAGGAGAGCCCTGAATGGGCCGGGAGCAAGCCCACTAAGATAAGGCGGTTCAATTGAAAGGACACGAAGGCTCCGAGACAATGGAGACGACGAAGACCGGAATATGCTACGCATCTGGAGGGGCAGTTCTGTAATTAGCATCTTCACTCATTTGTAAACTATAAATAGAGGAGCACAGTCCTTCGTATAGTTAGTTGGTGAATAGAATTTATTGCTATTTATTATTAAGCATTTTACACTTAGCCACTTTCACACTCCCCTCCCCTAGAGCCACGCCCAAAACTCAAGTTTCAACAATGATGCTACAAAACTGTTGGAAAAGGGATGAAACAATTTTGCTTTGGCATCAGTCAATGACATTATATTCGTATAATAGAACACTTGTCTAGGACCTAGAGGAAATAAATTGTTTGGTTTCTCCAGATACAGATTTCTCTAGCTGCAATCAAACTAAGTGACATTTTTATTATTAAGGGTACAATTGTCAGTAGTTGCAAGGATTGTTCATAGATAAACAAAATCTGAATAATTGATAATAATAACTGGACCACATCGTAAATAAACAAACGAGAGACATACCACGAAGAAAACAAAGTCAAAAGAAAAAGAGTTTAGCCACCGACACAAGGGAAGACAAAACTCAACAACAATACAAGAATATAAAATGAGCAAAAGTTAGAAACATGACTGCACGATCACTTGATTTCATTTGCAATAATCAAACTTATTAGGTCGTTTACTCTTTCATCATCATTCAAGGTGGCTCTCTGTAGTATTGCTCTCTTTCGGTAGTATCGCTCCCGTCCTCCCAAACCTCCACCGCCGCTCGCCGCCGCCGGCCCCCTGCTCTCCCCGGCGTCCTCGCCGGTGGTAGGGCAGGTGGGCCGGTTCCCTCTTTTCCTTCTCTCTTCCTTTTGTCCTTCCTTCCCCTTCTTCTTTAGCTACTAAGCAAAAAATAATGGCAACCATGGGATTAGCTCAAGTTGTGGAAATCTCGGCCGCCTGTTTTGAATCGACGCAAGGTCTAGTCGGGACTGTGGCCGCGGCTTGCCATCCGGCCGGAATATTTCTCGCCGTGTGGCCAAATCTACCCGGCGGCCTAGCGGTGGCTATGAAGAAGTTGTGCCTCAGGCCCGGCTATGGCGGCAAGATCCACCTGTTGTCGGCGGCGGCGTTCCGGCTCCTCTCGCCCACCATGCTCGCGTGCTCCGCGGCGCAAGGTGGTGGACCTGGAGCACGCAAAGCGGCGCCGCTGGTGGAGGTACCCTACATGGCGTCGCTGTCGCATGAGAGCAGCAAAGGCGCACGCGGGGTTACTCCCCATCGGCTGGGACGCCACCACTGCTCGGCTATGCTGGTCTCCCGCCGCCGCCAATGGGCCGCGAGCATGGTCTTGGCCTGCTTCCAGTACCGCCCCTGTCTACACCAACCAGAAGAAGGCCAAGGAGGAGGACTGCCTCATCTGCGCCGCCAAGCTAGGCCGACCTATGCCTCCGCGACGCCGTTCGTTGCCAACAACGCCGCCAGATCCCGTCCCCGTGGGTGGGGAAATTTTTTTAAAACTGTGCATTCCACATGGTGGGTCCCTATGGGGCCTACAACTACGTGTTTGGCATGCACAAGTCTGTGTTGCTTTCCCCAGCCCAACAACGTACACGCGTGCGCCACCACAACTTTTGGAGGCCATCCTCATCCACAACCTGGAAACATCTCATAATGTCCATCTTTTTTTCTTTTTGTTTTATTTTATCCTTTTTCCACCAGACAACCACTGTTCATGCAAGTCCAGACCCCTACCAAGCACTCGGTCATCCGGCGTTGGCTCGACGCCATCCATCATCGGGATTCGACTTCGAGCATCACCTTCTACCTCCGGCGACGGATACTACTTATCCTTCGGTCATCCGGAATGCTCTTCTTCATCGGCTGGGTCGTCCCCACCTTCAACCGTCCGCTTTGCACGGTCCTTCCATCCGGTGTATCGCGTCATTGGCGCCCCAACGGCCCCCATCGACTTCATCAGAGTCATCGTCTTACATGTTTCGGTTGTGCTTATCCGTTATTGGACCATGTCATTTTCTGGTCTTCTATGGAGGACCTTCATGTAACTTTTGTTTAATATATAAAGTATGCAGTTGTCAAAAAAAAAAAAAAAAAAAAAAAAAAAAAAAAAAAAAAAAAAAAACTTAAGACAAAACAATTTGTTCCAAACGCAGTGCTTGTCTCTTTTAATTTACAACACTGTTCTCTGGTATGAATATACATCGAAACATCACTTGAAATATCGTATTAAGGCGTCATGTGTTTAGTAACTGAAGGATGGATAGTAGTATGTTTATTTTTCACTTAACTCTGCCTACCATGAGCGGCCAGATCTGCCGCGGCCTTGGCAGCCCTAGTAAGAGCATCAGACAACATCATGGCTCCTGCAGAGAAGTAGCTGCTGGTGACGATGCCATTTGCCACCTTAGCTGCAGTTCTACCAGTGGCAGTAGCAACCGTCTTGGTTGTTTCAGTTACCCGATATGTCTCATCGACTGATCTCATTGCGCCAACACCAGCATTGATTGCACCAACACCAGCATTGACCCTGTCAGTTAAACCGATTCTCTTGCTCAGCTCTGCAGCCCTGGCTGCGGCTGCAGCTGTTAATCCATAGGACTCATCAAAGGCTCTAGCCTTAGCCAAAGCATCCTTGCTGAGCACGTACCCCTTTGCTAGCATCGTCTTCATGATATCTTGAGCCACTGTAAAAGCTTCCTGTGGAGTAGTGTTGTACTGGCATGTTTGATAGTTCTGTTCATAAAAAATTTAAACATCAGCCCTGCATTTGGGATTGGGAGTGTGAATTGTTGTTCACACATTAAAGAAGATAATTTTGAGAATTTAAACTAGTCTATCTTAAAATGGCCATGCTGGAATGAGATTAGCTTCCTCCTTTTTTTCCTCAGTTCTTATCACTGTACATCTCTAATGTGTGAAAACCACATTTTAACTGATCTGTCATGTAACAGAAAGATGAGCATAACCAGGTGATTTGGTAAGTTACATGGCAAAAAAAGTTATATTGCCACTTATGCAAAAGAGCATCTGCACTTATCAACACCAAGGACACCACTCCAAGCAGCTTAATTAGCATGATTGGTGTGATGCAAATCATGTGTGTGACAAGAGATAATTTGCTTCGATGCCAATCCAATAAATTGTCATACACTGGGAAAACTGGTTGCTCAAGGCAGAAATGAATTTTTATCTACAAAAATGCTTCCTTGTCCTAGTTGACTACTATTAACTATGCAGAAAATTAGTAGAATGGCGAAATGCATACCCTGTATTCAATTTCCTCTTCGACCTCCCAAGTTGGCCTGTCCCAGAAATTAAAAGTCTCTTCAGGTTGTCCCCAATAAGATATGCATACCGGCTGATCCACAATAGTAGCCCCCTAATGAAGATGCAAAGTGTTGTCAGGGGCACAAAAAAAAAAAAAAAAAAGGTAGTTGCTACCCAGGAGACTCGTTGACAAAGTGGATCGGTAAAGAAGTATATGGGCATACGGCCAGCTTCCAGGCCACTCAAAAGCAAAGCACAGACTGAATTATGTCAAACTAAAAAGATTGGGTTTCACTACCAGAAGACATACACAATCCAGAAATACGTGAAGGCTGACACTGCACCTTTTTTTGACGGGAGTGTCAATATCCATTTAAGAATTGAGATAGTTTGGATAGAGGTGAAAAGGACATCACATGTAAAATTGCATGTGCACAATAAGCTTTAGGGCCTCTTCGGTATAGAAGGAGAAACTTATCTAAAAGAAATGTTCCACTGAATGGTGTACACACTAAAGAGAGCTCAAGAACTTTCTTGCTTTGTAGGAAAATCATTTTTATCAGTAAGTCAAATGAGAGAACATGAAGGCATCATGGGTGTCAAGCAAATCAAGAGTGGTACATTTAATTTCTGCAGAAAACATTGCTGTCAAAAAAGACAACTTACATTGAGCAATACTGCAGTTTCCAAGGCAAAGCGTTCCTTGAATGTCACATAAGCAGTGGCACCATATCCTTCTGATCTGTAGTGTTTAAAATCACCGTGGAATTGGTAACAAGGGCGTGTCAGAAAACAAAATTTTTGAATTGTGAGCCAGGGTACTCCAAAGATAAGATAATTCTACGAGGTAAATGTACAATAAGTGTGGTAAATCTGAACAGTTGTTCCACACATGGATATTAAAGTAACCAGCATAGTCTTTGTGGACCAAATATTTTTTTGAACTAGAATGTTTGAGTGGACAGAATATGCCACAGATAACAATTATCCTTCTCCGTTAAGAAAATTAAGATGTCATTTATCTACTATGAAAAGTGAGTGAGATACATAAAATTTGCTTTCTTTGGAAAAAAAAAAAAAAAAAAAAAACACCACCTGATAAGTTCTATGTGCTCAATTGGACCAGAGAATGAAAAAGAACTCATGAAGATCACTTTCAGATACTCTGCTCGAGAGGTTAGTGACTTGTACAGTGTGCCCTGTTTCACTCATGATTCTGGAAATCATCAAACAGAAAGAAGTTAAAATGTTGTATTTCCTATGAGATACATGTGAAATTGGACAGGCACAGTAGTTTCTGACTTTAGTCAATAGGATATGTAACATCATTACATCCAACAAGTAGTTTGTGCTTGTGTATCACATTGGAAAGAACCTTTTGGTAGACCTTATTGTATTATCCTGTCTATAGCTATTGTCCTAAAGAATAATTTGGTGCAAAGTCAGCATCAGAACTAAATTTTTTAAATAAATATATGTTGCTTTCCAGTAGAAGTAGAAAATAGTTGCACGGAATCAATAGCAATGGAACCAAAAAGGACGTATCATACACACTCGAATTGGACGTATAATACACACTCAGTTAGCCCACTAAAACATCCTATATTTCTATTAGCTATTACAAACTTTATTACAAAACTAGGCACACAGTGGTAGATCACCAGTACGACAACGCCTGTATATATAGTTCAGTGCAAACAGGGAATTATTGTTCAAATGCCACTGTAGGAATATTATGGATCCGGAAGAGTTACAATTATCAAGAGCAGTAGCATTTCAGTAAACCGATTACACCTGCTACAATACTGGTTGTTTCCGCATAGTTGCAGTTGTTGTTTTTTTTTTTTTCCAGAACCCAACAACCCAAAACGCGGGTTGGAGCCATCCCAACCCAGTGATCCCGCATCCAAACACACGGATAGTTCTTCACAGAGCCATTAAGCATTAGTCCATCAGGATTGATATCCTCAGCGAGACAGCAACTAAACTAAGTGGCCTAGATAATTGAACCTCTAATCACATGTTTCCTGTAAATGTTGGTGGCAAACAGCTGATCCGATATATCGATAGCACATATATAGAGAAGACTAAATGGAAAAAACAGATTGGACAAGGGTTATTATATATGTAACGGAAACTAAATTGAACAGGTCCTGAAGCACGACTTAAGTCAACATAGAAGGGGAAAGTCGCAGCCATATTATCACAAAAATACTAGGAAACGCAACAATAGGCGCACAATCAATAAGATCAATCCAGGCTCTCATCCCACAAACCGACACAAAATTCCGACGCACCGGAGGCAAATCACCACCGAAGCAAAGCACAAATGAAGCCAAAATCACAGCAATTCATAGCAAGACGAGCCTTACCCTTGTCTTCCCGTCGACTCCTCGCGCCCCCCACCCACTAGGTTTGGCGACGCTTCCCGCACCAGCAGTCGAGCACCCGCAATGCTTAATCCACCCACCGCACAAGCTAGCGCAGAAGAGCGGCTGAGGCGAGCCCGTCCAAAGCGGCTGATGAGCCCGTCGGCGCGGCCTTTTAGTGGCGTGTGGGGCAAGGGCGCGACCTCGATCTCCCACCTACCGGGGTGCTCTTCACTTCCGCGCACACCGGATTGTCCCCTCCCCGCCCTCGGCAGTTGGGACGATGGGGCACGACGCCAGGGGAGGACGGTGGCGTGGAGTCCTCGAGATCAGAGTAGAGTGGACTGGCACAGTGGCAGGCACTGCCCGGTGGCCTATTGGGCCACGGCTCCAACTCCCAAAGTCCCAAGCGCTTCGGCGCCACGGTGCGGAAGTGTGGTTGCATTACATGGGCTGGTCAAATGAATAGGGCCTCCTTTTCCTTCATACAGTACTATGCCGAGCAGAGCACGTATCAGGCATTCGTATTTGGGCCGTCAATGGGCCTTGGTTCGAAAATGTTCCATCCCACCGTCTTGGCGCGTTTTTTCGCGTTCATCGTGGAGAAACTGAAGAAGCAGTCAGCCTAAATTTTTGTTTTTTTTTTAAAAAGGGATTTCTCCCCATTCCCACGCTCTTAGCACGGAAATACGGCGGGACGAGATCACCAAAATGCAGCGTCGTCCGTACGTGAGATCGCATGTTGTACGTAATTAATCTGGGCGCGACCGATCGACGTTAACGTACGTAAGCGTGGATCGGATGGCGCCACCGCCACGGCGTCACCGTCGCGCGCGTGGGCAATTCATCCCCTTCCCCGGCCCGGATCTGCATATGCACGTGGTGTACGTGTGTGCTAGCTTATGATTACTCTATCGATCTACGTGGTACGTACTGGGTGGGACGTTATAGCGTAGTACTCTCCGTAATCATGCATGAAACCATGCATCGCCGGCCGGGAATCGAATGGGATGCTCTAGCTTCGTCCGACCACAAACGTTGCCGACCATGCTTTAGCTACCTGTGTGCTTAATGACGAAATGACGGCACGTCTGCGATCCGCGTGATGAATTAATAAGGCCTCGGAGGGACCAAGAGTATAGATGTGCATTTGGCCCGCGGCCTCTCATTTGGTCCGAGCCGCGGCATTTTGGCCCGGTGCGGGGCACGGCCGGTCCGTGGTAGCGGGCCCGCGGCGGCCCGGCCCGGTGGCGGGACGGGCCATGGGCGGCTGCCTCGGCCCGTGTAACGGTGCCGCACGGCCCGGTGGGAAGGGTGGCCCGGTGGTGGCCCGTTGAATTTTAGCCCAATGATATATATATTGGAGTGTTCCTTCTTCTAACCCTAATTCTCCTCTCATTCTCTCTCACTCTCTCAGCCGCCCGTCCCACCAGTGGCGGAGCTACAGAGAAGGTGGTCCTGTTGGGGCGCGGACCACCACGAGCTCAGCCCAAGCAAGGCCCATTTTTTTTCCGAGGAAACAAGGCCGTCATTTCATCTGGCCGCGAGCGCCGTCTCTTCGTTTCTATCGTACATCGCAGCCTGCCGCCCGCCGTCTCTTCCTCTTCCAATCGTAGTCTTCGTAGATCAAGACTGGAGCCGGCCGGCTTCAACCTGCCTGCCAGCGCCCAGCGCCCGGCGGCGATCAGCAAGACAGCGAGGCAGCAGGGAACCAGTCTGGCGACGATCAGCAAGGCAGCAGGAGCAGCAAGGAACTAACGCCCGGCGGCCGGCAGCGATCAGCGAGGCAGCAGGCAAGGCAAGGCAACTTGCGCTCGGCGGTGATCGGCAGGTTCATGTTCACTTGTTCAGTCATCCAGTGAATCCTATCTTATCCGTATATGTATATACCTATACTCATTTATTATTTTATTTATTGACAGATCATAAGTTCATACTGTTGTACTCAATCAAGTCTTAGCAAATTCATACTGTGTGTCTTCGTCTCTTGGATTCCAATAGGGTATGCAATGATAACCTGAATTGTTTTTATGTAAATGCAAATCTGAATGAAGAAGACATTATCAACACTTTCATGGCTATTAGAAGGCATAGGACTAACAAGAAGAAGTAGTGACATTTTGTTCTTCAATTATTTTTGTGGTGCGTAATATTTTAATTACATGTGTTTTACAATTTATATACTTATGTATAGACATGTTAAGTTTATAGCAAAAGAAAAATATCACGATGGACCACCCCTAACTTAAAATCCTAGCTCCGCCCGATGGAGTCCCACAACACCCTCCCCCCAGCCGCTCGGTACTCGGCTCCCTCCCCGACCACCTACCTCTCCCCCCAACGACCATCGGCGGCGAGGCCGGCGATGGCTGAGCCTTGGGCGGGCCCGGCACCCGAGGCGGCGGCGGGGGCCTTGAGGGCGGCTTGCGGCCTTGTGACGGCCGAGCCCCCCAGCGCGGCCGAGGCCAGCGGGGCGGCGGCGGGCCCGACGCCGCAGAGCGGCACCCTGCGGCTACTGGCGGCCTTGGCGAACGGAAGAAGAAGCGCGGTCTTGCGGCCAAATGCGGCCCGGTAAGCGCGGGAGCGGCGCGGCCAGCGGCGGCGGCGAAGCGGCAGCGCGGCGGCGGCTTCAGGGCGGGCGAGACGGGGGCGTGGCCGGCTGGCGCCCGGCGCCCGGCCCGGCGGCCCGTGGCCCGGCGGCTGTGGCCCGGTCAAATGGCCCACGGGCCGGGCCATGGGCTGGGGTCGCGACCGTGAGTAGCCGGTGTGGTCCGGCCGGTGTGGCCCGTGGCCCGACGCGGCCCGTGATGGGCGGCCCGGTCTGGTCGAAGCGGGCCACGGGCGACGACCCGGCCCGTTGCACATCTATAACCAAGAGGTTTATCGATCCCGGCGAAGGTTTAGCGATGGTGTCGTGCCGTGCCGTACGTTTCCTTTATTTCAAACTGAGCGAGGTTCGTTCTCTGCGGTGCTGCGCGCTTTTCTACTTCAAATCTTTTTCAGCAAATGTGGATTGAGATGAATACATATGCATCAAAATTAAATAAGGCCTTAGGGTGTTTTGTGGTTTTTCTAGGTCAGGTAGCAAGTCTATAGCATCATCTTTTATTTGGTCGTGGAGATCAGATGAAAGGACAAAGCATTTTCGTGGCTATAAAGAAAATTAAGGAAAAAATGGAGACTGCCAAAAAAAAAAAAAAAAAAGACGTGGCACAACAAGGCCTTAACAAAGGTATCGTTCTGCATGATGTGTATGTTTGTTTTGTTAAGGTCCTTAATCTCTTTTTAATACTTCATGCATGCCTTTCCTTAACAAAGGTGCCTTTCCGTTCCGCATATATGCAGATGCACGTGGCTTTTCATTAATAATTAATTAAACATGCGTGGATCGATGCTGTTTTTCCGACAAGAGCGCCATCGCCTTTTCGAATTAGTCGTTGCAATACTCGTACTGATGCGTCTATACGCGCGCGCAGCGAGAGACGGCGATGTGTACGCACACTCAACATACGACTGCAAACGATGCACGTAAACAAGCTATGGTCGAGGACCGGGCTGCCATGCATATGCACGTAAACAAGCAGTGGTCACGGGAGAGTGCAGTCAGGCCCGGCCCTGGGGGGGTGCCAGCAGTGCAGCCGCACAGGGCCCATGAGGCCAGGGGGCCCAACCTCAAAGGCTGTGGTGTATTGGAAGGGTCACACGAATCAGGATCCTGATGTGTCTGTCTTTTCTAAACTGTCAGAACAACCTAGTGATCAGGATCAAATCCCATCCGATTGTGCAGCCTGCTACAGGTTGTTTTGCTGACCCAATAATTAAGCGCCAAGGATGTTGAATTAGTGCAGGATGCAATGGACGTAGATGCAATAGAATCATGTAGGCCAAAACTGGTTGTCAGTGACAATATTCCTTCGACCTCTGATACTAGTACAAAGCTAGCATGTTCTGCTCTTCCCCATTTCATAGAGTTTTCTCGTACTAGTCTTGAGGATCAGGAACCAAGTCACTTTAGTGAAACCTTAGCTAATGATAAGTATTATATAAAATATCATTAATCATTGCACCTCCGTGCGAGTGAGGTTCATGAAATTTCTTACATTTGGCGATGTTTGGCCCGAGGACAAGGTTTGATTGCAGTCTAATGGAACGCATAGCTGATAATGAGGTTTTGCGAGAGGTACTCCGAAAACTTTTTTTCATGCACTAGCCATATATTATTAGATTAGAGTTGTATTAAGGGCCCATTTCTTGTAGCTTAAGCCCGGGCCTTTAATTTGACAGGGCGGCCCTGAGTGCAGTGCAGTGATGAAAAAAGGGGAGAGATCGAGACCGGCCACCCGAATGACAGGATTATGGAATGACTGCTGAGCTGAAGATAGGCCATTTACGTAAAGCCTAAATTGTTGCTTGATCATACTAGTATGCATATAGCTGGATGAAGCCGATGAAGCTTTCAGTCTTCTCGTCAGATGACACGCATCTACTGATCTACCTAGGCGACTAGCTAGGATGGTACGGAGGCCCTCCCCGTCTAAAGAAAAAGAGGTACTTCCTTTGTCTCTAAATATTTGATGCCTTAGATTTGGACACACGACTATTCAGAAGTAGTATAATAAAATTGTAAGAAGAGAAAGGTACTACATTGGAAAGGGAAATGTATACGGTAGAAAATAAAGGGTGGGGGATTAGGGGCCGGGGAAATGTATTGTAAGAAGATAAAGGTACATTGGGAAGGGAAAAGGTAAGTATTCTAGGACACCAATTAAATCATACGTATAAGATCATCTATTTTTACATGAAGGGAGTAATTCTAACTTTCTACCATGTCATTCTCTTTGAGCGATTTTGTAAAAAAAAAAAAAAGAAAAAAGTAGCAAGTATAAACAAGTACAAATAGATATTAAAGTAATATTATATAAATACAAACTTAATTATACTTATTAAAAAGAGCTTGACCAGGTTCATAACTTGAATTATATTATTCTTAGACGAAAAAATATTATTTTTATTTCGTGAGATCGAGGAGTACTACATACGCATGTACATGCAGGTAGACTAATGTAATCGCGCCAAAAAAAAGTGGGGTTGCAACGTACGTACAGCCGTACACTCTCCTCCCTCGCTAGTTAGGTACCACGCATGCACAATTACGGATGTGCCAAACATATACTAGATGCTCTCTGCCGGATATAAGTACCTGCCTTATTAAGACTAAAATAGTATGCATCCAGATTCCAATGATCCAACCAACGAACTCCGTTGTCTAATGTTTGGTTTGGTGGCCTGTCGTCGTTCACGTACGTACATTTAGTCGTACAAGCATACACATCGCGACCCATCACATTGTAGCCCCTACAATCCAGCACCTAATTATTAATAAAACATTTTTACGCTCATAGCAAGCTTAATTATCACTGTGTCCCGGCTACACTAATCCTACTAGCTAGGAACGACCTGGCGGCATACTACTATCTAGCTAATTTATAGCTAGACCAGCTGCAGCCAAGTCAGCCATAGAGATGTACGTACGTTGAAAAACTTGCCGGCCGACACAATCGAGCTCAGGCGTCGGGCGGCCGGCCGGGAAGGCCGCCGGCAGCACCTCGTGTTGGCGGGCGCGGTCGGTCTCGCAGTTAGTTGCGCGATCTGCGTGCCGTGGATGCCGTGGACGTGGAGGCCCGGATGGATCGGCGGCCGTGTGAGTAGATTGCATCGTGTCGCGTGGACCGAATCGGGCGGGACAAGTCCAGGGGAGACAGCGAGATCGAGCGGGTTAACAAGGCCCAGGCCCCAGGGGGATCTCGTGGCCCAACACGGTACACACACACACGGAATTCGTGTCTCTTCTCGTCCCTCCCAAACAACTTGAATTGTTTGTCTGTCCTCTCCCGTCACCAAAAGCGCAAAGGCTTTTTGACTTCGCTGCGCAACAGGAACACAGCGAGCGAAAATTAGGGCATGTACAACCCGTCGATTGCCCCCGTCTGTATGTTGGTCTTTTTGCAAAAAGACCCCGCGTCTGCCCATCGGCGGGCTTCGCGTCGCTGGCGGGCGACGGCTCTGTCCGTTGCCCGAGGCCAAACCGACGAACCCCCGCGCGTTGTATCGTCGTCTTCATGAGGCGACGGGAAGCTGGGATCCCGCGCGGGCGCCGCTGGAGTTCTTCGCGCCAAATCGCAGAGGCAGGGGAGGAAGGAATGGAGAGGGAGGCATCGCGGAGCTCACTGGATCAGCATCTCGTCCACCTCCTTGCCTCAGATCAGGATCTCGTCCACCTCCTGCTCCCCCACCGCGGCCGCCGAGCTTTGAGCCCCACAACGCCGGTGCATATGACGACCACCTTATATAAGTAGAGTATATGATATATTTTTTTTATATACACCAAGTAGTGACATTTTAGTAATATATGAAAAGAATATGTGTTTCTTCGATTTTTTTCACATAGTAGAATCTAGATTATCTTAACATGAGTATCTAAACATACTTAAACCGATAAAACAAGTATAAACACATACACAACGTGTTTTATTAAGGCTGGGAGTAATCTGCTTCCGGGAGTACACAACCTGCACCCTGTATATATACATTTGTGATAAAGATATACTCCTATATATATTGACTAGCTAGCAGCGGTTAGCAGGTTATTAGTGTTGCCTCTTCTCGCTCCTTCATGTTGCCTCTTTCTAGATCTATAGAGACCCAAAAAACAGACGCTGCAATTCAGAGTGAGTACATCAAACAACACGCTGCGATTTTATTTATATCAGGATCAAACACCAGTGAATGTCCTGCTCTTCTTCAACTTTTGCCGCGTAGCACTAATCAGGCAATAGGACTTAATTTGGCCGCCGATTAGGTACTGTTTCGAAAATTAGTTGCACGGTTGTAGTCATGGCCGTACGCTGTATCTTTGATTTCCTGCCTCCTGTGTCGCCCCACTTAGATAACATGATTATATGCATGCATGGTCCATGATGCATCCACATCTGCATTTGCAGGCCGTACAACGCGTACGTACTCGATTGATCGAGTTGAGTCTGTGTTTAGTTCCCCGTACAGTAAACCAAAAAGTCTTCTGAGTTCCCGTCACATCAAATCTCTTAACGCATTTATGTAAGCGTTAAATGTGGGTAAATAAAAAACTAATTGCATAGTTTGGTTGAAAAGTATGTGACGAATCTTTTGAGCCTAGTTAGTCCATGATGGGACAATAATTACCAAATACAAACGAAAAGTCTTCTGAGTTCCCGAACCCAAAATATTTCACCAACTAAACACCTGCTCAACATTCTTGCCACAAATTGAAAACTAATGTACTAAAAAAACTAAAAAGGGATATATGGCACTCCACATTTTCCAATTACAAAAACTAAAATTTGAGTAACTTAAAACTAAAAGTCATGTATATTAAACTAAATTTGAGCTCAGCAGTGTATAAAACTAAATTTGAGCTCAATCGGTTATTAAACTAAACATCAGATGTTTATGACTGAAAACTAAAAATTACAAAAGTTCATTATTAGGGGTAGATTATTTAGACCACTAATGTTTACTTTTTTTTTCCTATTGGTCGTACATTGGTTTCGCAATAGGGTTTAGAATATGAAGAACTAATATTAGTACCGATGAAAAAAAGGACATGGTTCGTTTTGAATCTATCATGCACGTATATGCATGGAGCCATGGAGGAATCTTACTGAAATGGACCCCGGAAATTGGACTTGATGTTAGAGTCAATTGCGCACAGTACAGTATGTTTTATATAAAGAAGAAAACATCCATTCGCTTGGAAAACTTCGTTTTCATGAGCATGTCCAAATTAGTTAAACGACGACAAGCTGGGCACCAATCTCCCCCGTAAACTCCAAAGTCAGATAAAACGCAGGGCACAACAACTACACAACAAGCACGTCCAAGAGTTGCAATGATTGTTTAGAGTGCGGACCATCAAGAAAACAACCCATCATGCATGTCTTAGAGTTAAGTATGTACTTACTAGCTACTAGTAGCTAGCAAACTTAAGTAATAGCGCCACTTCATTAAACAAAGCCAATTAGCCATCTCAAAGTACATCATCAACATGATCCTCTAGTAGCCTAGTCGTTGTAGCAGTAGCAGTAGCAGTAGTAGTATCTTCCATATAATTGAAACTTGATGCTTGTCTGTCCATGCATGCTTCTCCCACCATTATTTGCAAAACCTCTCACATTCAACTTGGATTAACAGCCAAACGACCGATCGCAAGCAGAGACTACGATGACCACACAATGCAATAATGCAAGCTTACATCAAAGTACAAGATGAATACATTACTCACTAATAAGCATATAGCTCACCAGCTCTACTGATTAATATCCTTGAACACAGTATAGTACTACGTACTAGTAGTAGTTTAGTATAGCTAGACATCGGCAGGGTAGCTAATGAGCAGTTGTAAAAGTACGGTATAGCTAGGAGGAGTATAGTAGCTAGGCAGGAGGCAGCAGCATGTCTGAGACGACAGATCTAAACGGCCGTGTGCACGCACGCATGCGCTCTCACCGGGAGCTCAGCTTGCTTGGCTTTTCCGGTCCGTACGACGGTGGTCACATGAGCAGGCTCCTTATGACGGCGGCCTGGTCGCTGGTGACATCGGCGGAGGCCAGCAGCTCGGCGAGCGTCTCGCTGAGGTTGTCCACCTCCTGGTGCAGGCTCCTGATGTAGCTGCAGGTGTCCTGCAGCACCCTCGCCGCTGAGCCCTGCATTTTTTTTCCTTATCGTTGTGAGCTAGCTTGCTGGCACTATACTATATATAGCTAATAATTGCTACTCGTAAGTGAAAGTGCTTACCCTATGTGCGCCATTGCGAGTCTGAGACTCCGGGAGCAGCGCCTGAAGCTTGGACAGGAGCTCGGAGATCTGGTCCTCCGAGATGGACCTCGACGTCGACGACGACAGCGAGCTGCTCCCCGCACGCCGTGTGCGTGATGACCTCCGGCTGCTGGACATGTCGTTTGCTTGATGCAATCTGATTGTATAAAGCAGCTGTGCTTACAGGTGAAACGAAGTAGCTAGAAGAAGAGCGGAGAGATCAGGCAGAGAGCTCGGCGAGTAGACAACCGCAGCTTGCTTTAAGGCAGGTGATCAGTGGCAGTTGCAGATAGATAGATGGAGCAGAGTGAGCAGCTATATATAACGAGGAGTGATGGATCGGAGGATGGGAGGAAGCAATCGGGGTGAGCCGGAGGGGGGGAATGAAAACGAGGGTTATAATGTGCGAGGAAGACGTAACTGCCGGGGTATGGAGGGTGCTGAAACGAAGGAGATGGCGGATTCATGGCGAGCGCTGGGCTGCTGAGCATGGAGCAGCAACCAAGTGTTGGTTTCTGTACTTGTATTATTGCGGCCTCTGGATTTGTCTGTACTATGTGTGGGTTTTCTATATCTGCGCCTGTGTGGTTGCTCCACCGCCTGGATCTGCATAGTTGCATGCAGATGCAGTGGTGCAGCAGGGCATCATCGATCTCTGAACCCGATTCATTAGATTAGTCTACAATCATAGCAAGCAGAATCTTGTTTATTTCTGTAATCACAAATTGTTTACGAGCACAATTCGTACTAGTATTCTCGCTTGGATCACTCATACAAGTAAATAAATAGTCTGTTCTCTTTTAACTTACCATTCGACTTATCAGCTATAGAGATTTATCGGCCATAGAGACCATCAGCGTACGTATTTATAGTTTTTTTTTTTTCGAAACCGGACTCTTGCCAGTATTGTGTATTTATAGGTTGGAACACAATATAGATATAATAATTATATATAAGTAGAAAATTCATCATCTTCCTTTCCGGAAACCTATCGATCGAAGCATCGTTTTCAGCAGTGGAGCAGCGTTGAGTTATTGATTGCCAAAAAAGAAAATAAATATGATTTCATTTTTCTCTTTATTTAGAAGCATTGGTTGTGGATACACCATACAGTAGTGCTACTCGTGCAGCTGCACGTGGTCGCAAGCTTCTATGGTACTATTTACTAGTACTTTGGTACCTATTCGAGAAAAAAACTAGTACTTTGGTACCGTGTTTAACTATTTACAAATGATTTGCTCGGTAAATAGTTGGAACATCTAGGGATGCTGGAAAATTTGTACTCATTGTTGTCCGAAGTGCGTGGGGGCGAGATTATAAAATAAAATGGTGGTCTCAGCCAGTCGAGGACGACTGCATGCTTACGTGTATTGCAGGAAAGACACATGGCCATATATACACCGTACCCAACCAACGAGCTTCAACAGGTCATGTCTATTACCTTAAATTTGGATGTATATTCTCTTCTTAATTTTTTTCCAAAAAAAAAAAAAAAACCCTCTAGTTCTTTCTATTGGGCAAATGGCGAATGCTCGAGCATCAGACGATGGTGGAGGATATATTGTGGTCACATGGTGTCACATGAACTGCATCGATCCACGTACACGTTATAGGTAGTTGTCACAACCAAAATCTCTCTCAACACACATGACGATCGAGCAGATCACTCAGCTGTCCGGAAACATGAACTAGCTAGCAAGCTCGCTATAAACTCGATGGATCACTCAGCTGTCCGGAAACAGTGCGGGCAACAGTAGGGCTTATAGAAATCTATCAACTACCCTGCATGCAGCAGGATCGATAGATCCGTCCACCGTCTCATCATGATATATGTATGTATATATATCCAATTATATACGTTTGACCAGGTCTATATAATTCCGATTTGATAAGGGGTGCCGATGGATCGATCCATGGACGGCGAGAGGAACACGTCCGTCTATACGTACCGGTCGGCCGGCAGACTGGATACCATACCAGATGGTCCTGATCATCGAGAGAAGCACATTATTGGGGAGTCAACAAGCAAGATGCGATGCTCATTTCGTGATCTCGATCGAAGGACGGACGCGACGAGCGAGCTGCTACGGAGAGTGGAGCCGGCCTCGCTCATCCTGATGTGTGTGCTGGCAATGCAGTGCAGTGCAGTGCACCCAGCCAGCATTGCCTTGCCTCATGGGGAGCGGGAGTCTCGAAGCTTTTTCGCCGAAAATGGAGACCTGAAACCATGCATGAATTAGACCAGCAGTGGCCACCGATGACAGGGACGACGACGACGGGACGAGCTCACCAGAATGCATGTGGTCGGCGGGTCACAAATCGCGCTGACGACTGAACGGTGTGTGCAGGCTGCATGCATGCCGATTGCCGGCATATGTGAACTGTGACGGTTTTATCAGGCCAGGGGCCAGGTATGTGATCAGTCGATTTTCGCCTTGTTTTGTCTCACCCAGACCCACTGGGTGCGGCCTTGTCTCAAGTGTGAACTGTGTATGGAAATCATAGCCTGATAATAAAGTTTGCGTCAGTGAAAGTGAGCTATATATGCTGTGCGTTCCTGTCTGTCCGTGTCGTGCGACCCTACAGTGTGGTAGCTGCTACTTGGCCCATGCTTCCACGACCGAACAGCAACAATCCACCACGGATATATCCACGCCCCCTGCTGAATGCTGATGACGGAGTACACTCAGCGATTCTTCAGAGATTCGCAGTGAAAGATGTTTGCCATGGGAAGATCTTTTTTGTCTTCTTGGAGACATTATTAATAACGATCGAGTCGATCGTCAAGTAAATTGAAGAAGAAATGATCAGTGACTACAGCGGAGAGTAGTATGAGAACAATTGGCTAATGAGTAGTAAGAGGAAGTACATGTACTCATGTAGATTCTCGTTAGGCGCGACTGATTGGTGGGAGTCGGAGAAAGGCCAATCATGACACTATGATTTGTTTCGCGACAGCACGAGGACGGACGGTCACGTCTCCCTCCCTCCGACGACGATCCCGAGCAAACGACGAACAGCCAGGGGCACCCAATGCAACATCAACATGCATGGCACGAGACGCTACTTTTGTCCGTCTCCAAGGCCGTCCCCAGCTCGGTCAAAAGACAAAGACTAACGAACCAGAAGCTGGGGCCGGGGCGCGCGGCAGAATCTCCCGGGCCTGCAGGGCAGGGCAGGACCACGCTGGTCGATCACGCGGACAGAAACAGAGCGCTCGGCGGCGGGCCTTCCTGATTGGGGCAGATGGCATCTGGCGATCCGATCAGATCGATCGATGACGGATGGATCCCATCCCTGCAGCGATCGTCGACCGACGGACCGGCCGGCTCCTCGTTTCTGGAGAGCGAGAACTCGCCCACGGCTTGGCAGTCCCAGGTGATCGACAGGCCGGCTGATCGCAGCAAGATCTAGCGCGCGCCGCACGAGCACGGGCCGGCACCAGCACGACCATGTGTGTCGCCCACCGGTTCGCGTCGTGGACTGGTGGTGGAATGGAGTGGACCTCGGGGCGCGCGCATGACGTATGCCGGCCACGCGCGCAGCATGGAGAGCGCCGACCATGACGTACACACCCATTGATGGATTTTAACCGGCCTACAGTAGAGGCCCTAGCCCCGCCTGCTTCGGTTGTCGATTCTCAGTCAATGTGGCTCCCATAACGCTAGACTAGAGTACTGCTAGTAGAGAGCTTACCCTGGGCAGTTGGCATCCATACACGGATCGAGAGATTGCACGACTGCACGAGTTTCTGACCCTTGAGTTAGGTGCTAGTCAAATTTCGCTGTTTGTGCACACATGCCGATTTGTATAGATCCCTTTCTTTGCCCCTTTTCCTTTCTCTCTTTCTGACCAGATTTCTTTGCATGGACGGTTTCATGTGTCGACATCTAATCTAAGTTTACAGATGTGCAAATTATATTTCAAGGTTTTGAAATATATTTAGAAGAAATTGCTTGTCGAAGATGCACGTCGATCAAAACCGTGTACGATATAATGAATTATCTCAAAAACAACTAACATCTACTACTGCATGCAACATTTCACACCAATAAACGACGAAGGGTCTGGATAAAGGATTCTTGATAAATGTATTTCTATCTGTCTATCAAAATCCCAATCCTCTGCTGAAGGTCACCATCAGCATGATCTCTGCTTCCAGCGCCCGACACGCTACCGCTTCAGCCGTGCTCTCCGTTGACCACCGAAGTCGCCATGGGTCGATCTGGTGGGCCGATGGGGTGGCGGCGGTTACGCCAGCTGTGGCGGAGCGCGCAACTCCGCCGCCCATTCCACTCGGCCCGGTGGGGCGGGCTTGTCGCTGGAGTTGGCTGCCGTGCCCGCGTCACCCGGCCGGGCGGACCTTACGGCGAGCTTCCGCAGCCAGAAGCGCCCACTACGACCGAGGGCTTTCGGGCGGTGGGGCAAAAATCGGGTCTTTTCTGAGTTCACGGCGTCGCGGCCGGGGCCGGGGCGGGGGCGGAGGCGTATCTCGGATCCCTTCACGTACTGCGCCCGGCGGCGGCGTTGAGGTCACGTTAGGCCCGCAATGGCTGCCGGACCCGCATACGCTCCGGCTCGGCGATGCCTACGCCACTCGCCCAACCCGGAGACTCTTGGTTTGTGGACAGAACCGGTGGAAACATTGTTGCCGCCTCGCAGCCTCGTCTGTCTTTGCGGGGAGATTGAGGACCGGGTGTGTGTGCCGGCTACGCCAATCCTCAAGTCGGGACCCGCGCTGCGCCCGGTCGCGCCTCCGACCTCTACCCACACCTGCGCGCCGCGGCGCCGGTCGCGTCGCGGCCGAGGGCGGCTAACGCGACTCTGGCCCGGAACCTCTTGCTTCGGAAGGCCGGGCGTGGAAGTGGAGGCGGTGAGGCCCCCGACGCCATTGAGGATAAGGTTAGGGCCGTCTACAGAGGGGGGATGCGCCCGGCTAAGCGGCGCCCGTTTTGAGATCCTTCTCAATGGAGCATTCGACCTCCACCACGGATCTCAACACCGAAGGCTGGGTGAGGAGTTCGGCTAACCCCGCTTGCGTCCGATTGCTTTGTTGCAAATTTGTCAAAATGTAATCCCTTCTTCTCGTATCCCGGTGGTTGCTAGGTCTGCCTTGAATAACTGTTTGGTTACCGTTGCATATTGTTGTTTGAACTTTACTCACGTTAATGAAAAGCAAGAACGCATGGCGTGGTCTCTAAAAAATGTGTCTATCAAAATGTTTCTTTTCAAAAAAAAAACTTTTTAATCGCTTCAATGGAAAATCCATGGTCTAGATCTCCCTCTATTCACAACCTTATTTTGTTCTCCTTCTAACCATAACCTTCTTCTAGTAGCTATATTCTGTTCTTATAGCTTCAAAGTGGCACCTCTACCCCTTTTCGCCTCTGGCCCCCGCCAACATTCCTTAGGACGCCAATGCCCACATCCTACATCGCCATCACATTGTCTTGCCTTGCCGCCTCCTCCTCATCCCACACGTTGCTTCCTCACCATCTTGCCTTGTGCCCCGCATCACCGCCTCGCCTCCTCTTTGTCGTCCCAAACATTGCTTCCTCGCCATTTCGCCTCGTCGTCCTACCTGTCGCATCTTAACATCTTAATTGTCCACTAATGCCTCATCATCCTACCACCTCGGTGTCTACTCTTGTCGTCCCACGTCTGTTGCATCCTGATCATCTCGCATGCTCGCTGCATTCTCACCGAGGTGACTACTCACCGTACCCAACGCCTTTGGTCACCCCGCTCGTGAGGCTCACAACCATGGGAAGAAGAGGAGGCTGAGAGGAGAAAAAATATCTCACAGTAGATTTCGCATGCAACATTTAAAGTTTTGACATGTTTTGTGAAGAAATATGTTACAGATAAAGAAGAATTCTCATAAGTATTCTTTAGACCACGGGAAGAAATGATGTACGAGGTGAGTATGGGTCCACGCGACCACGCACATATTTTCATCTTTTGTGTGTTCAAAAGAGTTGTCGCCTAGTGGAAAATGGATAGGTGATTCCTTCGGACTTTACTATACAAAGTTACAAAGATTGATTAAACGCTGGTGATTGGCGGGACAAAACAAACAGAGAGTCGAACGTAAAGACAGACAACAAACTTTGCTGTTTTACTGGTTGGGGGTTTGATGAGGCCGGCCCCGAGGGGTCCCGCACGAGGGGAGGTGCTGCACGTGCAAGCGCGCCGAGACCCGCTTGTGGCCACGGGATGCGCGCTGGCTCGTACGTCTCGGACTCGAAGCATATGCGCTGCGGATCGAGTTGGCGGATTCGATTCCTCCGCCTCCCCAGTTCGTACACCGCGCGGCGCGTTGCCCCTTGGCCGCCCGCCGCGCACGCACGGGGTCGGCTCCGGCTGCTCCGTTCGTCCCCGCGGCACGAACCGTCACGACTCACGCGAGCGCGGGCGGGTGGTGTCGATCCTTTCCTCTTTGTTCTCGTCACAAGGTACGTCCGGCTTGGGGTTGGGCTGGCGGGCGGTGTAGAGACCGATCGAGTCGATGACGTCATCCCTCCATCCATCCGGCCATGTGCAGCCTTCCTTCCCAACCGGTGGACGACGCCTGGTTGGTTCCTTCCCTTCTCCTCAGCAGGTCAGTTTGAGATCACTCACCTTGGCCTCCTATACCGGCCGTATTGCCACCGGATGTGATCACGTGGAGATCGCGATCACTCGAAAGAGGGAACAGCCGATGGATGGGCCGGTACAGGAGGAGACATCGAGCCGGCTGGCTTCCATGCCACGGGACAGACAACAACAGCAACCACAATGCGCACGCATATGGCAGCATTCATTTCCTTCCTCCATCGGTAGTGCCACGCACTGTGATCACCCGCCTCCAGTACTCCTACACCGTCAGGCGCATGCAGTTGCAGTACCACCACCCGCCGGCCGGTCGCTTCCATGCCACCCGGCAGGCAGCCGGCTACGGTGCCCGGGTGCTCGTGCTCGTGCTCGTGCTCGTGCAGTACATCCAGGCGCGTAGCTGGACGGAGCAAAGGCAGCGCGAAGCTCATAGTCGCCACGCATGCTCGGCGAATGAAATGAAAGCGTCGCCGATGCCGATCCATGGGGTCGTAATTAATTAACAGGTGTTGCCGCATTACAATCCATCATCAGTAGGTATCCTAGCTGCGCGTACAGTACGGCACCACCGTTCTCTGTTCACCATTCATTCATTCAAGTGCTTGCTCGTGAGGATCGAAAGGGCCGGGGGAAAAATCTCTACGCTGAATTCCGAACAGTATACATACATTCTGGCTGTACTACGCATCTATCGGTGCTTACAAGCAGACATGTGTCCATCCGTGGTCCACACTGTACTGCCAGGTCTTCCAGACAAGAGGTATAAAACAGGTGCCCTGTCGAGATACACTTATGTAGACCACGCGCGCCACCGGGCCTAACGACTTGTCAACGTACTTTGGCTAGTAAATCCTTGGTACAGACGCGATTATAGCTCGGCAATCAACATGCACTGCACACAATTCGCGATTGTAGCTCTGTACTCGTGCTCTGTAGCAAGCAAGTACGTAGTCCACCCAGTCCGCCTGGCAACCACCGCGCGCCATGGACAGATGGTCCAGCACGTACGCCTGCGTGCTGTTGGGGAGGGCGCAACCCCGGTGCTGCCCCATGCCATGCCGCTTCCCCCGTCCAGCAGGCGTCGCCGACCTGGGGCGCAAGGCGCAACAGTGCCCTGGATACCGGGCGGATCGCCGCAAACAGTCGCCGCTCTAGCTACGCGCGGCCAACCAACCAACCGCCCTGCCGGCCTCGTGCGCCGCAACTGCAACCATAGCAGGCGAAACACCAACCAACCACCAATACAAACAATGCCGCTACTGCTCGCTCACTCACTTCATGCGTAAGGTACGGCCGGCCGGCAGCGCGCGGCGCGTCCGCTGGCTCCCATCCGGCCGCTGCAGCTCGATCGCTCGCGAGACCGGCCGGGCAAGCAAATCCATGCATGCATCCTCCATCTCCATGGCGCGGGCGCGCGGCGCGCGGCGTCGTGTTGCGTGGCGACACGCGACAGCCCGGCGCCCGCGCATGCACGCACAGTGCGCGTGCTAGGCAACGTGCCACCAACCGTGGACGGAGGAAACCAGGTGTACCGGCAGTGCACAGGGTGGGGAACTGGTACCGAGCGTACGGCTACGACGACCGCCGGGGGGAGCTCGACGTGCCAGCGACCAAAGCCTAGTTTGGCTGGCACGCAAAGTGCAGGCGGCTCGGCTCCATTAATGAACCGCGGGCCTGCTCAGGTTGTGCTCTGCCATTATGAGAGTTGACGCACTGATTAGTGGGCAATTAAGCTTGTTATTAAGCTATATACTACTGTGTTCGCATGAAGGTATTTCAGGAACTGTTACGATTTGATGAGAGCGTATAAAGACAGGAAGGAGGAGGTCCACTTGGACCCTACATTAGGCCCACAGGGTATTATGGGCCGGAGGAACATCGCCATTTTTGTACACGAAACACGATGGGCCGGACTCCCTCGAATAAAAAACAAAACATGGGCCCCAACTTTAAGTTCAGGAGTTCAGGACATCAGCGTATAAAGACATGTGTCCTGATGTAGGGTTAAACAGACATCAGCGTATAAAGACATGCGTATAAGGACATCTGCCCCAATCACAGGACATCAGCGTAAGAGCCTTCCTCTGAAAAAACATGAGTACCTTCCTGTGAAAAAAAAACACTTGAAGACGGTTAAACTTTCATGCGTTAGAGCATCTCCACACTCCAAGCAATGACCCTACATTTTAATCGCTTTTAGTCATCTACTAAACCCTAAATAGGATGAATTAAAAAAAAATAAAGCGATTTATAATTTGAAAGAGATGGAGTAGCTCTCAAAAAGATTATGTACAGAGTGAGTTTAAGAAAAGCTTTTGCAAATGCTCTAAGGCCGGGGCGTCTGCTGCAAAAGATCTTTGGATAACGCTCTTAGGATAGCCTGATCTTCTGTTGCAGCCTGCAGTGCTGCCTACTCCCTCCGTCCCCAATGAAGTTTGTCACCCGGATTCCGTCTTGTCTTTTTCGATCTTCGTCTTATTCAATTTTTTACACAAATATAATTTATTTTGTTATGGCTTATTTTATCGATAAAGATACTTAAATATTAATTTATTTATTTTATGATTTGCATAAATATTTTGAATAAGACGGATGGTCAAACATGTAAGTTCAAAAGTCAAAAAATCGACAAACTCCATAGGGCCAGGAGGGTAGTACACCATGACCTGCCCTCCGTTTTGTAGATGCCATGGGCGAAGAAAGAGACCAGAGCGGTGATGACAACACGCCAGTCCTTTTAGTAGTATGAGATTGTTTGCACAACCCTACTAATATCGATGAATGAAAATCATGGGCTTGCTAATACTCACGACCCCTACATTATACTCACTTTCTTACCCTTCTTTTTGGACGTTGCTCAGTCAATTTTCAGAAGGGACTTGAGATGGTGCCCAACATTTTCTAAGTTAAAGAGACTGTTGCTGAATGAACGGTTTGTAGCTATTGACCTCAGTGCACTTGTTTGCATTCTTGAACATTCACCTGTTCTTGAGAAGCTCATTCTTCAAATTTCCTAGGTATTTTTTTTTTTTTTCAACAAAGATTAAATGCTTTATTTAAGTTGTTATTTATACACAATACACTTCTTATGACTCTAGAGCATTTTTTTTTTTATGTAGCATCCGTTGTTGACCCTGTTGAATATGCAATGTTTTCTTTTCAATAGGACGCAAAATGTAAACCAGAATCAGAAAGAAGAAATCATCAAATGGAGCGAGTACCACAAGTATCGGAACACCTTAAAATAGTTGAGATAAAGTGCAGAAATGTTGGTCTTCGGGTTTTTGAAATCTTAAGTTTTCTTGAGTACATTTGTCATGCAGGTTAACGTCATACGGGTTACCAAAGACTCAGACTCTGCACCTTCAGTTGTTTAATTCATTTGAATCTGTGCATTTTTTTAGTGGTCCAATTTAGTCAATTCACCGATGCATGTTAAACAGATATGCATACTATTACTTTGGAAATAAAAGAAAAAAAATGTATTATGATGTGTTCTTTGGCAAGAAGCTTAACATATTATTAGTACCTAGTCGATTTCCACATAATTGTGCCTCTTTATCCTGTACAGTATTCAGTTTTGAGGACTGAAGCTGCCAAAAGCTTAATTTGAACTATTCTCGGACGCGGATTCAGTAACTTTGCTTCGTCAAGTCACGACGCAACTTTCGTTTCATCGTGTGCGTCCAACACCGATCTAAGGGTTCTTGTCCATTCAAAGCAAAAACAACATCACGTGAGCTCACGTGAGGGAGGCAAGCAGTAGCAGAAGCATTCGCCGCCGCACGGAAGCTCCGTCGGTGCGTGCACGAGCCTCACGCCCTCACTACGCCATGGAGAAGAGAGAATGGTTGTTGGGTGGCCAGAGAGGAGAAGGCTTGCCGCACACACTCGCGGCGAACTCGCTGTTCCGCTCTCCATGGTCGTTGTGCATCGCTTGTTGCGCTGGCCGACAGCTCCCGCGCTGCCCACCGCGCCGAGGCGTCTATTCCCGCTCGCCGCAGTGGTCGCGAGCTCACCGTGTCGGCCGCCCTACGCCCCAGCCACGCACACACGGCGCACGTTGGTCGCAAGCTCTGGTGGCAGGCACAGGAGCCAGTCCGTCTCCAACAACGGCGCCGGCGGCGGCCATGTGCAGCAGTCCCCACGCGTCGCCGCTAACACTAGGCTGGACAAGCTCTAAGACACCTTGGCCTTTGTTGACGCGCCATGCCGCCATCCAATGGTGATGAGGCGTTCTCGCAGTGAGGGAGGCAACTGGCAGTTAGACAACATGCTGCTGCGACACTCCGTAGACCTCTGCGTGCTCAGTTCGGTGCGGAGGAGGCGAGGAGCACAACGGGACGACGCGGTGGAGGTAAAGCCGGCGGCTACGGCGGCGGCGGCCTGGGAGCTCGTGCCTCTCTTTAGAGTTCCAGCCTAAGAGCGACGCGAAGGAAGACGAAGACTTATCTGTATCTGCTTGCCCAAGTAAAATATTGATACTTTATGCTCGATTGGACGTGAGCCGTTGGATCTGTGTTGAACGGTGGATGAGGGTGCGAACGTTACGACGTGACTTTCCAGAGCAAAGTTACTCAATCCGCGTCCCTTTCTCTCGAGGTCGTACTCTGGAGTGCCAAGAAGTTTTGTCCTTCTGTGTCTTCTGGTTGGGTGATATTATGAGATTCAGCTCCATGTTTCAATGGTATGGGTGAAAAACCGTGCAATGTAATTGGCAATAATACTTGCTTTGAACTTGTTTATGCCATCTAGCTGGACCTAGTTTGTAGCATTATTAATCTTGTTACTCTTTCACTCTCTGTTGGTGTGAACTTGTGATGTTCTTAGCTTTCTGGACTTACTTTTCTGTAATGAGTGGAACTGGTGTATGATCTTGCCCGTGTGGTATGTTAGTTGGACCTAGTTTGTAGCATTATTAATTCAA
This sequence comes from Hyparrhenia diplandra, assembly GCA_015847255.1. Classification (NCBI taxonomy): domain Eukaryota; kingdom Viridiplantae; phylum Streptophyta; class Magnoliopsida; order Poales; family Poaceae; genus Hyparrhenia; species Hyparrhenia diplandra. Next base: position 56,872 of record JADLZK010010641.1, on the reverse strand, counting down.
TCATTTTAGGGTGTGTTTAGAACCCCAACTTTTCTCCAAATTTTCCAAAATTCCCATCACATAAAAGAATTAAATGCACCAAAAGACGTATATTCGGAGTATAAAATCTATGTAAACAAAATAACTAATTGCACGTTTTAGATGTAAATTACGAGGCGATTCTTTTGAGCCCAGGTCACGCCATGGTAGGATAATATTTACCACAAACAAACGAAAAAAAGTCTTCTGATTGCTTTTCAGTTCACTACCGTGCCAATTTTGAGCGATCTAAACGCTGAAAATATTTTAAGTATGGCTCAAATTGTCACATCGGTAAGCTGTCTGAACTACCTGAGATGAGCCAGGTGTTCCTGACCTGACCATATGGGGGTCGATTGCGGCATAGTTTTAGGTTGAGACGTCCAAATTAAAGTAGAGAAGAGAGCTGAAGCTGACACTAATTTCCCTTGATATGGTATTCTTCCAAGAAAACTATGCCAAACCAGGGTGTCATTGCTGCGTGAATCAGGACGTGGAGAATGGAGCCAAGAACACGATGCATGCTAAGCCCACCTGCCTGCAACAAAATGTCTGAAGTTTTTATTAGCAGATCCTATGTTACGTACTGTCTGGTGTTGGGCTGGTAGAACGTATAGCCCATGGATGCCCAAGAAAACAGACAAACGCTACAAAGGAAGGAAGGCAGCAACGTGGAATGTGTCTCCAAAAAAAAAAAAAAGGTCCCTGCTATATGTCAGGTGCTTGAAATTTTGCATCTAAGGGCAAGGCCAATGGGGCTACAAGTGGTAGTGGTTCTAAGACAAAACAAAAGTGATCCACATAGATGAGAAAAATATTGAGACTACTATTTACACAATGCAAAATTATTGCTTGGCCCAGACATAACCTTTTTTTTTCTTTCATCATATCACACATTTATTTCCTCTCCCTCTACTTTTTTTTCAGCATGGACCATCTTCTCTCTTTTAAGCACATGTAGCTTCCGCAGTTCACTTATGACAAGAATCAGAAAGACCTACTTTTTTATCCGATCCTACTGGCGACTTCGGCGCTACAAAAGTGGCAAAGATACATTGGGGAAGCCCTACAGGCAAGCCCCCCAAAGGGTACGTGCAAGTGTATAGCTCCCGATCCGAGCAATCTGGAATATTGGTCTGGTGGTCCGTCATTTGGCTGCACCTTTCTCGTGAACTTAAAACATATCCAATGTTGGGCTCTCATTGGTTACCACAGCATACAAACTTAATATAATACAAACTTAATATAATGTTTATATAAGAAGATGTTTGATATAATGTTTATATATAAGAAGATGTTTGATACTTTCGTGTTCTCTGTTGATGTGTATTTGTTAGGATAGTCTGATCTTCTGCTGCGGCCTCTGCAGTGCTGCCTACACCATGGCCCGGCCTCCGTTTTGCAACCGGCCTATGTCCAGTTGAGGAATTAACCGAAATTTCCACTGATTTCCCTATCAGCTCTTACGCTTGCTCGGGGCATTCAGATCGGTTCCTCTTCGAAATCAACATTACCAATGATCTCACAATAAACTTATTACTGCCAAAGAATGAGAGTAGATGAGAGGTGGACGAAAAGAGACAGAGTTGCATTGCAAGGGCATGATACAGAATGCGAGAACCGAAAAGAAGAGTTGCATTGCATGGTACATTCCATTCCATGGAGAAGATACAGATCACATGTTCCAAGTTTATGCATAAGAACACACACAGTTTGCCCTAGTATCTACATCCGCACAACCACCGCCAAACCCCAAGAAACCAAAAAAAAACCTCCAAAACGAAGATGTCATCATGTAATTAATATATCAGAGGATGCATGCACGGCGTCGTCATCAGACACGGTGGTGCTGCAACTGCAGCAGCCGCGAGTAGGCGCCCTCCGGCCGTGCCAGGAGGTCGTTGTGGCTGCCGTGCTCCACGATCCGCCCGTCCTGCACCACCGCGATGCGGTCCACCCCTCGGATCGTCGACAGCCGGTGCGCCACCAGCACGGTGGTCCGCCCCTTCATCAGCCGCTCCAGCGCCTCCTGCAGCACGCACTCGGACTCCGCGTCCCAGCGCACTCGTCGCCTCGTCCAGCAGCAGGATGGCCGGGTCCTGAGCACCGCCCTGGCGATGGCGATCCGCTGCTTCTGCCCGCCTGACAGCTGCATGCCCCGCTCGCCCACTGCCGTCTTGTTGTAGCCATGGGGCAGCTGGCTGACGAAGCCATGCACGTTCGCCGTCTTCGCCGCCTCGATCACCTCCTCCTCGGTCGCGCCTTCCTTGCCGTATGCAATGTTTTCGAGGATGCTCGAGGCGAAGAGGACTGGCTCCTGCTGCACGAGGCCAATCTTGAGCCGCAGGGACTTCAAGTTCAGCGTCCGGATGTCCTTGCCATCAATGGCCACTTTTCCCCACATGGGTCGTAGAATCGCTCGATAAGAGCAATGACGGTGCTCTTCCCTGATCCGCTGGCTCCAACTAGTGCTTGGCTGCGCCCAGCATGGATTTTCAGGTTGAAGTCCTTGAAGATTTGAATGTCTGGGCGTGCTGGATACGAAAAGTCTACGTGCCGTAACTCAATGTCCCCTCGGATGGTGGTGACGCGCTCTGACTCTGGATCATCAGGCTCAATTCTTGTGGCTCTGTTGAGGATGCCAAAGATGGATCGGATGGATTCACCTCCGCGGACGATCTCTGGGGCCAGGCTCACCGTCTCAGCTACCGAGTTGGCAGTTACCACAAGGACAACAAAACCTTGATGACCTTGGAGAAGGTGGACCCATGTGACCGCACAAGATGAGAACCATACCAGAGGATGAGCGCTTCTGAGGAGTATAAGCAGAGCTGTGACAGGCCAAACAGAAGGCCTGATGTCTGGCTGCGGCGGAGGATTTGCTGTTCCGGTACACGCAGTTCATGGCTGAAGAGTGACAAGATCTTGCTTTGAGCATTGAAGGCCGCTACAGTGCGGATATTGCTAACTCCTTCACCTGCAACCATACTGCTCTTGGCATGTGCCTTTGCTGTGTCACCGGCAAAGCCCTTCATTGAAAGTTGCTGAAATCACAAAAAGAAACATGCCATCAGTTACATATTCTACACAGCCAGTATAAAACTAAGAATTGTTCTGATTTCGACAAGCAACTAAATTGGAAAGACGTGTTGGCACTTATGTTTTCTTAAAGAAATTACCTGAGCAAAGTTGGCAAGCACAAGTAGAGGGAATGTGGCCAGAATGAGTATTGCCACTCTCCATTCAATGATAAATCCAACAACAAAAGAAGTCATAAGGGAAGTCATGTTCTGCAGGATGACTGATATTCTCTCAGCTATAGCTGACTTGACATCAGCTGCATCCACAGCTAGACGTGCGGCCACAAGACTTGAATTGTTTTCTTCCTCATCAAACCAACCAACTTCATTCCTAAGTATTGCTGCAGTGAACATTGTAGAGATTTACAACATATTCAAATGACACCACAAAAGCTGATTCCAGAATGGAGAAAATACATACCAGACAACATCATCCGCCTAACCCTGGTTGTAAGATTTTCTCCCATAATGCTGAAGAAGTAATGCTGCACAAGATAAGCAACGACGGCATATATGCCAGTGCCAATATAGATGAAGACATATAGCTTGGTTTTCTTCTCCATTTCATTGGGGTCCCTGTAGTAGAACACATCAAGCATTTCACCCATCACAATGGCAAAAGTTGGGCCAATAAATCCTGAGAGCACAGAACCAATGGCCCCCAGCACTGCATAAGGCCATTCAGGTGCATTCAGTTTCAGAAGCTTGAAGAAGTATCCACGTGGTGCTGGGTATTTGCGGTCATTATCAGCATTAGAAATCATCTCAATGCGACCATCAGCTCCAGTACTGTACTGATAACTGAGGTTCCTTAGACTTCCAGACCTGAGGCTGAGAGATTTGGTGGAAAGTGAGCTTGTCAAGTGAATTGACCGCGTGACCTGCGGGTAGATGCACCTCCAAGATCCCTGTTCCGTGCGTTTTCCTGAAAACGGACAAGGGAGGCATATGCTCCAGAGGTTTCCTTTTGCCACGAGTTCATCATGTGTCCCTGTCTCAACAACTTGGCCTTGTTGGATCACAGCAATCATGTTCACGCGTTTCTTATAGTGGACAGGCGGTGGGCAACAACTACAGTCGTCCTCCCAACCATCAAGCGGTCTAAAGCTTCTTGCACAATGCTTTCTGAGTCTGCATCTAATGCACTGGTAGCCTCATCAAGTAGCAGAATCTTTGGGTTCTTCAGCATAGCACGAGCTATTGCTATACGCTGTTTCTGACCACCAGAGAGCTGGATGCCTCGCTTTCGCCAACCTGTGAATGAAAAAATGAAGAAATTAATATTTAATTTAATTATTAGACCAGACTTACATGTATGTGGAAAAAATATAGGCGCACCATTGTGTTGTAACCATTTGGAAGAAGAGATATAAAACTATGGGCATTGGATGCAGTTGCTGCAGCCTCAACTTCGGCAATAGTTGCATCTGGTTTTCCATACAGTATATTCTCAAGGATTGTTGTTGCAAAAGAGCAGGTTCTTGGTTTACCAGACCAATCTGATCTCTCAGCCACCTCAACTGAAGTGTCTTTTTATGTCAACATTGTCTAGCAAAACCTGACCTGCAATGCAAATGATGTTAGCCAATAGTATAAAAAGCCATAAATTTGAACGAAGCAAATCAACAGCCTCTAAGACGATGTCTTTTGTTACCTTCATTAGGATCATAGAACCTTTCTATCAAAGCCACAACAGTACTCTTTCCAGAGCCACTGCCTCCAACAACCGCAACAGTTTTACCAGCAGGGAAGAAAAGAGAGAAATCCCTAAAGATTATAACATCTGGCCTTGATGGATAACTGAAAGTAACTTCCTTGAATTCTATGTTTCCATGGACCTCTGCCAACCACTTTCCATCCTTATGATCATTGACTATGGAGGGTTTCTGGCGAATGACCTCTAACAGTTTGTAACCAGCAATCTTTCCTTTACTGAAGGCTCCAAGGTTTGAGAAAGCCTGGCCAAGACTCCTGTAGAAACAATTAAGCAGTTATTGCACACAAGACATAAGGCGAACAACTCATGGACTGAGGGAAATAGTGAAACAGAACTATAACAATACCAACATTTTTTTCACTTACATGCCACCGACAATTGCAGAAAAGATCGCGGTAAAAGCCTTTCCACCATCGGTCTGCCCATTCCTTATAAAAACCCCGGCATACCAAAATACCAGTGCCCACGACATGCAAGCTATCCCATAAGTACATCCAATTCCAAGACCTTTGGCCATCCCAGCTTTGTAACCAAGCTTCAAGTGTGTTCTGGATTGCTTCAGAATAGGAATTGAGCGCTTTGCTCTCTCCGACAAAAGAGTACACTGTTCTTACTTGTGCAATTGCCTGTTCCAAAATTATTTCAGTCACGAAATAAGTAGAATGCCAAGAAACTAATTCTTAAAAATTACAATATAGTGACTAAAAGATCGACAAAAAAACACAGTACGACAAACAAATTAAATTGTTTAGGCCATGTTTGGTTCCCTTCTAGTCATTGCCACAATTCTTTGCCAAAATATGCCTAAGGTGTGGCTGACAATTTGCACACCACACATGGGGCAAGGTTTGCCAACTATGTCTATGGAGTATGGAGGGGTACGAAAAGATTGTGTCAAGCCACAACTGTCGAAACTAAACAATTCAAACAAGCACTCCACTTATTGCTGGTAGCAGCATAGCAGAGAAAAAAGTATTCCACACTACTGAAAAAAAAGGAGATTGACAGAATCTAAGGCAACCGTAATTTCACATGAATAAATATATGACAATTTGGTTTAAAAAGACAACGAAAAGGAACAAAAGGCATTCAGTAGCCTTCTATCTTATCAACAATTGTTCATCAACCAAACATGGTTACAAATGGTTCACTCAATTCCCACAAAAGAATTGAAACATATTATCCCAACAAAGTTACATGATTAAATTTTATTCTGTACTGCACCACAATTGACAGGTCATATAAGAAATATCACAATTGAATCTGTGCACAGAATTAATACTAGGACAATAGATCCTTCAAAAAACAACCTAATTGTCCTTTTGTTAGGTATAGGCTACCAAACCTAGTCACCTAGATTAAATTAAACAGGCTTGAGTCCTTTTACTACTTTCACTGCGTGATCAGCTTAGTGCAGATAGCACCTCTTGAAAAACATGCACAAGTAAAAAAAAAATGGGCACCAGCGCTACCATACCAAAAAGTTGAGCCAAACAAGTTCTGTGGAAAGCAGAAACCCACAAGGCACTTGCCCCACCAAGTTTGTGGAATGGCTCATAGGATTCCCAAAGCATCAAAAGTAGAAAAAGAAGAAATGGCATGTTGGTCAGTCGTCTTACAGCATAAAAAAACAGGATTCTTGGCTCCTAATCAGCAGACAGCACCAGGAAATACTACCAACCCACCAGCCCAATTCCATCCCAAGTCCAAGCGCCCACTAAGAAATGCATAGATTTATTATCGAACACGAATCCTAATCCTAATCCAAGACAAATATATATAAATAATGGCATAAATCAGCAGCAGCAGCCAAAGTTCCCCACGGGAAACACGGCAGGAGGCAAGAGTCGCTGTTACCTGCTCCGCGACGACGCCAGCATTAGCATAGGACTCCCGGCTTTTCGAAGTGAGCCCGGTGAGCGTGTAGGCGTACAGGCCTCCAGCGAAAGCGATGGCCGGGATGACGGCCACACTGAGCAGCGCAAGCCTCCAGGCCGAGACGAAGCCGACGACGAGCCCGGCCAGGAAGGTGGCGATGTAGTGCATGAAGTTGCCGACCTTCTCGCCGATGGCGTCCTGCACGAGCAGCGTGTCGGTGGAGACGCCGAAGACGATGTCGCCCGTGCGCGCGTCCGTGTCGAAGAACCCCACGTCCTGCCGCAGCACGGCGTCCAGGTAGGCCTTCCGGAGCGCGATCACCTGCCGCTCCCCGGTGTACATCCAGCACGCGATCTCTGGAGAAGGAAAGAATGCAGCTTCAGTCAGTGTGCAAGGATCGATAGTGCGCAAGACTGCAAACGCCATTGTGTACTGATGCAGCAGGCCACGCCGCCGGCAGCCCTGCCGGAACGGACTCCGGCGAGCTCGCTTGCCAGATTCGTCGACACGAGAGGAGACAAACATGATGTACGGCGTATAATTGTTAACTTTTTCCCCGTATGGTGTGATGGTGACGGGACTTGTGCAACTGAGTGGGGTGGTCTTCGAGATGCCCCACCGGCCATGACTACTGGATCCTATTTCGCGAACAGGCCCTCTGTACTCCATGGTCCGTCGGAGAAGACAGGATGTGACGTGACGGGGAATCGTACGGAGCTCGAGGGGTGAGGAATGGCGGATGGATAGGGGAGGTCACCTGCGTAGGAGGAGACGCAGACCACCAGCCCCAGGTAGACGAAGTAGAGCGCATACTGCAAGAGAAGACATAAACACAGGTGAGAGTTGCGACAAGAAGCGGCGATCTTGGCGAAAGAAACTGTATCCGAGATACAAACGGAAGTTGTTGCGAGTGAGCGAAGAAATGAAGAACGAACGGACGGACCTTGGCGACCTCGTCGGTCATGGTGCGGAGGTCGGTCTGGTTCTTGCCGAAGCCGTTGATGAGGTCCCCGAAGAGCAGGAAGAAGAAGGGCATGGCGGCGCCGTGCGCCAGCGCGCCCAGGCTGCCGGCCACCATAAGCATCAGGTCCCACTTGTCCGCGAACGAGAAGAGCTCGTGGAACGCCACGGCCTGGTCCCCGCGCTTCTTCCCCTCCCCGCCGCATCGCCGCCTCCCCCCTCCTCCGTTCGCCACCTTGTCCGCCTTCCCGTCCGCCGCCGCCGACTCCGCCATCGCAATGCGCTCCCTCGCTTGACCCGGACCGGACCGGACCGGACCTGACCTCGATAGCGCGGCTCGCACTCTCAGGCCGCAGCCGCGGCGCCCTGCGGCATTGGTGAAGATGTCGCCGCTTTTGCTCGTCTCTTGGCCTGCGCCCGCGCGGTGGGGCTGGCCGCTGGCGCGGGGGAATCCGGAACCGCCTGCCCGGGATGGCCTCGGTATCGATGCCGTGCAGTGCAGGCGAGGTTTGTGGCGTGGTGGTGGTGGTGGTGGTGAGAGCCGGCTTTTGTGTTCTCCGCGCTGCGGTGGTCAGGTCAGAAGCTAGCGCGGCGTCGGGACGAGTGATAAAGAGGAGGGCAGAGCAGTGTGGGCGCGAGCGGGGTCAGGGAGAGGCACAGCCTACCTCCGCTCACTGCCGGTGAGCTTAACCGCTCCCTCTGCGCTCTGCCCTTCCTTTTCGCATGGGATCGCAATTTGCAAATGGTTAAGAAGAACCACAACGTTGTCTCCGTAGAATTAATATGTTATATCGGTATCCGAAAATATTGTGAAAGCCGTCATCCCGATTATGGATGCACTATAGTGATATAGGCGCCCATAGTGAATAAAAAATATTAAATTTTCTCTCCTTCTCCTCTCTCTCAACTCTGTCTCCTTCTCCACCGCGGGGCCCGCCATTGTAGGCGGTTGTTCATATATACATTATGACCCGTACCCATAAACTTTGCCCTGCTTTGTGGGACCTATCCTTATGGATTGCTTTAGCCACACTGGTGGGACCTATTCTAAGGTCAGTTTTGTAAAAACAACGTATTTACCATAGATTTTATATAGAGTAAAAAGTTATGAGTAAAAATTTTCAAGTTTAGACAAAAAACTTAGGCGTAACATTAGTTGGTATTTGTGTGTCGGACCAAATAACATAAAAAGAATCTTATCAGTTCTAAACTACAAGATATCAAAAATAATTTTAGAACCAAATAAAAAGTATTAGAAAATATTACTCATTCAGTCTCAAAATAAAATATTTTTTTTATCAAAAAAGACTCAGCACCTATAAACTAATTTCAGAAAAGGAATGAGAGTCTTACATACAAATTTAAGTGAAGGCATCAAGCCAACACATAGAAGGATGACCTAAGATCATCCTTAAAACAAATAGATTGTAAAATACATTTGTCGCTTAAAATTAGGTAGCCAAATACTAGTTGTTGGATAGCTTCTTTGGAAGACCTTGCTGTTTCGCACTTTCCACAATTCCCAAGCCGCAAATGAGGGTGGCCCGAGTGAAGAAAGAGTACATTTTAGGTTTGGACATGAGAACCAAGGAAAAGTGAAAATTTTGTTGTGCATAGAAAAGAAGAAGAAGAGATAGATAGAAAATATTGTAAGACAAAAAAAGAAAAGTATATTGGAAAAAGAAAAAAAGGTACCTTGAAAATTGAGTGTCAAGTATTTTTGGTCAAAATTTGAACCCTATAAGATCAAGTATTTTGATACGAGAAGGGAGTAAGTTGTACCTTAATAAGTGCATTTTTGTTTCCTCCTCCGAGTTTTAGAACTCTAAACTTTATTTAGAGCTAGAGTCTCAAAAAAGGAAGATCTAAAGTTATCTGCTCTAAACTTTAGTCAATCTCACATTAGACCTTTAGATTTCAAAGTTGAGATCAAATGGTCAAAAAGTTTTATAGTTGTAAAGTTTAGAGAAGAGGATAAAAAAGACACTAAATAATTTGGTTGTCAACTTACCTAAATTTCCTAGTAATGAAATAGTTGAAAAGATATGCATTTGTGTCACTGATTTCATATAAAAATTCTAGGACTCATTTTGTCCAATCTAGTATTTAAAAGATATTTTATGGATGAGGTTTAAGAATCAAGCATATACAATCCAGTCAGTTCAAAAAGTTCAGAAATGGTAGCCGCCTCCTATGGACTACCTAAAGATCAATGTTGATGGGTCGTTTAATATGGTAGGAGTATGTAAGATTGGTGCGTGGGGCTTTGTAATCCAAGATCATGAAGGCTCGGTGGTCCTGGCTGGAGCGGGTAACCTTGATGCTCTACTAGCAGAGACTAAGGCGTGCAAACATGCATTAGAGGCAGCAATGCATTTCGGCATATCTCAGGGTGCTGATTGAGACTGACTCTGTCGAGTTGGAAGAGGCTATCACATCATCGTTCTAAAACAAGCCACCAGTGGTGAGCTGTTTAAGGAGATCTGGGAAATTCTTCCAGATAGTTTTAATTATTTAAATGTTTGTAAGACCCTACGTTTTTGTAATTCTTGTGCTCATGAACCTAATTTTTGGGGATGAGTTGGGACCCTGGATCGGCACCATGTTTGTATTTATCCCCTCCCGAGTTTGTAATTAGTTTATCCGCTTACGATTTGGTTGAGCTCTCGTTCGATAATAATATAAGGCCATAGGTTTTTTTAAAAAAAGTCAGTTGATTTTTTTAGGAAAAACGGCCACACGAGGCAGTGACAGGAGCAATCAGACAAGAGTCCTCGTTAATCGCAGTTACGAGTTGACCACAAGGCTGGGCACCTTGGGGTCACTGGCGGTGACGCCACCCTCGGTGCGCAGCCGCAGCCAGCCCGCAGGCAGCGCATGGGGTCATGGGGAGGAGCGAAATAAAAATAAAGAGGAGAGAGAGAGAGGGGGAGAGGAGAGGACGACTCGAGGTCAGCCGGTGCCGGTGGACCCCCAGGGTAGCCGCAGAGCACAGGCAGGAGTCGTGATTCCTGAGAGGCTGCTACTAGTAGCACGCAGGCAAAGCACAGGTCGCTGCCCCTGACCGCCTGCCTGCCTGGGACGATTCGTCATGGTTAGTTCAGGTTCACGGCGCTCCGCCCATGTGCCCCCGGCCGGCTGGCCCTGTGCGTGCGTGGCCTCCGCTCCCGCTCCCTGCCGTCCGGTCCCGCCCGTTTGGCCTATGGCAACTTGGCGAGAGACGAGCTCACCCCGCCCCGGCCGGGCCGGCTGATGTGGGCAGCGGCTGCGACGCGCCTGCGCCGCGCGGCAGTGGGCAGGCGTGTTTAACTCGCCTCGACCTCGGCGAACGGCCGGCATGGCAGGCGGGCGGCGAACGGCCGGTTTGGCTGGGCGTCGTTGGCGTTGGCGCGGACCCGGACGGACGGGGCCAGCCAGCGCCAGCGCCAGGGGCCGTGTGCCCGTGGTTTTCCAACGGGACAGGTCCATTGGCTACGTACCCTGGTCGCCATATGTGCCGCGGCCGCACGCGAGGTGAACGTTCCGTTCCGGCCTTCCGGGGATCGTCAGATCGTAGGCTACTACAGTAGTAACCTAGCACACCGTACTCCGTAGGTATAGAGAAAAAGAGACGTTAGGTTACTGTGGGAGAACATTCAATATGGCTCGTCCGATCTAATCACACGTACTACGCTCGGCCGAGGTACACCCTACCGTTGTGCTTGTGCACCCTCGTTAATACAGCAGCGGCCAGTTCGTTCGTCGCGTTCCTCGCCGACGTCCGTCCGTCGAGTCGAGCACGAAACGGGCCAGACCGCCACAGCGCACACACGTTTTTGTTGTTTGGGAATTGGGATCGCGGAACCGTGTGTGACGTCGGCCAATCAATCAAATCACACACAAGTCGGTACAGACCGACGCGACAAACCAAACCATGGCACGATGCGAGGAGCTTGTGCGTGCTAATAACTGACGCCACGCCACGGGACGACGGCACTTCATCACAAGAGCCAAAGCTACCAACGTACTCGTAGAGTATGATACGTGATGTAGCATACTAGGACTGTACAAAGAGAGAGCTCGATCGGCAGCGAGTTACTCCTACTAGACTAGAGCTGATGATGGCGGCTTCGGAGAAAAGTGTGTGCCTTGCCGTGGCCTCCACAGGTCCGCACGCGAGCTAAAATAATGGTGGCGCCACGTGGGCACAAGTGTTCTTTACACTAAACTAATCGCGAAATTCCCAATCAGAAGTGTGAATCCAAACTTTGACACGCACTGAAAGGTAAAGGTAACTGACGCCGCCGTAGTGCATGATCTTCAAAATACTCTGTAGTAATACTATACTACTACTCCCTCCCTTCCATTGAGTTTGTCCCGCCAATTATGTATCTTTTTTTTTAATGGTTCGTCTTTATTCAAAATTTTTGCACAAATATAATTTATTTTTTATAACTTACTTTATTAATAAAGATACTTGAATACTTGATTAATTTATTTTATTATGTGAATAAATATTTTGAATAAAACAGATGATCAAACATGAAGTTCAAAAGTGAAAAAACGAAAAAAAATTGGACAGAGTGAGTAGTGCCGTGCTTGCTGGATAAACCGAATGTTACTGCGTGCGACCCGCGACAAACTGAACAGCCGCTTTCCTCACCGTGGGGATCTTTGAACGGACCGCACGAAAGCAAAATTTGACACAACACTAAACCAGTCAGGAAGCTAAGTGCTCGTAGCTGATGGAGACCCTTTTTGACTGTCCGTGCCATGCGTCGGTATCCATCTTTCTGTTCAGCGGATCGGTCATCGGTCGACGTACGAGTACTCGGCTACTGATTTGGTTGTTTGTAGATCACGACGTTGACGGACTAGCGTTTACGCACTGGCGCGTGATTATTCCCTCGTGCTGACAGCGCTTCTGATCTAGCCTGTCCAAATCACCAACGGGATGATGGATGACTCGTGTAATGTTCCTGATGTTTACTGCGACCTGAGGATATTTTGACCCTGTGCTATCACTCTATGGTACAGCACGTACTGCTGCGTTTTCAGCAGAAAAACGGGTTGGCGTTTTCAGCTCGATCCAACCAACCAAATTAGCAATGGCAGCGATCACTCCGTTTTATTACAATTTATACAAACGAAAAAAAAAATTAATAAAATGAAAGAAAAAAAACAACGCATGCAGCCACCACACCCTCACACATATTGTTCAGTTCCTTTGTAAGTTCAAAAAGAGACGGCTTTGCATTTCTTTTTGCTCACACATTATTTGTATCTAAAATTTTGGTAAAGAAGACACGCTAACCAAATCGATACAATGAAAAGTTAGTGTCGACTGTCGACTAAACAATACCGACCCTTCTTTCGTTGAAGGAGTACTCTAGGCTCTGGCTGTCCGGCAGAATGGCCGGCCAGATTGCAGAAATGATTGGAGCAGCCGGCAGATGTCATGGTTTGCACAAGATTTACAACTCACATCGATAGTGTACACAGTGCTACTGTGTGTATAGTATAATCATAAACCGAAACTGCTGCCACACAGTGGTATCTTGTTTGTTGGGTGCTACTCCAGCTTTGAGAGCGTCAGTGCCTCGCATGTTTGCGATCTGTTCATGGGCACGCTTTACTTTACAGGGAGGAACAGATACGCTCATAAAGCCGGCTTGTTTTCCTCTCTCCTTCCTTCCTTTCTTTCTTTCAAGCTCACCGGAGGTGTCGATGACGAAGACGATGAGGAGGAGATGAGTTTTTTAATTTACATATATATAAAAGGCGGTGGTGCTCCCGTGTGCGTCCTGGACGACACACAACACCCTGTCTGTCTGCTGCCACCACCAAAAGCAGCCAGCCGATGCGAATAGTTGTCGTGCCCGTGCAGCCGTGCAACAACACGCCAATTCCTATTCGAAAGGACTAGGACATCTGACATCCCTGCATGTATGCCCCGTGCGATTCTCCTCTCCCTCGGCATCCCTCGGCATCGGGACGTTTTCTGTATCAGCTTCAGCTACTCCTTGCCATCTTCGTCGTCGTCGTCTGGCTGGCTAGCTTGAAGATACTCCTCCTTCTCGGAACCCAGAACGACCCACCCGATCGATCGTCGTCGTGTGCATCTGCTTGGAAGGTAGCAGCAGTACAAGTGTAGAGCAGGAGAGCAGGAACGATGGAAAAGATCAAAAGTAGGTGCCATTTTGGAGTAGTATGAAATGAAATGCACATGACAGCGGTGGTTTGGTTGGGTAATATAATCCTCCTGCACAAGTTGCAAGAATGTTTTTAGGGCATTTCATTGTATTTTATTATTCATCTATCCAGCCTACCACTGCGTGCATCTTCTCTTCACACCGAGACTCACTCGAGGCAGAAGCAGAATGAGAAGGATATGGATGGCCAGCCTTGCTTTTGTACTACAGTAGCATATATACTAGTACAATAGCTTTAAGGTAACCCCGGCCGGTCCGTGCATGATTAGGGGGTTCGTGGGAGGCATGATCCTCCACGGGAATAGAGTACGCGCCGTATGTTTCATGGCTGGTCCCCTTGCTGCGATGTCGAGGATTAAGCTGGATTAGAGAGAGGGTTGGGTCAGGTTCTCGATCGATCTCCCACCACGCCAAACGTACCTGGCTTCCATGCAACATCCCAACCACTGCTATTCGTATATGCCTGGCTCGCAGAAAAGGTCAGGGAAAAGCCAACAAAGCTCCGAGCTGTGCGTCCGTCGTGTGAGCATACTCTATAGTAGCTAATTTATCGGCTGATGCTAGCATCATCACCGGCGTTAAACTAATCGTAGCCCCAAGATAGACAGCATCATTGCGCTATCTGACCGTCTCCGTCAGCCATTTGCAAGTGCATGCATGCTGGATTGGTGGTTAAGAAAGGCCGAAGAGAAGAGTCTGGAGCAAGAGCCCCAGATCAAGGATAAAAGTCCGGCGATTTGACAAGCTTTTGCACGGTAATCGAAGAGTGTCACCAACAAGTCTCTGGCAGTGGACAGTAGTTGTACGTTCTCCAAACAGATCAGTCACTGTGGCCGAGACTGTTCAGATGAGGCAGATGCGTCGCGTTCGTGACGTGCGTCCAATCTGCTGGGCCGGCCGGCCTGCATGGGCGAGGGCTGCAGTGCCGGATGCTAGCCGCTCGCCCTGTTGTGTTGTGTTCAACTGTTCCTGTTCCGTGCTCGCGAGAGCCTGCCTGCCGGTGCACGGTGCACCGTGCTTGTCGCTGTGCAATGCAAGCACGGCGCGGCGCGGCGGGGCCCGATGCCCGTACGCCTCCATGGACGATGACGACGACACAGCAGCAGCTGGGACGCGACGGGGATTGATGGGGAGCGCAGGTGCTTCGACGCAACAGCAACAGCAACACCATGTCACTCTCTCTCGCATGCTCCGCTGCTCGTCCACGCTCGCCGTCCTGGGATCGGATCCACCCACGATCGCGCGCGATCAGATGGCGGCACCGGGCAGCCGCGCAGAGCCGCGCAGGAACCGCCGAACCACGTTCGCCTGGCGAGTGGCTCTGGCTACCTGCTCGGCGATCGTGTCGTGTCGGCGAGACGGGACAGGCACGATGAGAACTGAAAAGCAGCGGCGCCAGTAGCATAGCATGCGATCGACTGCTCGGTGACCCTGTGACGGTGTTGCATTGCTGTGTATTTTGTTTGCACGTGCAGTGCAGCGCAGTTGCCTGCAACTCTGCGCCAATGCGTTGCCTGAGCATCGCCTCTCAAACTCTGAGCAGCGGCCAGCAGAACGGAACGGGACACCGGCCAAAATATGATGATCGCTAAATGTATCCGAAGAAGAAACGGCAAACTAAAAAGCGTTTGAACGTGAATTTTGCATGGTCCTGATAGCAATGGTAAATGAACCAGGGTTCTGCCTTAAACTTTTTTCACTCATCACAGGGCCGGGCCGATATGAATGAAGGCAGGGACCGGAGAGAGTTCAGTTCCATCGAAGAGACGCGTCATGCTATGCTGGGCATCAATGCAGGAGCAAGCGAGTGGAAACAGTGATCTGCGAGCAGCCGTGGCGTTCTGGGGTCATGTCGGACTATTGTATTCTTTACTCTCCTATACTATACGCCAAAACGTAGTACTCCTACGTGCCCCAACTGCAGTGGTAACATGTCCTTGTCTGTCGTCTTCGTCTCTATACAAGACTACTAGTACTATACAGGTTGACTGACTGCTCCTGATCCAAACGTGTATGGGTTCAGAAAACACACCACCACACACACAGCAACAGCAACGACGGATATTCGCGGGAATATGGCAACGACACGCAGGCCCAGTACCACTACAATTTCCCAGTCCACAGTCCATCTCCATGTAGGACCCAAGACCTCGCAGGCCGGCCCACCAGCGTAAATACAGGCCCATCCACGGCCAGGTCGACGCGACCAGACCACCCGCATAATAAATGACCCAAATCCAGGAGAAGGGCCCCACGTGTCGGTGACAACGACGTCACTGGTAATGGACTGGGACTGGCAGCGTGGGATCCACCCAAGTTCAGAGGCGGACCCACTCTACAGCGGAAGAGCAGCGTGTCGATCCCTCGATCCGTGCGGGGACTGGACGAAGGGCCAGTAAAGGCGGCGGGCCCACGTCGCCATTTCGAATTTTGAAGGTCCCGTCACCGCCGCACCACCCGTTCAAATCTGAAATCCCACATTCCCCAACGTTCCTCGCTCCAGAGCGATTCAAACGGGTGGTCACCAGAAGAGCCCGTGGTGAGTGAGGTTACTTAAAGGCGCGGTGACCCGACGCGAGCAAGGCTCCAAAACCCCGCACGCGAAACGCCCCTGCTGCTGCTGCTGCCTCCGCCGTTTCGCGTGGGAGTCGTTTCGAAAAGTTGTTTCGCAGCTCGCGAGCGGCTGAGGAGAGGAGGAGACCAGGACATGGCGGCGGCGGTGGCGAGCATCGGGATCATGGACGGAGCCTACTTCGTAGGGAGGGGCGAGATCCTGCACTGGATCAATGCCACCCTCCAGCTCTCCCTCGCCAAGGTCGAGGAGGTCAGGCCCCCTGCTCTCGTGCCCCCTCCCCTCTCCTATTGGTCGGTGTCGCTTGTTCGGTTCGATTTGGTTGGGTTACGGAGGTTTAGGGTTTTGATCTGTTCGCGAGGATTGTATTCTGTTATTCTGTGAGAGGATTGCGTGGCGTGACCCGGAATTTTGTGTTGATTCTGGGAGTTTGTTCTCGATTTCCTGCAGGCGGCGTCTGGGGCCGTGCAGTGCCAGCTGATGGACATGGTTCACCCTGGAGTGGTGCCGATGCATAAGGTTGGTTCCGATTCTTCCAACCTCCGACAATTGATTGGTCTGTATTTAGGTGCAGACCCGTGGTGTTAGGCAGTCTAGTTGATTGTAACGACTGTCTTCTGTGTGCTGATTTGCAGGTTAATTTCGATGCGAAGACAGAGTATGATATGATCCAGAACTACAAGGTTCTTCAGGATGTGTTCAACAAGCTGCGGATTGGCAAGGTACTGCCTGCCAACATATTGCATTTCGATCTGCGGATATGTTGTGCTTGTTGGTGGTGAAAAGAATGTGTATGTCAACCTATTGCCTGTTTTATAGCTTGGAGTTCCAATTTGGAATGGCTGTATCCTTATACTGTTAGGTATTTGCTGCATGATGTGCTATTGTTGTACTGATTACCAAAATGATGTTCGTTGTGGTATACAGTGAGACAAAGTTTGATAGAAACTGAGATTTAGCTCTTATATTTGTAAATTGGAGTCCACAGAGCTGCTGTTTGATTGCGTGCTGGAGGCATTTCAATCCATGGAGATTGTCTATGGTCATCCTGTGTCTGTCATTGTTGAAAAGAAAAACTGAAAACCTTCAAAAAGGATGTGTAGATTGGTTTCACTGTTTCAGGGGTAGCTTCTGGTGGTATTTTTAAGTTTAGTCTTCAATGAGATAACAATATTCGTATAAGAATTGATTCATGACCTTCCAATGTACTGACTACTGAGTATTGAAATCATGCTTATGCTGTACACAGACATTGTAAATTGCAGTTCAATGGAAATTGGAATTTAGCTCTTATATGTGTAAATAATAGAGTCTACAGAATGCAGCGCTTGTTGTGCAGCAGTGGAACAAAGTAGGAGAATCTGGTCAATTGGTATGCTGTTAGGACACTGAACACGTTTTTGATACTGTAATTAGGTTGTGGGAGACAAAATAGTGGTGGTTATTTTCATTGAAAATTTTATTGGGAGTAGGGACGATATGTTCTACTGCCACAAAAGACACAACAAATTTATGTTACTGTTATGTTAAATGATTTATGGCTCCTTTTCTGATACAACTAGAAGAGTGGTTCATCTGTATCCTTGTAGTACTAATTTGTAGCAGCACAGATAGTTCTTTCTTGCTCTTATTAATGATTAGTTTTGTCATGCAGAATATTGAGGTCAACAAGCTTGTTAAAGGACGGCCATTGGATAACTTGGAGTTTCTTCAGTGGCTGAAAAGATATTGTGATTCTGTGAATGGTGGAATTATGAATGAGTACGTGATTTGAATCTTGATTATGATTGACTCTAATAAAATTTTATTCCTGACCAATCCATTGAGAAAACTATGTTCTTGTTCCAGAAATTACAATCCTGTGGAAAGGAGGTCTAAGGGATGCAAAGAACGTGGCTCAAAGGGTTCCAATAAGCAATCCAAATCACCCAAGCCAATAGGCTTTCTGGCTCTGATTCAGCAGATGGAGGTGGTAATTCTATCTGATCTTTAATTAAGTGCTTGATTAACTAAATAATTGGCTGTATCTAGCAAACTTTTTTTCTCTTTTACATATGCATAGGTAGTCCTACTACACAATGTTATTGTTATTATATTCTAAAATGATATAAATGTTGGAACTAGTTCTCTCAACCCCTTATGTACTTAGGGATCTGTGATGTTTACCAATTTTTATCCTTCTATTTGTTATTAATATCTCCATGCTATCCAATTATGTAGGCCCTGGAGTTGCAAAAGTATGTAACACTTTTCTGAAGACCATTACATAGAACAGATTCAGAAGCTTTCTGTAAAGGTATGGATTATGTACGCTCCACATTAAAACAATAGTGCAGACTTAATGTTTGTTCCACGGATAGATTTAGCCTTCAATCTACATTCAAGCCATCCTGTGCTTATTCACAACAGTAGTGTTGGAGGAAATCTCATACTTATGAGGTAGTTGCATTGAATTCATCATAGCTGCCACTTAATGTCCACTTTATTTGTTGAATTGCAGATTGCTGACCTGAAAGTTTCTGTTGATAGTACTGAAAAGAAAAGAGACTTCTATTTCTCAAAGTTGCGTGATATTGAGATTTTGTGTCAAAGGCCTGAATTAGAGCATCTACCGTAAAAGATATATTCTATTAAATATCCATGTTCCTACATATGTTTACTGGTTTGATGTTATGACCTGTGTTCTAGAGACAGTTTCTGAATCACTATGTTTCTAGATATTAATATTTGATCTGGTTGACCAAGAATTTTATCTGGGATACCAACAAAAAAATACATACACCATCATGCTTCTTGAAAATTTGGATACCAACAAACTCTGTTCACTAACCACTTATAGCTTCAGTTAAGAAATGTCAATTATGGTTCCCTTTTTAATATTTGTCACAGCTTAGATTGATCCGATCCTGAAACAAGTAGCCAAATACAAAGGGGAATTCACTGTTAAATCCATACATGTCGCCTACCAATCTTCTACAATTCTACCACAATCCCTCATGTCTTTACTTTTTTTTTGGCTGGACCATGATATGTGTGTGAATACCATCTCATTTGCATCTCACATATGATTCAGGTCTGAATAATTTTGGGGAGGCAAAAGTGATACCATTGATTAATTTTACAATTGCTTTGCTCACTTTTTAATTTTGTTTGATGCCTTTGTGTGTGTGTGTGGTCTTTTATACTTGTTTCATATGGGTTTCATCTCTAGCCTACCTCAACTAGCTTGGGACTAAAGGCTATGTTGTTGTTGTTGTTACCACTGACCTGAACTTTATTGTGATAGATGACTAAGGCGTTCGAAGATACTTTATGCAACTGATGCAAAGGATTCACCACTACCTGAGGCAAATGACATAATCACCAAGTCGCCAAGCTTGTTCTCAAATGAAACTGAGTAAGGTGTGCGGCTACATGAGCTAATTTTTTTGGTGGTTATTTTCTATCATCTATCTTCGTAGTTTCAAGTCTGTAAATGAGGCAAATAACATTTGGCATGAGTCATTATGCATGTCAAAAAACAGTTTTCCTGTAAGGAACTTGCTACTTGCGAGTGGTTAACTAGTTATGATGCATTCTTCCTGCAGTCCCTATATGGCTAAATGTTTCTGCTGGAGAGGTCCTGTTCTACTAGTTTCAATGAAATTCATCGAGTCTGTTTGACAAGTTTTTAACTTGATGGTACACGCAATCCTCTTGCACCACAAAAAAAATCAAGTTCATGTATGCTGTTTTGAGTTGGATTGGAGTGCATACGAATGAATGACCATTATATGTTGCTGCTGAAATATTACTGTAAGCCAGCCGAGTTGCTTGTATCGACCTTACGATAGTATTGTAGGAATGAATAGTTACAAACAGTGGATCCAAAGGATGTGCTAATTTTTAATTTAAAGCAACTGTAGGACTTAAGAATCAGGTCGAAACTTCAGAAGGAGAGGCAGTGTAAGTTGAGGCATATAGCAAAGGTGGTGCATTTGGGCTGCTCTTATGCAGAGGCGAGGCGACAGCCGATAGACATGCCGGCCAGCGACGCGCTGCCCGTGGAGTTGACCTGGCGCCTTTCTTCACCAAAGATGGCAAGGACGGCACCGGTGGGGTGAGCAGGGCGGCCAGCAACGTGGTGGAGTGGGAATTGGGGAGGCAGCCGGTGGGGACTGGGAGGGCCAGCCGTGGGCAGCGGCAAGAACCGAGGCCAAGTCGATGACCAGGGCAAAAAAAAAAAAAAAGTCTCTCACATTCTCTCCATGAGTACTACAAATATACTATGTTTTCACAATGATAGTACTGGGCGACTGTTTCTCCTATATCCTTCAACAAAATTTCAAATTTCCCAATAAAAATGCCTCGTCTTATACATCCAATAAACATGCAGCAGGGATCATTATTATATACCAAAATCTATAGATGGTCGTATACTCATATCACATCTAACCTTGCCTTCAAAACAAACACACAAACTATGATTCTAATTTCATCGAATTTGGAATCGTTCGATCAGATTTGGAATTTATTTTTTTTGTAGGACTTTGTACCTCTACCGGAAGTTTTCAGGTTGCAACTTCAGATGGAGAGGCCGGTGTAAGTTGAGGCATAATGGTGCCCCTCCCCTTTGGGATGCTCTTATGCCAGTTGCTTTGTTGTCATGTTGGAGAGGCATAATAGAGAGGCGTAGATGGAGGTTATATAACTTTCTAGCACTCTACCGGATGCACACTCTAAAAGTTAGCATGGGATGACACTAATTATTTAGCACCCCTTGCTGCAAAAGCTATACATTTTCAAAGCACTTTTGACGATGTGGCACGCCATCTCACACCAAGCACGCTTGGTTTTCAGTTGCAAAAAGACGGTCACTGCCCCTACCCTCCCGTTCCCACTTCCCTTACTACTTTTTTGCCGGCGTGAGCTACTGGTGTGCATGTTTTTGTTTTTTTTTTTTTTTTTTGAAAGAGCTGTTGGTGTGTAAGTAGGTGTGCGTGGTCTCTCTCTCTTTTTTTTTTGACAAGAGTTCTAATTAGAGAATATTAAGACCAACACAAATGTTGAAATATTTCAAGCAACACTTTGAGAAAATAGCATAATATTGGAGTGTTTCAAACACTAAATAGTTCCAAACTCTAAATTGTTCCAAACACTAAATTGTTCCAAACCTTAGTTCATGCACTCAGTCTCCAAAATTAAGACTACACAAATTTATTACAGCCCAAAATAATTTGACTACAATAAGTTGGCCAAAAGCACATGTTCTTGCCAAATTAGTACAATATAGGCCCAAGAATGCCAAAAATATTGGACCTAAAGGTTTACTTGTTTTTTAATCATGATTTTTAGATTCATTTGCCAAATTAAATAAATGCCAAAAATTTGGCAAAAGACGGAGCTAAGGCCCTAACCAAAAGTAAAATAAAAGATATCAGACCAGTTGATGATGCCACCCCTGCTGGCACGATCATGCACACGCGTCCCCGAATCATCTGTTGATTTTCTTTCTAGCGCTATCATCACCGCATGCATATGCATGCCGAATAACCTGAACCGACTCCATCAACAATAATTAGGGATGAAAATGGTACGGATATTTACTCGACCGTCCGCTTTGACCGAACAAATGTGAACTAAATTTGGATAGTTATACGGATATCCGTATATTTTTTTTCAAATACGGATATCTTAGATGGATACCAAATACAGATATGATATCATGATTATCCGCTGGATATGGGATAATCCGATAATTTATCGGATATATCCGCCCGCCAAAAACGGATGTATCCGAATAGAGCCACCAACAAAGCAATTGTTGTCCGGCGTCCTTGCCCCTCATTTGGCTCCGGTCTCAGAAGTCGATGTGGGATAAAAACTTTGTCTCACATAGCTGAAGGCTAAAGCAAAGGATGCACATGCCCACATGCAGCCGCAGCCCACCGACCACCCTTACCGGACAGCCCAACCATTATTCTATACCAACAACAACGTGTTTGTTCCATCGGCACTTCGCCGGTCGGCAGTCGGCGGCCCCGTCCGAAATGATCCATGAGCATGTTGCTTTTACTCAATATCCGAATAGATATTTATATTCGACATTCTCCGAATCCGTTTCGCACCATATCGATACTTATTATTCGTATCCGTAACCGAGACAATCCGTATTCAGATGTGTGTATCCGGACCCTATCCGTGTCCGAATCTGATAGAAATATGAAAACAAATATAATATGAGTGATATCCGTTCGTATCCTATCCGTTTTCATCGCGAACAATAATTGCAAACAAATCCATGCACAAAACGTACGGGACATTAATTTATCCTACATAAATAAATTAAACCACACTAGCACACTTTATTGTAATAATAAATTTAATATTTAAACATTCGTGGTCGTCGATGATAGCTAAGCTGCAGTATATATGATTTCTTTGATAGATGAACGCGCTAATAAAAAAAAAAAAGCGTTCGTTGGATGATGAGAAGGATCATCAGATCACCGTCAGGTCCTAGTCGACGGCGACCCAATGCAAAAGCGACGGCCAATCGAGCCATCCGTCGTCGCTTCCAACCAGTGCGGAACGTGTTTTTTTTTTTTTTTTTTTTTTTTTTTGGTTCAGATAGGAAGGGGTATTCCTGTTTTTTTTTCAATCCCGTTTCCTCATTAAAAGTGTTAAAAATGTATATCTTTATAGCCGGAGGGTGCTAAAAAATTAGTGGCATCCGGTAAAGTGCGCATCTGGTAGGATTATATAACAATAATATTAATACCAGAGCACTCCGTACAGTACGTGGCATTTCTCACCTTAATCGTGTTATCACTGACCAGAGGCGAAGGCGAGGCGACAGCCGACAGACATGGTGGCTAGCGGCGCGCTCCCCGTGGTTGACCTCTCGCCTTTCTTCACCGAGGACGGCAAGGGCGGCACCGCCGGCGCCACCGAAGCTGTGCGGCAGGCATGCCAGACGCACGGCTTCTTCCGCGCCGTCAACCACGGCGTGCCGGTCGAGCTCATGGCGCGAGCGCTGGAGCTGTCGGCCGCGTTCTTCGCGCTGCCGGACGAAGAGAAGGCCAAGGTCCGGCCGGTCGAGAGGTCCAAGTTACCTGTCCCGGCCGGTTACGGAAGGCAGCCGGCGCACTCGGCCGACAAGAACGAGTACCTGGTGGTCTTTGATCCCAAGCTCGGGCTCAACGCGTATCCCACTGAACCTGCAGGATTCAGGTCAGTTCTCCAGTGCAAAATCGCGTTGATTTCTTGTGCTGTCGAATAACACCGGAGCAACTACAAGATTCGGATTTACTTCGTTACCGGAGAGGTATATAGATTGTTAGTGTTTAAAAGATCGTGTGTACACGAACCTCTCTTTTAGATACCCCAGTGCAGGGCCCAAGCAAAACTCTGTATGGTGCGCACGCATACTTTCAAATTCAACTTCCGGCTATTAATTTCGACCACAGTCCACACATGTTGATGTTTTTTCCTTTGATTTTAAGATGAACAATCACTTCGCTTTCCGTTTGCCAACTTGCTTTCCAAAAACTAATAGGTATCTGAACTTTTTAGTTGATTTTCTAAAAAGGGTTTTTTAAATATTGTGTGAAAGTTTATGTGGATCATTTTTGGAAAGACCCTTTGATTTTTTTATCTTTTGGAAAACATATGAGAATATAACTTTCCTACGCTTTTGGAAAGTTTTGATAGTTTTTTTCTTGTAAAAAGTAGCATGAGGTATGTGAGAAGGAGTTTTTAAAGGAAAAAATGAACCATGATTTTTCTTTTTTGACAATTACGGGTGAGACCATGACATTGTGAGTGAATCAGATCGCTTACATTTGCAGGGATTAGGCGATTAACGAAATCCCAAAGAACAGGGGCGAGAGGGAGGGTGTGGCTGTGGGGCCGATGATGCAATTGTTATCGCAATAACAAAATGATGCACGTGGTACAATTGCAGTGGCATTTGGCCATGAACACTGAGCATAAAATAGACCTATGGTTGGAGGAGGCCCACGTCTCTCTTAGTGAGAACAATTGCTGCACTTTGTTTTGTTATATATATAAAAAAGGTTTTCGACGTGTCAACTTCTTGCACATATTAAGGTGAGGCTCATAGATCATATCAAACAGAAACGTCGCGTATAAAAAAAAGCATTTGATTTCATCGAACGGCGGAGTCCGTTCTCTTTTTCCTTTTCTTGTTCGAGCTTGTTGCAACTCATTTTCAGAATATTATTGAATCGATCAAAATCTTATTATTTCTTAGGATTAAATTAAAGAAGCCTCATAACTAGAAATCTCATCATGTGTCACATCCCGACATCTTCAGAGAGACCGTGGAAGAGTGCCATGCCAAGCTCACTGAGCTGGGGATGCTCATCCAAGACACCCTGAACGAGTGCATGGACCTCCCGCCGGGCTTCCTCAAGGACTACAACAACGACCGCGGCTTCGACCACATGACGGCAAAGCGCTACTTCCGGCGACGGAGGAGGGAGAACGTCGGCATCAGCGAGCACGAGGACAGCAACTGCATCACCTTCATCTTCCAGGACAACGTCGGGGGCCTCGAGATCCTCACCGACGGCCACTGGGTACCGGCGGAGCCTGCCTCCGGCAGCATCATCGTCAACATCGGCGATGTCATACAGGTGAAGTCGGAGAGCAGCATAAGCAACCACGCGAATTTGCAATGGACCCGTAACCAAACCTCCCCTTCTGATTCCCCAAATGTAGGTGCTGAGCAACAACAAGCTGAAGAGCGCGACGCACCGTGTGGTGAGGAAACCTGCGCACAGGCACTCGTTCGCCTTCTTCTTCAACCTGCACGGCGACAAGTGGGTTGAACCGCTGCCGGAGTTCACAGCCAAGATTGGCGAGGCGCCGCGATATATGGGGTTCCTGTACAAGGACTACCAGCAGCTGCGCGTGAGGAACAAGACTCATCCGCCGGCTAGGCCGAGGATGTCGTCAACATCACCCACTATGCCATCTAGTTCAGTAACAAATTGTATTTCAATGCGCAGAAATGCAGCAGCAAAGCTCGTGTATTTACGAAGAAATTGAAGGTGTCACTCGTCTATTTACTACTCATTTCTTTTTTTTTTTTTCCTTCTCTCCTTCCCTGAAAGTACTACTCATTTCTTGTAAATTTTTTGTTGCTCTATACATATATAATCGATAAACTTTCGCAATAAAAAATAACTCTTTATCCATCCGATAAACAGGCTGCATGTATCATCATATCATATCCTAAAACCTTTAGGTTGTCATATAACATCTAACTTAATTTACCTTCAAATCAACACATCCTTTTTTTTGACGGAGGATATATATGGTTCCAATTTCATCAATTTTAGGGTCGTTTGGTGAGACTTGGAACATGATCATGTTTTGTTTGTGTCTCTATCGAAAGTTTCTGTGTTCAAAGAGAGCGTGCATTAGCACGTATTTCAATAAGTAGAAATTCTATATTCAAAGTTTAGATGGAGACCGATGTTAGTTGACACATATAGCCAAGCGATGTGTTTATGATCCGCTTAGGCGCTATCTCCAATAATTGGTACGCAAATATGAGATCCATACACTGGTTTTGTGTAGCCCATAGGAGACAGGTCACGGACTCAAAACCGGCCCTTCTCCAACAACGCGGAGGCAAAAAGCCTGGGAATGCTGGTCTAATAGGAATCAAAGTACCCTAAAAACGCACTGCCATTTTATTTTCAAGCCACCTAAGCGCCCGTAAGTTCCTTCACTTATTCCGCCATAATTAATCGGTTGTCGTGGCGCGGCTGCGACTCTTCTTTCCCAAGATGGGAACAGTATGTGTGGGAACTGGGGCCCAGACGCCACCCTAACGCCGTGCCTTTGGGGCGCAAATTGCCCTTCCATCTCGCCACATGACTTACATTTCAGGGCTCGACAAGACCACTACCGCCGGACTCCATTCACCGCCGCTACTGGGACGGAAGTCTCCTTTCCAACACCATATCGGTATGGTTTTCTCATATAAGCATCCTTTCTCATCAAATGCCACTTCGGGCTATCGCCGCATCACATTTTGACTCAAAGTCTAACTAATAAAGCCAGGCTAAGCATTCGCATTTTTTAGCCGCAAGGTAGATATCAGAAATAATCAAGGATGGATAATGCATCAATTAGGTTGTCCTCAACTCAGCACCAATGCCACGCCACAAGAATTGTTTAAATGAACCGGGGCTTGCCTTGACGGTGAGACGGAGACGCGCCGGGCAGTGGAGAGCAACTAC
The DNA here is from genome assembly GCA_015847255.1 of Hyparrhenia diplandra. Taxonomy (NCBI): domain Eukaryota; kingdom Viridiplantae; phylum Streptophyta; class Magnoliopsida; order Poales; family Poaceae; genus Hyparrhenia; species Hyparrhenia diplandra. Next base: position 30,200 of record JADLZK010010641.1, on the reverse strand, counting down.
AACTTTTCGTTCACTATACGAAAGAATAGTGCATGCTTAATATGATACCGCATATAAACATGGGGTGGTGTTTGCATAGGCGCTCGTACAACTGAGGAGGAACCCCTTTGTTGATACCCTCACGAGATATCATCACCATTGTCGAACCATATTGGTGTGGTTTAGGGTTCACAAAACAACCCAAAATCTACCCAAAACCCTAATTTACGTTGGAACAATTTTAGTTTTCACATGCACCACACTGGTTCATGTCCTAAAACAGTACCAGAATAATTTCATGAAAACAATGGTGATTCCACGTTTCAAATTTTCATGGATAGACATACTCACGGGAAGGCTACACAAAAATTTTCAAATTTTTAAACTTTATATTTGAATTTATATAAAATTTGGAAAATCAGGCTACTATTCAAAATAAAGTAGAAAGAAGTTTGTTAATACATGAAGCGATCCCGACCCTTGAAGGAGCGATGGGGACGATTAGCAGAACGCTTGCAGGGCCACGGTGCTCACCGGCGGCGTGTCTTGTAGCGCCCACCCCGCCACCAAATGGAAAACTTGCATCGCCTAAGCGGGGCTTGCGATTACATAGGCAGTGCGACGGGGCTGGCCGGTGTGGCGTCGAATTTGCGACCGCGGTGCGTTCCGCGGTACGACGTCCGGCGATCAAATGACTAGGCCTCTCCAGGAGGCGGTGGCGGCGGCACCTCGCTCAGGGAAAACTGACGTCGTGACTAGTCAACTCATTCAAGATCCAAAGATGGTTTGCTTAAACCCACGCCGTGGAGCGGCGGTTATGGGAGGCCGGGTCGTGAAAAAAAGGGAAAGCACGTCGGCTATTTGCCAACATGTGAGCGATAGGGGCCAAGAACTTGCTTGGGGCAGTCAACCCTCCGCGCCGACAACATCCTCTGTTCTCCCAACCTAGTTTTGAAAATTTCAAATTAATGCCAAGCTTTTAAACTCAAAATTTCATGTTAATTTTTCAAGATCTACCATTCATAATTGGTTTTCTCATATGACTTTTGAAAAGCAGAAGCTTGAGTTCAAAATACTTTTGAAGATGACAACAAAAACTTTGTACATGACTTTTATTCCTCTCATAAGATCTACAAACTAGCTATTAAAAGTTTTTCTACTCAAATTTTGCATCTCGAAAAGGGGTAATTAGGGTTTGAAAGAAATTCAAAATAACTTCAAAATTTTGGGCTAAACTTTTAAAAACAAAATACCAACTTTTGTTTTAGTTTTGAAAACCACAAAAAATGCTTTGTATAACCGTACCCAAATTTTTGATAAAATTTGAATAAAAAGTAAAGGGAACAAACTAGGGTTTGGAATTAGGGGTTTTCCGGCAAAGGGGACAGTTTCGGAATCTGTTTCCTATGTCTTTTCGAGCTACATTACGCCAAGCATAAATCACCAAGTTCAATGCAACTTACATGAGGATGCTTTGCAGGATCAGATGACATGTGGCGGCACCAGGGGTGTTACAGGTTGTTTAAAGCAATGCGACGGTGGCAAACACATCTCCAACATTTCATTTAGTCAAGAAACTTGTAGCATAAGAAAGTGGGGGAAAGTTTTCGTCGAGCTTCTAATTGAATGAATTGGATCTTGTACCATTTGATAGTTCAAATTGCTTTCTGGCCCACATGTACTAATTATCGGTTCTAGACCTTCGCGTTCACCTATAACCTGAAAAGTACTATTAACTATTCCAACCTTTGCTGATCCGGCAATCTGAGTCATTGCCAAAAACACGATGGACCAATGTATCATCTTACCTTCAAACATTCCTCTTTCATAATCAAATATACATAAAAACCCTAAAATTCCAAAATTTATAGCGTAATACTTTTGTCGAGATTACTTTTAATTTATTTGAAACAAGTTTCATCTTTCTCCGGGTTGAAAAATATACTAGCGATCTGAAGATGCCATTTGGATACTTTCTTGATAAGCAAGATATAGGCAAACTACGCTAATGGTCTCACTCCTTCCCACTCATCATCACTTCTTCCTCTCAACATGTCCTCTAGAATCCCCGAAACATGACTCTTTAGTTTTGTCCTGTGATGGGATGATAAACCCCGACTACCAAGTACTTTGCAAGTCTTACCCGAACTAAAGAAAATAGGAGAACCTCTATATAATTTACAATCTAATAAATCAAGGTAAGGCTTTTAGCAAGCATAATCTATTGCAATTGATCATTTGTTGGTAGGAAAAGGCTATCTTGATAAGTCGATCTAATGATAAATGGAGTTGAGTCCTTTTTGATGTTCAAGATTGGCAATAATAAAATTTCATCTTTGATTTCTTTTCCCCACTTCAGAAAACACTTGGGGATGCAATTGCCCTCACTGACTTTCATCCTTATTTACTGTTAACAAATGTCACCTTTCGGCTACATATCCAATCTCAATCTTCATTTTTGTCCACCAAAATCTACATTTCAAATCACGAACCCTGCATGCTTAGTACTTCCCACATGAATAGAAGCACTTAAGTCAAATGAGCCTCATCCACCTTGTTGGCGTAACTTCGGGGATTCTTTGGTCCTACGCTTTAAACCATAGCACATGGACTCATCAATTCTGAACCGGTGGGGTTCCCATACTCCTTTCTCCATTAATGTCCCGCTACCCGTTGTAATCTTCCGATTTGACAATAATTTGATTCTTGATAGTGATTACCCGTGGCATTGATTTACCATGCACCATGAATCAACGTCGACCGTGATTCTCTAATTCTTGACATAGGGTTTTATCCCTTCCAACGACTGCGAGGATTCGGTGATTGTGCTCCACAGCAACATTTGGTCCTTTCGATCATAGTAATGCACTTCTATATCGACAAGTCGGAAATTAGTCTAGCCATCTTCTCATGCAAATTCAAATACATTTGGGTCAAGATATAACAATTATCCCTTTTATGGTCTTTTTATACATACAAGTCCTTTCTCATCAGCACGCCAATGACGCCATCATACAAGAGACTCATGCATATTTTGACTAACTCCAAATAACTTGGATAATGCTCTTCATGGCAAGTGATTTTAAGATTGATGCATAGGCAATAACTGCCTTGGCGCATTAATATCGCAAAATAATCATACGGATATGCATCGAATAGACGTCAAATGGTTTCTCAATATCACCTTGGGCTAAAATTTGGGGTAGTTGGGAAAACTTTTCTTCAAAGATGCGAAAAAATTGCTAAATGACCACCCAAACTTGGTCTTTGATCTTTAAGAAGCGCCGTGATAGGCTTTTGCTACTCTTGAAAAGTCAGGAATGAATCAGCGGTAATATCCGCCTTCAAAGAAAACTCACCCGAACCTCATGAATCGATCGTTGGTGGTTTCGGTTAGGGGATATCTTTCACTTTACTTCGGGTCAAGCTGCATATCTCACCACGAAGATAGCACATGACCCGGGGTGTACTTCTTTCAGCCAAAAGGCAAACTGCTAAATTTAGCATAAAGGTGATGGTCTCTCAATCGTTTCAAAACTATTACAACTTTCCTTCACTTCTTCATTCTTGGAATAAACAAAACCATCATCAATAAACCACTACCACCAGATATCATCAAAATTAGAGAGCATAAACGAGTTCATCAAGGACCATGAAATAGGCCAGGGGTGTGGTTTTACAAAGACATAACCAAATATTCGCAAAGGCCGAAAGCATTGGTAAACAATTTTCGGGTTTACACGAAATGATAGGTTATACCGTCTCGAATCAATAAAAGACTTTTAACTGATCAAAGAAAAAGTTCGGGCAGAGGGTACTTGTTTTATACAGGTAGGTCATGTCCTAAAACTAAAATAAAATAATTTTCTTCTTCTTCAAATAAAATAATTATTAAAAATCCCAGGAAGAACTTGGTCCTATTTCTTTCAATTAAAATTTGTAACTGTGAGTTTTTAAATCGGCCAAAAGTATTCGAGAGATGGGGCGATTCAAGTTTTCAAATCTTTCATGGATAGACATACTCATGGAAGTCGAGCCAAATCATGCAGGAAAACATTTCAGAATTTTTTACATACTACTTGGATGTCTTTAAAATTTTGACCGCACCATTCAAAAATAAAGAAACTGCCCTTTTAACAATTGGAAGTTGAATAAAAAGAAAATTTTTTCTCGGGTAACTTTACTTGGCAGTTCTATTGGCGGTATCTATAATAGTACTGTGGTCACGCGCAGTTCATACCAAGGAGTAACGGATCTTGATCCTTTAAGAATTATCATATTAGTGGGAAATCAACATGAACTAAGGTTACGGGGTCGATATACCACCTCTTTAGTATCATCGTCCCGGTGTCACCATATAATGAACTCATCCTTCATTTCCCCAATGGCTTCTCGCCGTTTCTCCACAAATGTTTTGCTCGGAAATGTAAACTAACTTTCGCAGAATCAAATAATATTCACCACGTCCTTGCGGCGGGAACGCCACCCATCATGAGATTCAGCAGGAATGTCCTCCGACGGAGCTGTAGTATACTTTTCCGGTTCTCTTTTCCCCCTTTCCCTTGATCGCGATCCTGGGCTTATTCTTGTTCTGTGGTCGAGCTGACTTCCGGAAGGCTTGATAACACGGGTTATATCTTCCAGGATTGGGGCATTCTAAATGACTAGCCGGGTTTTTCCGTTATAGCAAATGGGTGGATGACTTTGACGACACGGCGTTAGAATGTCGGGGCATTACCAGCCGATGAATAAGGAAAGTCATGCAGCGATTCCGAGCAAAAGGCGCTAGCATGCGGGCTGGAATTGTGGTGGGCGAAGAGGAGGGCAAGATGGTTTGGCAAATCAACTCGGACGTTTTGATTTGCGACGGCGGCGAGGATACATTTTCTTTTCTTTTCTTCCTTAGGTTAGGTCCGGCCGGCAGAACCGAAATTGGAAAAAGGGAAAACGGCGTCACGGATATTCATTTATAGGCATGGGAGGTTGGGATGGAGGCCTCGAGATAGTCCACTCCTTCTTCTTTCCATGCTGAATTCACGGGCGGGTAGACGTGGCAGCGGCGGAGCGGATGATTAAACTTGCCCACATTTGCTGCAATCGAGTCTTCTCCTTGTTTTGAAAAATACTCAAATTATCATAAATTCTTGGCCATAACCTGCTGGAATGAAATGAGCAAAAGTAATGCTTTAATTTTCGGGTGATTTGGTGTCGGCCGGTAATTTCGGCTTTTCAAATTATTCTGCCTCTAACAGACTATTGAAAAGTTGTTTCAAAAGAGGAAATTTGAGTTCCAAATTATCATAAATTTTGAATTATAGAAAAGGGGGTAATTAGGGTTTGAAAGAAATTCAAAAATAACTTCAAAATTTTGAACTAAACTTTAAAAACTCAAAATACCAACTTTGTTTAGTTTTGAAAAACTCTACAAAAATGCTTTTAATAACTGTACCCAAATTTTTGATAAAATTTGAATAAAGTAAAAGGGAACAAACTAGGGTTTGGAATTAGGGTTTCCTAAGAAGGGGACCCTTCCTACCCACATGCTTCCTCTCAAGGCTCTTTTCAAGACCGACATTACAATCAAGCATAAAATAAACTTATTTTAGTTCAATGCAACACATGGTGGGCTAATCATGGATGCTTTGCAATGATCATGATGACATGTCGTTTTAGTGGAAATAACACCGTGGGTGTTACAATCTATGGAGACATAAATAATAATACTCACTTCATCCTTAAAAAGAGGGTCCGTATGGGCATGTTGTCACCCGATTTTTTTTTTTTCAAGTTAACTAGATTAAAAAAAAATATTAGTAATAGTTGTGTCTCAAACACATTTATTATAAAAAATATATTCAAAAATCATTTAATTCTAATAATTTATTATAAATAATAATATTCGTTATATATGTTTGATCATAGTTGTAAACTAGAAAGTCGCGGAGTTAGGTATTTAAATATGAATAATGGTGGCTACTTAAATTATCATTTTACGATGATTGGACATTTTTATCGTGGAGTTTTTATTTTGTTGTCTATATTTTCCGAGTCTCATAAAAAAACCGTGAACTCCTTTATATAATTTTTTTTAGGTGAGGATGGAATAATAATTTTTGAAATATTTCATTTTTAAAGAGGTTGTTAATATCACGAAAATATTCATGAAATAAACATCGTGGAATTTTTATTTATTAATTAAAAAAGAGGTTTTTTGTAAATATTTTTTTTGTGTACATAGAGTGCATCATGGTGAGTCTTCAAAAAAAATTTCATGATTTTGCGAGCTTTTATTATATTTGTGTGAAATAAACAAAATTAGTATATTATAGGATTTAATAGAAGACAAAAAAAGAAGGCCATTTGGGCCCGTCGCGAAAGTGGCCTCAACCTGGGAGGTGGTGGCCCCGCCCGCCAAAAATTTCGCAAAATAGATTTAGGTTTCAATATCCTGCCGCCCATACATTTGCCTAGACGGTTGGTACTATTTTTGAAAAGATCGAGGATGTTTTTGTAAGATTTACTTGTGAGAGGAGGCTGGACGGCGGGTTCTATTTTGATGAAGTTAGAGGGTTTTTTGCAAAAATTCCGATGAACGGCCGATCTCGGAAAAATAATTGCTGTCGACGTGGCCAGCAAAGGCCCTCTTTTGGTGCCCAAATCGTAGGGTAAGAGATATGTCAGTTTAGGATAATTGAGAATAACATTTTCATGGCACCGAGGGGGTATATGCACCTCATGTGGCATTTCTCCCTTCAATCGTGTGTGTGACCACTGGCCCGAGGGGACAGGTAATAGACATGGCGGCCAGCGACGCGCTCCCCGTGGTTGACCTGACGCCTTTCTTCACCGAGAACGGCAAGGGCGGCACCGCCGGCGCCACCGAGGCCGTGCGCCAAGCATGCCAGACGCACGGCTTCTTCCGCGCCGTCAACCACGGCGTGCCGGTCGAGTTCATGGCACGCGCGCTGGAGCTGTCAGCCGCGTTCTTCGAGCTGCCGATTGAGGAGAAGGCCAAGGTCCGGGCGGCCCAGGGGTCCAAGGCGCCTGCTCCAGCCGGTTACGGGCGGCAGCCGGCGCACGTGCCCGACAAGAACGAGTACGTGCTGGTCTTCGATCCGAGCTCGGGCTCAACGCGTACCCCGATGAGCCTTCTGGATTTAGGTGAGTTGACTGCAAAATTCCGTACTTGTTGACCTTTTCAGTTCTTGATTGAACAAGTACTATATCGGAGCCAGGGATGAGGGTACAAATTTCTTACCAAAGGGTGGGAAAGAGCAAGATCTAAGATAATAAGGGCTCCAAATTGCGGTTTTTGATCTTCTTTTGGATAATAACAAACTACTAGTAATTGTGAAGAGTTAATCAAGCATTAGCCCCCACCCCAATGGGCTATGGCTGGTAAAATCGATTAGGGGCGCTGTTATGCACCCTCCACCTCCATATGACATAGGAAAGATCAGAAGGCACAATTACTTCGAACTTTACCTTTGCTATTTTGGCCAGCATTTAGATGATTCTTTTTTTAAGACATCCAGCTTTTGTACAATTGAAATCTCGTCTAAACCTTATACGCGACCTTAGTATAATTTTGAGTTTAGCTATGTGGATTATTATTTTTCGACAAAATTTGTTTGGAGTCAAACTATTAAAAACTATCAATGTTTTATTCAAAGTGTGTCTTTCTTTACTAATTGTGTTTTACTTAATTTCTTTTCCATCTCGTATAGAACTCAAATTGTTATTTTCAATTAAGTATTTTATAGATAGATGCACCATAAATTTCAAAAGATCTGAGTGCTAAATGTATCCTCCAAGACAACTATATAAACAACTGATGCACCACATCCTACATCTTAATTCAGAGAGACAGTGGAGGAGTGCTACAGGAAGTTCACGGATCTGGGGTTGCTCATCCAAGGGATCCTGAACGAGTCCATGGGGCTCCCGCCGGGCTTCCTCAAGGACTACAACGACGGCCTCATGATAGTAAGGCGCTACTTGCCGGCAACGGAGGAGGAGAGCATTGATTCAGCGTGCACGAGGACGCCAGCTGCGTCACCTTGATCTGCCAGGACGATGTTGGGGGCCCGAGGTCCTCAAGGACGGCCACTGGGTACCGGCGGAGCCCGTCGGCGGCAGCATCATCGTCAACATCGGTGATGTCATGCAGGTGAAGCTGGAGCTTATGATAAACAACTCCACCCATATATGCAATGGACATGTAACAAAAAAAAAAAAAACTCTGCCTCTTTTTCCCAAATGTAGGTGCTGAGCAACAAAAAGCTGAAGAGTGCAACACACCGGGTGGTGAGCAAAGCTGCACACAGGCACTCGATCTCGTTCTTCTTCAACCCGCATGGCGATAGGTGGGTTGAACCGCTGCCGGAGTTCACGGCCAAGATCGGCGAGGCACCGCGGTACAGGGGTTCTTGTACAAGGAGTACCAGCAGCTGCTAGTGAGGAGGAAGACCCATCCGTCGGCCAGGGCCGAGGATGTTGTTAACATCACTCGCTATGCGATCTAGTTCAGTAACTAATTGTGTTTCGATGCGCAGAAATGAACAAGCAAGGCTTGTGTATGTATGCAGAAAATTGGAGGTGTCTCTGTTTTATGTACTGCTTCGGTCTGAGACTTTAAGGATTGATATATGTGAAAACAACTCCGTGCAACAAATCCATTGTCGTCCAGCCCGGTTAGGATACCTGGCTTTTTTTCACCCAGGCGACCCGGGTTCAAATCCCGGCAATGGAAACTTATTTTATGTCTTCTTTTGCTCTCCCTTGTTTGTTTGTTTTTTGTTTTGGTAATGTGACAGGCTTTCTTGTCTTCTGTATATTCCTTGTTTTTTTTTTCCTTTGCTCTTCAATTCCTTGTTTTGTTTTACTTTTTGGTAATGTGACATGAGTTTTTTTTTTCTTTTGCTCTCTTCCTTTTTTTTTTTTTTTTTTTGTAATGCGACATTGGGCTACCTTCCTCGTACTTGCTCTCTTCCTCCATTTTTATACCCGGGTTCACAATTCAAAAGATGTCTCCACGTACTTGCTCTTTTCCTGCATTTTTATACTTCGTCTATCCCAAAAAAAAAATTATAGATTGCATACAAATTAAAGTGGTTCAAATTTGATCAGGTTTCTAACTCACATTTATGCTTGAAATTAATTTATTATGAAAATACATTTCATAATTAATTCAATAATATTTATTTGACATCATAAATATTTTTTTAATAATAGGTCAAACTTAGCACTGGTGGCTCCCTTTTCCGCCCTCCACTCTTTTGATCTTAACTTAAGAATGCTGGTTTTAAGAACGCAGTGATTGCCCTTCTCCGACCCTTACTGCCCAACCGGAGCGGACGGCTAATGTGGGAGCGCCAGCGCCCAGAAGAGCAAAGCTCATTTTCAAAACTGGGTCAAGCGGCGCATTAAAAAGGGTCCAAAATAGTTTTTCTTTTGACTCAATCCTCTTCTTCTCCTTAGCATTCGGAAAGACAAGAAAATTAGCATGGAGTACTCCTGTTTGAATCGGAGTTTGAAACCAAACAAACTTCTCTTCAGGAGGATAGATGGGGCGATTCAGGTGAGATCCCTGCACATCCGCACTTGGCAATTGGCATCCGTCAACAAGCAAAGCGAAGGGAATAATGTAATAATCCGTCAGGTAGTTTTGTATATAAAAAAAATAGTTTGTTATTTCTTTTCCTTTAGATACAAATAAGGTAAAGAGACCCATTTCTTTATTTCTCAAGAGAGCAAGAGACCAAACTATTGTTGAAGAACCACAGACTCGTGCCAACTTAATTAAGTGGGTGTTTACTTCTCCATTTCACCCCATTTTTTTTTTGCTTTTTGGCCCATCAGCTGCGGAATGAAACTAAACATCTCCTAATTTTTTTGTTAAAAGTTGGTCATTCTCCATTTTGGATTTTGGTCTCAAAAAGGCAAAAAAAAAAAAAAAAGTCCAAAAGCATCTAGAAGCTTGTGCCTCCCTCACCGAGCCCATGAAAAATTTGGCATTTTGCATAAAACTAAACACACACATGAATTTTTTGATATTTTGCGTTTCATTGCTTCAATGTAATTGACATTTTGCATTCCATGTGGAAATAAACATACCCAAATTAGAATCAATGCAATATGAAAACAAGCAGATGAAGATGAACCTATTGTATTTGGGGGAATTGAATTCCTAAAGTGAGATCTAGCATTAGGCCCACAAACACAAATTTGGGAGTTGTGACCTAATTATCGTATTGTAGAACTAAAACTTATTCCGTGGAACTTTGTCTAGTCCGTACATATATGCTTGTCCGGATTTAGCAAATGGCCCCGCCTTTATTTGCGTTCAAGCTCCGCCACTGAAACTTAGGATACTAAAACATGACCTACGTTATTATTACATTTTTTTTTATTTTGGATCGACACGTTGAGCACTCAACAAATGGCGTTTGAGCCTATTCAGAGTGTTGGACCTGGACAAATGTCGAGTGTTGGACAAATATACATTGCAACTTTCGCGGCTAGTATGTTTATGCTTTACAGACCTGGAAATTAAATTAGGATACCGTGGAAGCAATTTTGTTGTACCAGTTTTCACATACCAATCTGATCGATTTGATAGCTGAAATACAAAGCGTCTAACAACGCACAAACCAAGGTCACTTCTTTTTCTCTCTCGTTAGGTGTGTAATAATAGTGAAGGCACAAAATATACTAAGAATTGGCGAATTGGCTTTTAGTCCAAGTGGTAGGGCGGCCCAGGTGGGACGCTACCCACCGGGGTTCAAATCCCGGTGCTTGACCTTTTCTTGGGATTTTTTCCGCGATTTTCCCCGTTATGCATTAAGTGGTAGCGACGTTCCGGTCGACGCGGCGCGCCCTTCGGTGACTTCGGTAAATCTCCAGATCCGCCGGCCGCCCAGCCCTTCTGGAGGTGCTCATAGGGGTAGGGGTTTGCGTGTGTGTTCATAGGGGTGAGTGTGCGTGCGTGTTGTGAGTGTCGCGTTATCAAAAAAAAAAAATATACTAAGAATTGGTGCATAATAAAAGCAGAACAAAACTACTAGATTTGTCCTACAGCACGTGTCCACGGTCCACCTCTCCTTTTACATGCTTATTGCTTGGGGCCACAAGATCGACAACCGCTCAGTAAAATTCTCAGACAAAAAGGCCCATTAACTTTACAGTATAATCTCATCTTTAGTGCCACCATTGTCATCCTCGATGCAAAATTCAAACATTTCCATCCGCCACTCAAACTACTGCCAACTACATTACAATCTCTCTCAGCTGTGTAATGAGCCAAAGGAATAGATGAAAACGGTAAAATGCCACTAGATTTTCATGTGCAAGGAAGACCGACACATGCGAAAGGAAAATGTTGCACAGAAAAAATGGGGAAAAGAACCAATAGATGTAGGCCCCCTCGAAGCCTTTGAAGACTTGAAGCTATCTCATTGATGGTGTTATGATTCACGTCGAATAATTAGCCCCATTTGACAATAGCTGAACCCCAGGTAAGTCCAGCGCCAAAACCTGATGCCGCAATAATATCACCAGTCTTCACCTTGCCACTGCGAACAGCTTCATCCAATGCTAATGGAATGGATGCCGCACTGGTATTGCCGTAATTAGCAAGATTTGAAATAACCTTGTCAGATGGGATATCTAATCTAGTGGCAGCAGCATCAATAATCCGCTGATTAGCCTGTAACACAGAAGATCATTTAGAACAGCAATGATTCAGGTCAAGTACATTTTTAGTTAGGATACTCACTTGATGTAACAACAACCAGTCGATACTGGAGGCGGGCAAACCAGCTTCTTGGAGTGCCTTCTCAATGGACTGTGGCACGCACCGACAGCAAAGCGAAAAACTTCCTTTCCGTTCATTTGAATGCATGAGTAGGTTGCTTTCTTTGGTGGAAATCCAGGAACACCATTGGTATTGGACAAGATAGACTCATCATTTGTCGTTATGGCATTTAGGTGCCTACATGTAATAAAGAGAAACTATGTAAGCCAACATATATTAAGAATGTATTCTCAGTATCTCACAACATTCTCGAAAGGAAGTCGCACCTTTGTCCATTGCCATCACTTTGAACACAAAAACCCAGCAAGCCATCTTCATCAGCGCTACATGCCTGCAAAATTCTGAATTAAGAAGTTGGACAAGAGAATTTGGATAAAGATCTCCTAATTAACAGTGTCACAGTACCCAGCATGACTTCTCATGTTTCTTACTGAACAAAGTTCCATCTATGTTTCACTTAGATTTAGCGATGGAACATTTACTAACTTACCGGGATGGGGAGAAATATAAATACCTGTACCAACACAGCACCAGCAGCATCACCAAAAAGGATGCATGTACCTCTGTCTGTCCAATCCACGTATTTTGAAAGAGCATCAGCACCAATTACTAGGACATTCTGAAGACCTCCACCTACAACAGTATGCATATGTTATTCAAGTGGCATGTTAATTTTGAGGGAGCAATTCCACATCAACCACATAAATCTTTAATAATTGAATTACCTTTGATAAAACGAGTAGCTGTGATTAAGCCAACTATAAACCCACTGCAAGCAGCTGTAATATCAAATCCAAAAGCATTTGTGCACCCCACTTCTGCCAGGACCTGTTAGTTGATGAATTGGAACTTTTAATACAACACCAAAACAGCATGCTCACAGTAATAAACAGAAACCAAGACTAAAGAACAGTTACATCAATATCAATTTCCTTAAAAGCGCAACAAGAAAATCATACCCTTTCAAACTAGGCCCAGCTTATGGCACATACAGTAAAAGTGTAAAGTAGACAATGAATCTCAGGCAAAAAATGGTGCCTGCTGAAAGTATAAATGGGCAGTACCTTTCAAAATGCTAGCAAGAAATATACAAAAAGTAGTGCAGGACCATTGTCCATGTTTAATAATGTGCATAGATTGACATTAGCACTTTAAATTTCAGATTACCAACTCTAAATTTCAAAGATTAAGTGAAGTTTTTTTTCAGAGCCAGGTTTCAATGCATTGAGAAAGACCCATATGAGGCTTCTCATGTATTGAAACAAAATTCTAGCTTTCAAAGACTAATATATGAATGAAAAATGGCATAATAACACTTAAATACCTGAGCAGCACCTCCAAACAGATCATCTGGAGTAGATGTACAAAGGAGAACAAGGTCAACGTCTTCAGCTTTTACTTTGGCCATCTCAAGTGCCTTTTGAGCTGCTTGTATTGAGAGCTCCCGCAATGTTTCATCTCCTGACACATTATAGAAGCGAAAAATGAGGAAAAAGAAGGAAAACTAAGAACCTATTGCAACTGAAACTGTTGTGACAATAAAATATGCTTTCCAACTGACACGCAGACACCAGCTTTAAATGTTATGACACACATATATATTAAATTAGTAATTACAAACAAGCTTCCAGCTACAATCAACAGTTTTCTGTTCAGATCTATCCAACAGAGGTAGACAGAAATCAATTTTTCCATAGTCCTTGGGAAAGTCCCAAGAGATACTATAGTTTGGTACCTAATTACCAATTTAAGTACGCAATGTTATGATCAGTGCCTCACTGGTACCACTCCAATGATAGTAAAAGAATTCTTCTAGCAGTTGTCCTAAACCTAACTGGTAACTACACAAATCAGTAGCCAAACTAAAAAGAAGGTACAATGTTTATTTGTAAGGTTTTACGATAACAAGGCATACTCTTAATATCGTTGTACTTTTACTTTGTAATCTCAATTTTTTTGTTTATAATAGTATTAACATTAATTTATCATATATTATAATTTCCATATGATATTATTTTTGATAGAAAAATCAATATTATTCATGTAAATAAAATACTAAAATAGAAACTGATTGCCAAAAGGGTTCGTGCACATTCCCTACGGTTACCACTCAACCAAAAAGTGAATAACAACAAACAAAAAGCAGTATCAATATAATCTAGGGGACACAAGTGTCCCTAATTTGTTTATTTTATTAAAAGAATAAAAAAAACATAATTACCTGAAAGAACTCGCCTGTTACGGATCCCAGTTCTAGTCGCAATCCATTCATCTGACGTTTCAACTATTTTCGAAAGGTCGTCATTTGAAACACTAAGTGTTGGGATGGCTGATCCACATCCGACAAGCTTTGAACCCATACCAACCACCCTGTAATATCATCCAAGCAGAGGTCATTATACTGGTGGATATTGTAGGCTCCATGATTAAAAAAAGGCACAGATAAATGAATTTATCCTAGAAATACAGTTGGGCCAGCACAAGCAATGCCATACAATGGCCACTACAAAAATGGAAACATTCACCATCACATTTAATAGCAAGTGGAGCACAGGCAGATCCCAGACAATTAATTAATCAGAGAAGAAACCACGACCCACCGTCGACTTTACTCTATACATCAGGGTGGCCTATTCCAGTGAGTAGAGACACAGTAACACTATCAACTTGAGGCGTCTACACTACAGCACGGAGCATACGGAACAGTTATGACATCCTGACTACATGAAACTACTGGATTTCTATCATAAGATGCACATATAACCCAGAGTACAGAAAAGCAAGTCTCGGAGCTACCTTATGCGGACCCAACCTTATAGCAAACAAAATAAACTGGCAAAACCAAAATAGGTGTGTCGTGAATATCACACCATTTTCCCACAAAAACAACGAAGCAAATCCCTCTTTTCGCGCAATAACGGCTCAAGTGCAACGCGCCCAGTATATACGACGAACAGCACACCATTTTGTTTCTCAAAAAAAAACATGACACCATTTTGTGCGAATGAGAGCGGACTAGAGGCATCCAATCCCACCTTGCACAGTAACAATCATATCTCAGCGGCCCAATCATTGTGCGAATGAGGTTCACAGGTGGGGAGAGACAGCGGCGTTACCTGGGGAGGCGGGGCTTGGAGGCCGCTGCGGACACCACGCCATCGTCGACGGTGGACGCGCAGCACCGTTGCTGGTGGTGCCGTGGCAGCGGCACGGGCGGCGCGAATCGGAGGAAGGCGGGGCGGAGGCCACCCCTTGTGCGCGCCGGGCAGGGTGCGGCCACCCGCGGCAGCGCGAGGCCGGAGGCGGCGACCATGGCGCGGGCAGCCGGAGATCTCGCGGCGGAGGCGGAGGGAGCGAGATGGAGATTCGGGCTCGCGCCGGAGGGAGTCACGTACAGTCACCTTGGGGCGGGAGGAGGTGGGGGAAGAGGAAGTGGCGGCGGCGAGCGGGGCATGCGAGGGGGGGGGGGAGAAATAGAGGCCGCGGCGGTGGGAACGGTGGGCGGCGGTGATGGTTGCGAGGGAGGGTGGGTCGTGGGAGGGAGTGGGCGAGCTTCGAAAGCTCCGCCCCTCAGGCGAGAGGTTTTTAACGAGAGGGCGATGTGGCTGATGGCTTAGCGGCTTTCCCTTCCTCCGGCGCACACCAATCTATGGGCAATGGGTGGAGCAACCCAAGCTGCTTCAGGTCATAGGACTGTTTTCCACTGGAATTATCAATTAATAATATAATAATAATGTCTATATGGTAAAAAAAAAATTGCTCAATACACAAATAATTGACGTGATTTTAGCAATATTGATGTCAAGATAAGAAAAATCCACTTGTAATATATCAATTGTGCGGTATGAGGTAGTTAGAAGATGCTCTGTTTTTTTTTTAGAATGGTGTTAGAAGATGCTCTGTTCTTTTTTCAGAGTGGTGTTAGAATATGCTCATATTTAGTACTGCATAGTATATTGTATAGCACAAAATTGTTTAAATAGAAAATATATAATATAAATTTAAGCCAATATTTTTATATGAGCATGAGTGTATGTGATACTACAAATATTTCATTTAGGCGGACATTTTTTGTATTTGGTGGTTTAGGAAAATAAATTTGTGTGCACCATAATTGTCACAATTTCTCTTGTACTAGATCGCTTATTTATCAGTATAGAACAAAATCATTTTAAGAAGAAGAAGCGTATGCAGTGTAAAACAACTCAATAATTCGAGACAAAAACAAGCATAGCACACATGATATACTTAATGTGGTGTTTCACTTGACTAAACATGATTTTCATGAGACATTTGGTATTTGACGGTTTAGTTAGGTAGGTAGGTTGTTGCACATGAACCTAATTGTACTTGTATTCACTTGACTGAACATGAGGATCAAAAGTCATGATAGTGACCCATAAAAATAAATCTAATAACAATAAAAAAATGAGAACACAGTATCATCACTATTTGTCATGGCTGATGACATTTAAAACTAAGACGAGCATGAGGCTACAATTGTTAGTGTGACTGTGATCTTTAGCAAAATCGTCAATAATTCTAGATGGACTAATTAGATATCAAAAAAATGTGTATTTTAATTTCAAGAGGGATGGGATTTCCAAGTGATTGTGAATACTCTTGCTAAGCTATTCACCTTTATTAGCATGGTATTTATATATATAATATGGGGCTTGTTACAACACTGGTCGAGTTCAAGTTTTTGTTGGTTTTTGAATCATAACACCACAGATTCAGTTAGCCAAAAAAAAAAAACAAGTACTTTTCCCACGGAAAGGAATTAGTGAGTTTTTTTTTTTTTTTTTTTTTTTTTTTTTTTTTTTGATTGAGGCATGGACGACAGCACCTCAGCAAAGTTCCACTTTGCAACCGAACATACCCCTACGGTGAATCCAAAACACTCTACATCTTTTACATGTGGATTCAAAATCTGATATACTTTGCGAATTGATGTTTATTTTGTGTTTTTTTTATTACTTGAAAGTCAAAAGACGAGAGTACTCATAGCGCCCAGTCGCAGAAACATGTGTTCCACAACACAAGGGATTCGGGGAGCAGTCAGCCGAATGAACATATTATTAGCATCTTGCACTGCCCACTTGTCATCTTCTCAGTCTTACCAAAAATCCAGTGTCAACAAGTTGTGTGACTGACCAAAGCAAGATCAGGAGTTGCTACGATATATTCATTTTTATAGAGTACACATGCTTTCAAAAAAAGAAACTATGATATCTATTTTGTTTTTTTTTATTTCTTGAACTAGTCTGTATTCGAATTTTTGAATTTCTCTTGAAATAAATATTGTAGGGGCTAAGGCCCCTCCTGATTCTTTAGAAAAACATGAGTTAGCCAGACATTATAGACGAGGAGGCCTTGACACAAGATTTATCTTCGTTGTATCGTATATATCGGTCTCACCAATCAATATTTACACTAGAGAGGTTGGACTCCAGTCGTGCTCATTTTTGTTGAATTGCATTATTCGTCGGAGCACTGGAGTTGCCATAGCACTAGCACAATAAATATTTGGAGGAGTAATACTCATTTGGACTAATAATAGCAAGTATAATAAGAGGTTGTATGTTGGCTAAATAACGAGATAGAGGGAGAGATGAGAGGAGACAAAGAAGAAGCGGACCGTAAGCTTACGTACCGCTCTCGTACACAAGGACTAATAAATTTTTTAGAGAGACAAATTAGTCATGTGTTAATAATAAAGAGGTAACTATTATACAAACAAGCTGGGAGAGAAGATTGCAAGGCAGACAAGAACTATTAACAGTGCTCTACGTAGGATAGATAACGTGTGCCACATTAAACTTTTGTAAACGCGACTCGCTCTGCTCCCCTAAAACCCTTTTCGATAGTAAGATACTCCCTCCGTCCCTCTTGAGTTTGTCACCCCGATTCCGTGCCATCTTTTTTTGGATGCTTCCTTATTCAAATTTTTTGCACAAATATAATTTATTTTGTTATAGGCTTACAACTTATTTTATCAATAAAGATACTTGAATATTGATTAATTTATTTTCTCGATTTGCATAAATATTCTGAATAAGACGGATGGTCAAACATGAAGTTCAAAAGTCAAAAACGACAAACTCAATGGGACAAAGGGAATAGATATAGATCTAAAGGGGCTAGAAGGGCAAACATGGACCGAATAATACACATACTGCCTAGATAGACGATTTCTTCTTTCATTTCAACTCAAATAAAAGCACTTTCTTTCAAGCTTATTTGCTTAAGCTGTAAAGAAAAGAACAAAGCAATTCCAACATAAACTGACACTATAGGATCCTCTAAGCCTTTTTATAGAACCCCTAAGTAGGGAAGAAAAAGAAACTCAAAACTAGCACTACTAGCACTGGCCGAAGAGGATGACCTCAAAAAGAATACAATTAAAGATGTGGCCTTCCCTCCAAGCATATAGATGGATATGGAACACTCTTTTCAACCTACACTTTGAAAGCCAAAGCAGAGAGGCCCTTATAGAACCTTTTTGAGAATGGCTAAGGTGGTAGGCAAGGCTAGACTTACTTTCTTGAGTGAAGTCAATTCATTACTAAGAATGAAAAGTCAAAAGGAATTGTTTAATGGTGCAGCTAGTTATTTTTCACTCGTGTAGTATTCCCTTCTTTGCTTTAGTCTCCTTTTAGTGGCCTCTATCGTCTTTGAGTAGCAGCCGCACTACCCTCCTATTAACTTGATTCATTAGGAATGACTGGAATGAATAGATGACCTACTCTCTCCTAAACTTAATAGGGTTAATTGGTTGAACTATTCAATATAATTTTTACTTTTTGAACATATAAATAATATAATGATACAATCTCCACCATAAATAATCAGATGTTTTGTTTTTTCCATATGCTTTTAATACGTGCATACGTAGTATGCCTTCGTACTCAAATTATAAGTCGTTTTAGTTTATTTTTTTTCATCTATCTATGTAGACATAGATTCGTAGATATATGCACACGCCTTACAAAAACGTATTATAGTACTTTTTGCTCTTGACACGCAGTGGAATATACTAGGAGTAGACATTTTCAGACGATTTGATTTGATCTTTCAAAAAATATTTTTCAAACGATTCAGTAGATCGAGACTACTTCATGATCCGACGGCGTTCCGACATCCACGTGTCTCCAATCCTCCTGTGTTCTCCCACCCCAATCCTCCCAAATCCTCACCTTCCCACTGGGCCACTCCTCATCAGCCATCCTCAAAACCCGCGCACACCGGCGACGGCCGGAGAGCCTCCCCGCCGGCCGCCTCCATGCCGCCGCCTCTCCAGGCCCATCGCCTCCTCATCTCCCACCTCCGCCTCCCCACTCCCGCTCGGCGCCGGTTTACCGCCGTCTCTTCTGTCCAATCCGCTCCCGCCACGACCTTGGCCCCGGGCCCCGCCACATCTTCCATCCTCTCCATCCGCGAGTCGCTCCTATCCGGCGAGAGGACCGCGGCGGACATCACCTCCGAGTACCTCTCCGCCTCCGCCGTACCGAGCCGAGCCTGCGCAGCTTCATCCACGTCGCGGACGCCGCCGCCGAGCGGGAGGCGTTGGAACTCGACCGGAGGATTGCCTCCGGGGAGAAGGATGCGGTGGGGCCGCTCGCTGGAGTGCTGGTGGGAGTGAAGGACAATCTATGCACCGCCAACATGCCCTCCACGGGCGGGTCGCGGATACTGGACGGGTACCGGCCGGCGTACGACGCCACGGCCGTGCGGCGGCTGCGGGAGGCCGGCGCTATTGTGGTGGGGAAGACGAACCTCGACGAATTCGGAATGGGGAGCACCACCGAGGGCTCCGCGTTTCAGGTTGGCGGACCAGAACCAGATCCTCGTATCGTTTAAACGGAGTTTGCTTAAGTTTGAGCATTGCCGATTGTGTTGGCTCAGGTTGAAATATCACGTTAGTGTTAGCATGGTAAAGCATTGCTTATGCTGGTCTGTAGCAGTCGATTAAACAAAAATGCGGAGACATTGTTTGTGAGGTTGCCAGACAGATCATGATCAGACCAGGGACGGATCCCGGATCATTAATACCATCTCAATGCATGTAGATGTAGGTGGCTAGTTGCATGTCACTATTGATGTTGAAATGTGGAGACTTCTTTCAGAGATGAACTGCACTGCACCTGCAATCTTCGCCCTCTCAGCCTATAGAATATTCATGTGCTAAAAATGTAGACATGAGGTGATATGATTATGACAGATATTGTTTGGTGATATGCAGGTGACGAAGAACCCATGGGATGATTCACGTGTGCCTGGGGGATCCTCTGGTGGTTCCGCTGCTGCGGTATCTGCTAGGCAATGTGTAGTGTCACTAGGAAGCGACACAGGTGGAAGTGTGAGACAACCAGCGGCTTTTTGCGGTGTAGTGGGGTTGAAGCCAACTTATGGTCGGGTTTCTCGTTTTGGTCTCATGGCCTATGCTTCATCGCTGGATGTTGTGGGATGCTTTGGTTCATCAGTTTTTGACACTGCAACCGTCTTATCTGTTGTTGCTGGCCATGACAAGATGGACTCAACCAGCAGTTCGCAGGTAAAGAAACCAAGCCTTCACCGTAAAAGTACATTTGTCTTTTGTCTCCAATATCAACCAGTAGTATGTTTATTATCTGGTTGGGTATAACCTTGGCTGGTACAGTTGCTAGTTGAACCACATGTATAATTGCTATTGTTGGCAAGCATGTCTATGACCTCACACATATTGTTTGTTT
Organism: Hyparrhenia diplandra; assembly: GCA_015847255.1. NCBI lineage: Eukaryota > Viridiplantae > Streptophyta > Magnoliopsida > Poales > Poaceae > Hyparrhenia > Hyparrhenia diplandra. The sequence goes on along the minus strand of JADLZK010010641.1, from coordinate 9,671 downwards.
TATTGGGCTTCACAGATTAGTTGTAGGCTTGGACATCAGATTTCATTGCCATATGATCATGTCATGTTTTGAGTTGGTTGTTAGTAATTGTATTAATATGGTTTCATAGGGATGGCTTTTGCACTTTATTCAATCCAACGGTTTTTTATTAGTAATAAAGGCAGCACATGGGTTGTCTTGTTATGGTTGGAAAACAAATCATAGTATAACATCCAGAAATGACTAAAAATAGATGTCAGAAGGATTATACTAGTCAGTTACTCTGTCCCATACTCCCATTCTCATATATAGTGTTTAGTTAATCCATTTATATCATCAAAACTAGTGGTAGTCTTGTATATTTGTTAACAACCCTTAACTTGATTTCTGTCCTCTGCAACTGGGGCATGCAGGAAGGCGGAACATTTTTTCTTGTACCACCAGGAAGGCAGAACATAGAAGTTTGGCTCATTGCTACTTGATCTCTTCTGTCACCTTTTCAGGCTGTTCCAGACTATGCATCGGAGTTGGTGTCCCTAGATTTACTAGAATCAAAACCATTAGCTGGTGTGAGAATTGGGATTATACAAGAAACTCTTGGAGAAGGTGTTGCTGATGGAGTCATATCATCAATCAAGGGTGCTGCTTCACACCTGGAGCAGTTGGGGTCCGTGGTGGAAGAGGTTTGTTACTTTCCACTACCCTGAATAAAATAGTTAAAAAGCAATGTCTTTTCAACGGGATTCATGAAAGAAATGTTAACTGAACTTTCGTCTTCTATTGTATTTCAGGTTTCACTGCCTTCATTTTTCTCTTGGGTTACCAGCATATTACATACTAGCCTTTTCTGAAGCTTCTTCTAATCTATCACGCTATGATGGTATCAGGTGCTTGCATTCTTGCTGTAGCTAAACCTTATTCTTTCCCCTGTTTTTCAGTGTATCATAGGATTTATACTTTGGAGTACTGTTTTCAGGTATGGAAGACAGGTTTCAGCTGATGACTTGAATGAGCTTTATGGAGACTCCCGGGCTAATGGTTTGGGTCATGAGGTACAATATTCTCAGTTACCAGTATATCTATCATACCATACTCCACCAGTATATCATACCATACCTACAATATTCCCTGTATTTTCAGTTGTCTGATTAGGAGCATGTAGTATGCATGATGTTTTCAGATGTACTCCCTCTGTCCCTAAATGTTTGTCGCTTTCGCTTCTCGAGAAACTATTGCCGGCAATTATATATTAAAATATATAAATATTTATACTACGTAATTAGTATCATCGGAAAGATCTTTTCGTCTAGTTTTTTAATAAATTTATTTGAAGATATAAGTGTTTCACGTATTTTGTACAAATCGAGTCAAACTTGTGGCACGAAAACCCACGGCGACGGTCAATTAGGGACGGAGGGAGTAGTCATGTAGCTTAGCAAATCTGATTAGGAGCTGTCACATTGTGTAGTACTATGCATGTGTCCCATGTCATTGCAGCTTAGGGGTTAGTCATGCTGTACATAGATTTTGACTCACTTCCTTTATTTTTTTTATAATATTGTATAGCACCAAATCTTGAGTACTACAATGAAAAAAACAACAATTATAGGCTCTACTCCATTTGCAGGGAAGATAAATTTCTAATTTAGAAACCATATCTGGTTCCTCGTTAAACAAAGCTTTTGAAATTAAAGACATATTTGGCTGTTGTGAATTGACGCCATTGCTTGCAAACTTGCGTTGTGGAGATGGCAATACTTCCCCATGTAGGTCTGCCAGTTGTGGCCATGTCTTGTTAGTTACATTGTGCTAGTTGGAGTGTGACTCATTTATTTATGTATTATAATATTATATACACACATAGTATGGTATTTGATCTGCAGTATTGGATAGTGTTTGAATCTTTTGTATTTGAAATGTCTGTTTTCATTTTGAGTAACATAGTGAAACAATTTTGATCATTCTTTCCAGGTCAAAATGAGAATTTTGATGGGAACCTATGCCCTTTCGGCCGGGTACTATGATGCATACTACAAACGAGCACAACAGGTAATTGCAGAGCAGTATCCAATTAAATATTGTATTTAATTATTTTACGACGTAGCTCAATGCCACCAAAAATAGTAAAATACATGCATTGTAGTATGTGAGGGCACTGAAAGCTTCAAAGATGCTTTGGAAGATACGACATTCAATGTTTGTACTTGATTGTCTTACTACTATACAATTTGTTGCCACGGAAAGTATGTACTGAAGTACAGGCACTGTAGTAGGTCAGGACACTTGTCAAGGAAAGCTTCAAAGGTGCTTTGGAAAGATACGACATTCTAATTTCACCAGCTGCGCCGTCAGCAGCCTACAAGATAGGTATGTTACAATCTGCTCATAAATATGACCCCCTTCCCTGATTTATTTAGGATTGATAGTTCAATTCTTTTTGACAGGTGAAAAGATAAATGATCCATTAGCCATGTACGCAGGAGATATCATGACGGTATTAGATACTTTGTTGTCTTTTTGTTGATTTCACTTTTCTCTGTGATGTTTTACTCATGATAGAAATATTAAGTGGTTGCAAATTTTTTGACTTATGTAGGTGAATGTTAATTTGGCTGGGCTTCCTGCGTTGGTTGTGCCTTGTGGATTTGTTGAAGGTGGACCTGCAGGGCTCCCAGTTGGACTTCAGATGATCGGATCTCCCTTCTGCGAGGTAAAGTAATGGTGTTGCTTTACATTTAGAATTGGAGATTGCTCCATGTACAGGATCTGCACAATTCTACTTTCGTTACATGCATTGAATTCAGGCGTAGTCAGTAGAGAATCCACAAATAATAACTTCTGCCATTTTATCCAGGGGAATTTGCTGAGAGTAGGCCACATCTTTGAGCAGACTATCCAGAATCTCAGCTTTATTCCACCGTTGTTGGCAGAGAGCTAGTTGCAACATAGGAAGCTCGACAAGCAATTATCTGAGTGGCGGGGTTTGGGGCCCTTCTGTTCAATTGACTTCATTCCCATGCGGAGGAAATTGGTACTACGCGTGTAGAGAATAGAATCTTTGTTCGTGGTGTTACTGATAATTGTGAGGGCAACGACGCCCATGTGATATACCAGCAATCAGCACATTGCATACTTCACAGCATTTTACACAGAATGATTGATTTTGTATCAACATTGGTTTTCTCAAGTGTACTCCCTCCGTCCCAAATTAAACGCAGTTTTGGATGTTTGTCTTGCCACAAGTTTGACTTCGATTTATAAAAATACGTATAAGATTTAAACCTCCAAATAAATTTGTTAAAAACTAGATCAAAAGATTTTTCCAATGATATTAATTATGTAAAATAAATATTAATCCTATTTTAATAACTAATTGTTGGCAGTTTTTTTCTTTTTTTTTTTGGGAACGAGAACTATGTTTATTCTGGGACGGAGGGAGTAAGTTTTCCCTGACAGCGAGTCTGAGTGTTGCAGCACCAATAGATATGATTACCAATAAGCAGTTGTGGAATCAATGTAAAACAAAAAAAAGACATTCGTGTCAATGGGTGGTCATGCCATGCCTCCCATCCGGCAAACACTTGGCTTCGCTTCATCAACTCGTATTTTCAGCTTCATCAACTCGTCAAATCGTACTTTCAGCTTCATCGATTCATAACATTATGACACCAACTATACATTTCTGTGGTCATACACACCAAATATTCGAAACAGCAATCTGTTACAAAATGCAGGTGCAAAAGCAAATATGGAGTACATCCCAGTCTGAAACTTCAGAATGCAGGTCCTGTGCGGCAGAACACCGCACACACCTTTCTTGAATAAATATATAAAATATAATATACGGGACTAAAAAGGAACATGACAGGAAATACGGTCCAATTGAATATTCTACACCAGCTGCACATAACACCACATAACGCTCCGTAAAAGTTCCTTGGCAATGTTTGGTTTCCAGATACAGATTATTGAGGGCCTTGGATGGCTAGACTCCAGACTACTTACTGAAACAAAATCCCCATCACTCTATAAACAGATACAATTCTGGAGCTCCAGCATCAACTTATTGTTTCTGCCACTGCAAGGAGAAGGAATCCATTAAAACCTGGAAATGAAAGACTAATTCCATGTCTGATGTGGGGCATTTGAAATGCAGACGAGGTACAGTAAACAGCACTGCCTTAAGCAAGACAACTGGGGAGTGCTCATCTGCCAAAATAACAAAGATATGGTTCCAGCAAGTCAAGTGTACAAAATCTTACTAACCATAAAAAAAACTCAGACACCAGGGAAGGTATATTGTTTGAAAGAATAAATCAGTCTTGAACAGACCGAGAAACAGCCCTGAACCTTGACAAAGCAGACCCTATAGGCTATAGCGAGAGGTGCTATTCAGGAGTCTAGCTATGAACCATTTTGCTTATTAACCATAACAACTTATATCCATCAGAAACTTCTGTATTCTGGATAGAGCAATGAAAACAAAAAGTTGATTGCACCTATGACAAAAACTGATACGTACAGCTATGGAAAAAGTAACTGATCTCATACTCAAATTCATTTGTTTCTATAGAAAACAATCTATATGAGATCAAGAGTCAAAGTAAATCAAAATATTTTTTATAAACTTGATTTCTGATCAGGCCAAGGTGCAGACTGAATGGCCACCAGTTTTTTTATGCAGAGTATAGGTGGCTTCTTATAACCAAATAGACTAGTGCCCACTAAAATTTTGGTACAATCAAACTAAGAAATACTCCAAAGATCAAAACTGAAATGCTACTGAAAGTTCAAGAAGCAATTTGCATTATTTATTAACATAGAACACATGTTCTCATAACCCATACTTAAACTATATCCTGAGCCACACATGTAACAATCAATTGGGATTTAGGGGGTGTTTGGGACTGCTCCGCTCCATGTTTTTCAACTCTGCTCCATGTTTTTTTGCCAAACGGTTTTAGCTCCACGCACGCAGTTTGAGAAAAAAGTGTGGAGTTGTGAGAGCACCTAAATAGGTGCTCCACAAACTCCAGGTTTTTGTGGAGCTGCTCCACGGTGGAGTTTGCAGAGCAGAGTTTGTGGAGCAGTCCCAAACACCCCCTTATTTTGCACGAAAAAATTATAGTTGCAACACTGGTGCTAACTTCCTTCCCAGCACTCCCTCCCTATATAGCAATATAGTATCGCTCCTCAAACTTACTCTCTATATGTCACTTCCAGCAATTTGATAAACTAAAAAGGTCAGTGTAAACATAACATTCTTCAAAAAGAAAGTAATGCATGTATATGTATTAGTTTTTTTTAACCTTTTGCAATGAACACTAGATGCTGGACCTGTGCCGCTGCATGATGCTCTAAGTACCGCTGCTAGCTTGCAGTTAAGATAAATCGCTAATCTGTTGGAAGTACCCTATCACTTACATTAATTGCCAATGGGCAATCTTCAGCATTTTAAGATACAGCACTAATCTATTTATACTTTATACTTACTGATTTAATAAAACATGTCATCCTCATTTCTAGCACAAAGATCCTGATCAATCTAGAAGTGCACTTGACAGGAAGCTCAGCAAATCTTAATTGCCAATGGGCAATCACCACTTACATCAGACACATTATCAGGTGAAGGTCTGTTCGCTAACATCCTAAAGAGTTAGTTCTTTCTCTCTACAAATGAAATGCATTAGAAATATCATAGGCATGACTAAATCAATCATGTGTTTGTGATTACCATGCATTGTTTACATGAACACACAGACACTATAGAGTTCAAATAAATTAATGCATTGTTTACATGAACACACTGATACTATAGAGTTCAAATAAATTAACTCAAGCAGGAACACTTGCAAGTGTACTGTGCTGTTTTCAACCTTTCTATAAACATTGTGTAAAATGAAACAAAAAGGCATGAAAAATATCAGCAATGCAATTGTGATTAGCATATCTTGTTGAAATCAATCAACAGCTACTTTCTAGTTAGATTGGTTATCACAGGCAAGAATACTTTTGGACCTTATATGTATACAGGTACAATCAAAGGAACTCAGCAGCATTATTCACCGAACGAAAGAAACCACCGCACCAGACACATATCGTGCAAGTTTTCTGATGGCAGATCCAGAATAAGAGGAAAATGTGTTGGTGATGCTACGTACCGATTGAATGATTGGATGACCATGGAAGGAGTGATCAGAAGATGATGTCGTCGTCCTTCTCCCCACCAGCAACCAGCAGATTTGCCGCAGCCCCGACGGAGATGCCCCTCTTGAGCGCGAGATCCTCGGCGAGCTGTTCCTCCGCGAACAGCTTGGCGGCGGCCATCTGGCGCTCGATCTCCCTCTTCTTGTAGCCCTGGATCTTCTTGAGCCTGAAGAAGTCCTCGCGCTCGAGCTCGTCAAGCTCCCCCTTGATGTAGCTGATGGTGTTCTCGATCCTGGGCTTGACGACGTTCTCGAGCGCGTTAACGCGGCGGTTGGTGGTCTTGATGGCCTCGTCCAGCGTGAGGAAGGAGGTCTGCAGCGAGGCGAGCTCGACGAGCACCTCGATGGCCTTGACGTGCGCGGCGCGGCAGGCGGCGACCTGCTGCCCGCCACGGGCGAGGCCCGTGAGGCTCGGGGACGCGTTGGATGGGCCCCCGGAGGCCGCGGCGGGGTCGACGAAGTGGGTGAACTTGGGGAGCTTGACCCCGGCCACGTTCTCCTGGTGGGAGCGGACGCGGACGGACGCGGCGCGGACGGACTGGAGGACGACGTGGCGGACGCCGTCGCCGGCGACGTACTTGGCCTCGGCGAGGGAGAAGGAGGATGCGCGCATCGTCTCGCCCATGGACTCCTTGGCGGCGACGATCTTCTTGAGGATGGCGCGGAACTGGACCGTCAGCGCGTCGGACTTCTTCTTCAGCAGCGCGTGGCCGCGGGTCGCGCCGACGAGCCGGGCCTTCATGACGCCGAGCATCGTCACCGTCGGCACGACGTTGAGGCGCTGGTTCTGCCCAGCCATCGCGCCGCCCCGATCTGCCGCCGCCGATTAGATCCGCTCGCCGCCGGCGAATTTGGGGAGGGAAGGAGGAGGGATCGCGGGTGCTGTCGCGTGTCGGCTATTGGGACTTGGCTGTTTATTGGATCTGGGTCTGGGCTGATGTTTTTTTTTTCGGAAAAGTCTAATTTCGGTCCCCCAACTTTTTCAAAGTCCGATTTTGGTCGCCTCAACTCCAAAAAAGGCGAAAAAACAGTCCCCTCAACTTTTCAAACCGTGCGATTTCGTCCCGGGCGGATTTGGACGGTGGTTTCGCTACAGTAACTTCGGTTTTGCTACAGTGCCTGTGGTTTCGTTTTTTTCTCTTTTCATATTTATTTCGGCTTGAATCTTTCAAAAAATCATAGTAAATCACGAGAAAATTCATAAAATAGAAAATCCAATTTTGTTGGACTCCACATAAGTAGAGCTACGCAATGAATATATAATATGGTATACTTTAATATAAAATTTTTGCTATGAAAGTTTTGCCTTTTTTCTTTTTTATTTATTTCACTCAATATTTAAAAATCATAATAAATTATAAAAAAAATCATAAAATTGAAAAAACAATTTTGCTAGACTCCACATGAGCATATTTACACAATAAAGATATATAGGTGTACTATTTAATTTATTGGCCAGGGATCCATCGGGTTTATAGCTCAGACGCACGTCTGACAAGACAAAGAAACCTAGCTAACCTAACCCAGTTTAAAGAGCCACAAGAACTACGTATCTGTGTTTATTGCGCGCCTCATGGAGTCCAACAAAATTGAATTTCTTATTTTATAATTTTTCTCAGAATTTACTATGATTTTTTAAAGATTGAGTCGAAATAAAAAAAAGGCAAAACCTTCTAGCAAAAAAACTTTGTACAAAAGTATACCATATTATATATTCATTGCGTAGCTCTACTCATGTGGAGTCCAACAAAATTGGATTTTCTATTTTATGAATTTTCTGTGATTTATTATGATTTTTGAAAGATTCAAATTAAATAAATAAAAAAAGAAAAAAAAAAACGAAACCACAGTCACTGTAGCAAACCGGAGTTACTGTAGCGAAACCACCGTCCAAAACCGCCGAGGGACTAAATCTGCACGGTTTCAAAAGTTGAGGGATCTGCTTTGTCCTGGTTTTGGAGTTGGCGACCAAAATCTGACTTTCGCAAAAAGTTGAGGACCAAAAGTAGACTTTTTTCTTTTTTCCTTCTTTTTTTTTTGACAATGGGTCTGGGCTGAGTTGGACATGAATTCGTGGACACGTCCCCGCAACAACGAAACGCGAGGCTTGATTTTTTTTTAATCTTTATATAAATTAGTCCGGATCTCATTAGAATTGATTCTCTCCCGGTTGATGATGACAAGTTGTTTTCACAGAGTATCGGTGACAGAAAAATAACACCATGCGATTACATTATAACGAGAAAAAAAGAACACCATGATGATGTAGCTTGTGCTTTTATTTTATTTATTTTTATGATTTCAATTGAAGAGATTATCTAAGACATTCTTCTATTTCAACACATTTTTGTGATTTTACCCCTACTTTGAAGTGAATTTATTATTTTACCTTTGTTTTCTTAACCTTGTGATTCTGCCCTTCACTTTCAGCAAGTTAACGCGATTTTACCCCCTAGTCAACGACACACGTTAACCAAGGTTAAAATAGGGGCGAAATCATAAAGTTATAAAAATAAGTGTAGATCACAATTTTTACCTCAAAATAGGGGCGTGAACACAAAAAAATCTCAATTTAGTACTACTCTGAGAGGCAACCCATTGTGCTGGTTGGGTTGCCCAAAAGGAGATGCAATGAGTAGACGTGACGACAGTGCCGTAACATATTTTTTTGATTTAATCTCAATTTTATTAATAATAACATAGCATGGCGCGGTGGCCAGACCACAACAATCTTAACAAGAGTTGACACTAGCATTTGTAGGTTGTACCGCCACAACCACAATCCACAAATGAGCATGTTGCTTGTGTGCATTTTTGCGCATAGAAGCCCATTTCAGTTCACAAGTTAGATGGCGTAGTGCGTTATATGGACGACATCCTCGGGCCTCTCCGGCGGATGGGTCTTGTTCTTCATCCGCAGCTGCATATACTCGTTGTACACGAACCCCTGTACCTTGGTGCCTCGTCGATCTTGGCCGTGAACTCTGGCAGCGGCTCGATCCATTTGTCGCCGTGGATGTTCAAGAAGAAGGCGATCGAGTGCCTGTGCGCGGACCTCCTCACCACCCGGTGTGTCGCGCTCTTGAGCTTGTTGTTACTCAGTACCTACAAATTAGTGGCGTGGTTATTTTTAATAATTAAATAGCTTGATCAAACTTATATGATAATTTGTTTTTGTTTTAAGATGTTGATCGATCTATAAAAATATATAATTCATCAATACAAATAGATCAAGGAAAGTCTTACGAACATCTTAAAATAAACATTAAACTTTGAAGAACTTATTATATACTACTCCACTACACATGTAAACGAAAACAAAGCTCACATGGGAGAAGTGTGTTGTTATCTGTTTTCTCGATCGGACAGTGTGTTGTGTCATCTGTTTTCGCAAAACAGGCTGTATTCGATTAAAAAACAGGCTGTATTCTTGGGCAGTGTTGTAACGTGCTATCTGCTTTCAAATAAAAAAATGCTGTGTTCTCT